>SSNS01000006.1:1543613-1952260 GCA_006937985.1 Aphyosemion australe | reverse complement strand
ATAATAATAATAATAATAATAATAATAATAATATTATAATAGTAATAATAATACGTTTTATTTAAAAGTGTACATGGCGTACATTCACTTCCATTGTTTATGCTAAGCTAAAGCTAAACTAAAGCAGACAAACTGCTGCCAGATCAGGAGAATTACTGCGCTGGTTACAAAATGCTTTTTCCCACTTATCTAACTCTGGGAAATATGTCAACAGACAAAATTTCAATTTTGGGTGGAATATCCCTTTAAAGATGTAAAAGTGTGTATAAGAGTAAAAACAGGCAGAAATTTTGATATTCAACAAACATGTCCGTTTAGTTTTGTGACATGTTATCATATCGGTCTTTGTCAGATGACGTATCGAGCGCTGTGGCGCGTTGCATGATGGGAGAGCTGGGTGTATAAACGGAGATTTCTTCATATGATTTGAAGAGCTTTGCTTGTCTATATTATGCTTATAAATTGTTAATGTGTAATTATGTTATTTAAGTGTCATTTTCCTTTCAATTTGGTCTCAAAAATATAAGATTTTGCACATAACCGTTTAATTTTGTCTGATGACAAAATTCTAAGATTTTACTCGGCACCCAAGTAGCCTTTTTATCAAATAATTTTTGACTCTTACTTTAGTAACTTTTGGGATGGCTTCTTTTTACTGCCATTTGAGTAAAAAGATGTTGAGGTAGCGCTACTCCATTCCATTCCATTCCATTCATATTTGTAAAGCACACTTATACACAGCCGAGGCCGACCAAGGTGCTGTACAGTAAAAACAACAGGCATACACAAAAACCAAACATACAATACAGGAAATGGTGAGTAGTCCGATGACCACTACCAAATCAACAATAAAAAAGTAAAAACATAATAAAAGGCAAACTAGGCCAAATTAAAAGCCAGCACAACTTTCGGTTCCTCTACTCTGGTCTCGAGTGAAAGGGGATCCCTGAAAATGCTCACTTTGGCAGAGACGATCGTGTTGTTGCAGCCCTGCGGTCGAAATGTTAGCAGATCTTGTACCCAGCCATGTGTAAAATGTTCATATGCCTCAGGTGATTTGTAATTTTTAAACTGCTGACACGTGTATGCGCTGATCCCGAACACCAGATAGTTTGATATCCAACGCGGTAACTTGGAGGCAGTGATGAAACGTCTGAGCTCCATTTGTTTACGTGGAGTTCATAGGGATCTACATTGTCGATTGTAGACCATTTCTCAAAATATCGATCCCTAGCCTCCTTCACAAGTTGATCCCTGTAAGGGATGCGTTCGTTCTTCATATTTTTATCCACTGTTTTGATTGTTTTGCGTGCTGCTCCAACTTCGGCTGCGGATTCCTGCAGCAACGCGAGTCAACATACACGCAACATGGCGCCAAGGGGGTGTGGTTCACAGGCAGATCACGTGTCTGACAAAGACCGATTAGGACATGAGAAGAATCTAAAAATAATTGCTTTGGGGAATTTAAAAGTTAGAATTTGTTTCTTTATTCACTGCTATTCTGTTATCATTCCTGAAGTCCTTTTATGGATTTTTAGCCCTCAGAGACTCTCAGGTAGAAAAAAATGAAATTCTTCAAATGACAAAAGAAAACTATGGAAGCCCATTCCTGCCACTCAGATAAAAAAAGCTTAGACTTAGCTATCTCATAATTATGAGATAGCTAAGTCATAATTATGAGATACTATCTCATAATAATGAGATAGCTACGTCATAATTATGAGATAGCTAAGTCATAATAATGAGATAGCTAAGTCATAATTATGAGATACTAAGTCATAATTATGAGATAATTAGCTATCTCATAATTATGAGATACTAAGTCATAATAATGAGATAGGATCTCATTATTATGACTTAGCTAAGTCATAATTATGAGATAGGATCTCATTATTATGACTTAGCTAAGTCATAATTATGAGATAATATTTTTTTTTATCTGAGTGGTGGGAATGGGCTTCCATAGAAATCCATTTTGGTTCACTTGAAACATTTTTTTCTGTTATTCTGACATTCTGTTTGTTTGACTTAAACTCTTAGATGATTCCAGCCTCAGCTGTTTAGACTTTTTGTTCCTTTATAGACTAAATTGTCACAGCTGTGCTGATAAATACTGATTTGCTGCACCGTCTGCACTGTGATTTGACTCTGGACTCAATTGATTTGGAGTCGAGATTCAATTTAAGGGAGAGAAAAAAGCTTCTCCCTGAAAAATGATCTGTTGTCTTGTCACGCATCCGTGGAAGTCGGTCAGCCCCAGAAGGCTTTCGGCTCTCTGGTTGTGTTAACTGGGCGGAGGAGGGGGGATGAAGTTGACTGGAGACATTACATACATTAAATTCTACTGATCATAGTTTAACTGTAGATATATTTAGATTGTTGTTTTGACTAGGATGAGTAATTAATACAAACCTAAAATGTTACGGAAATACAGGTGAATTTTGTTCCATACTAACTATAAATATCAGATGTGAAAGGGGGAACTAGACAACACCAAGTTGATATATATATTGAGCCTTTTATAATAAGAGTCTGACATTTCAGCCTCATAATTTTTTCTCCTATTTCTAGCAACAGACCACAATCTTGTTTCACTTGAAACGTCGTCAAATAGAATGTTTGATTAACTGACAGAGGATTCGATACAATATTCAAATACTAAAATATTCAATAACTGCAGCCCTGCTCATCATTATAACTTAGCTAGGTCATAATTGTTTTTTTAAAGATGCTTGATAATGTTTTTTTTTACCAGTATTCAATATGCCGATATTGTCTGAATTTTTGATACCGATAAGAACCAATACCGATATATGCGGGGTCCCCCCTCATAAAAAAACTAAAACTAAAACATTTTAGGTTACTAGCATCACATATCTGTTTTTATGCATGATTCAATTTTAAACATTTTATGTACAAAATGACAACTACTTCAATTCAATTTAGTAATAGGAAAAAGTGCCATATTTATTTTGTCTCCAACAGCAGCTGAATCTCATTCTTTGTTAGCGTGATGCTAAGATGTGTGTATTAGTAATTGTACTTTTTTCCTTTTCTGTATATTACAGTTAGGGTGATAAAACATTTACAAAGATCTTCAGCTAAGTAAAACAAGCCTTGGGTGAAGATTCTTGTTTTTATTTTAGTCGTTTGTTACTACACAGCAAATTTTAACTTCACAAGTTGTGCCAAATAAATTAAAATATCTCAAAAACTTGACCTCAGATCTGTCATATTTTGAATTTTTGAGAGAGAGGAGATGTAGCTGAGGAGTTTGATGTATAATATGTATAGGGTATGTAAAAGTTGTGTCATTATGGGCAATAGTGGCAGAGGAGTTAAGTGCCCGCCCCAGAATTGGAAGGTTGCAGGTTTGCGCCCCGCTCAGTCTGTCGCTGTCGTGTTCTTGGGCAAGACACCTAACCCACATTGGCTGCTGCCTCAGGGCAGCTGTAGCCACAATGTAGCTCGTCACCACCAGGGTGTCAATGTGTGCGTGAATGGGTGAATGACTGATTGTGTTGAAAAGCACCTTGGGGGGTTCTAGGACTCTGGAAGGCACTATATCAAATACAGGCCATTTACCATTAACCGAAAACGATACAGATTTTTTTCCGATATAAAATCTTAATGCCAATATCGGCTGATATTAATGGCAGACCGATAATGACGGACATCCCTATTTTTTTTTGTTTTTACTATTGCGACGTAGCTAGGTCGTAATTATGAGAAACAAGACTGTTTTTTATCAGAGTAGCAGAAATGGGCTTCCATACATATCAAAACTATGCAAACTGTCGCCTCGTCTTTGAGTAACTTCACATCCAAGAGAATATATAATAAAGCCTGTGGTGATTTCTCCAAACGAGGTTATTCTGTAGACATCAAACAGAAGTACTCTTTGTATCTTTGACCTTGGCTTAGGACTAAATAAGTTTATACTTCTACGAGCTAATTTTTTAAACAAATGATTGTAAAATGTAACTATGATTAAATAATTGTGTTCATGGCTGATTGGTTAATTGAAATAGTTGTTTTCAACCACATAACCACAGCCTCAGCAGCAAAGAGCAGAGCAGCTATAAATACATCTATTTGGGACCTTTAGGGATCTCCAAACATCTTTGTTTTAGGTTTACATGTGTATCTTTATCTTCAACCACATAATTTCTCAATTCAGTTGTGCAGGCTGGTTTAAATGCACAATAAATAAACTTTCAAACAAATGTTAAAAACAGACTAAATCATCAAAAAGGCTACACTCAGAGGCTCAGAGGCAGCTTTTCTCATCTCATCTGACGCAGGAGTCAACAACCCTAACAGCACTGTGTGCTTCACCTACAGCTCAGCATGCATCCGTTCAGTCACAACCACCTCCTTCTCTGAGCAGACAGCAGCAAGATGCTGCTTTTCATATCACACTGTGATAAGCTGTCTGAGCATCTTCTGTTGCATTTAGTGATGGATGGGGAAACTGCAGGGGATTGCATAAAACACAGTTTCTGCAGAAAACGTTACTCATTACTTTGACTGATGGCTGGATTAAAAAGAGGAAGATATCTTGTTTGTCAGAGTTTCTGTTTTTGCCTAATGTTAAATATAATTATTACAGTATATATTAATATATATGATAACACCATAATGATGATACTAATATGATAATAGTATATAATAGTTACTTTATTGGTTTTAGAATATATTTTAGAAAAAAAGCTGATTTTTTTTGCGCTCTGGGGTTAATCATCAGCTGTCATTGTTTACTTTCCTCTGTATGAATGATGTTTTTGTCCTTGGAGCCTTAAAACCTTTTGGTATTTTTTCTTTATAATGACTCTGTTCTTTAATGACAGCTCTCTAGAGAGATTTGTCCTAATTTTATCTTTGTCTGCAGTCATATTTATAGATCTGATCATGAGATCCACTCTCAATTACTTTAAGGTCTTTTTTAAAATGCATTAATTGCTCATCATCGTTGCTTAATGGAATATTCCACCCCTATGTGAATTTTGGTCTGTGGCCATATTCCCCAGAGTTAGATAAGTGGGAAAAAGCATTTTGTAACCACCCCAACCATTCTCCTAACCTGGCAATATTCTGTTTGCTTTAGCTTAGCATAAACAATGTAAGTGGATGGTAACAGCTAGCATTTCAGTTATTCAAATTCAAAGACACCTACTTCAGTGAACACAAATATGTGGCTTCTACCCAGTAGTTTTTTGAAGGAACAGCATAGTATGTGATCTAATATTGGCAGAGTACATGACAGACGAAATTGGTGTCGTTTGGGGTCACTGTGTCACATTCTTGCGCCTTGCAGCGGAGGCTTACAGCAGTGCTTTGTCATAATGTAGACCTAGGTCTAAACCGGCTCCTGTAATTCTTCCATGTTCCTTTTTATTTGCAGTCAATATGTTTATTGAGGTCACCAAGGAAAATTAGGATAATTGAGTAATTTTTATGACTTTTTCAAAGAACATGCTAGCTGTTACCATTCACTTACATTGTTTATGCTAAGCTAAAGCAACATGATTAGGAGGGTGACTGGGCTGATTACAAAATGTTTTCCCCACTTATCTAACTCTGGGGAATATGGCAACAGACTCAATTTAACTTAGGAGTGGAATATCCCTTTAAACACACTCAGAGGTGGAAGATCACTGGAATAGATTTTTAAAATTAGATCTCTCCTGAATCATTTTCATGAGGAATTGTTGAAACTGGGCCACAGAAGGAAGGCTGAATCACTTCAGAGGTGCTGCTGGAGAATAAGTGCTCCCTGACAGAAGGTCAGTCAGGTCTTGAATTGAAAAGAAATATAAAAACTAGGCATACGCGACATGAAAAATTGGATGATATCGATATCCAATATTATTCTATCACTGTAAAACAGCCAACCCCGTTTCCTTCCACTCCTGAAACACGTGCAACTGGCAAAGAGATGGAAATAAACATCTGTTGCTAAGATTGGCCCAATTTTACATATAAGACCAATATGTTCAAAAATTACTAATATTGACCAATATCGATAATGATTCTGATATATGGTGCATCGCTAATAAATTCACTCATGAGGTCTTAGGCCCTGTACACACATAATTGGGTATCCCACAAAATGAAGATATTTTTTACGGTTTGACCTGTCAACCACACGAAAGTGAAGATAAACCCCAAAAACAAATCCTTCAAAAACTCTGACCAAAGTGGAGATATGCATATACTCTGTTGTGAGCATTGGGTTTAGGTATTGTAACGTCACTGCCCATGACAAAAATACTCTGAGACTGCAACCTGTGTTTACACTTGATATCTTGTTTTTATGAGCGTAATGACTGCTCTATGTAGAAGACCACAAGTGAAGGACGATGTTGAGGATGGTTAATGCCCACCATCTAGTTAGTCCACATTCAAGGAATGTTTTTGGCAAAGACCCCAAAGATTTGGGGAACTACTGCTGCCTACAGGCTTGACATGCCTACGTGTGTGCATGGCCTGAAAAATTTGAGCTACTACCAGTGATTCACTGAAACAGGCATGGTCACCTCACTGGTACCAGTGCATTTCTAATTCTTTTGCTCTTTGCAGGTTGATGACACCAAATCTAACGAAGATCCATCTTCTACATTAGTCATGATCTTTGACATTCCCATTCCTGGTATACTCAAGAAAAAGAGGTGAACCTATGCTTTTGTTGTGCCTCAAGGACTTTAATGGATTCACATAATAGCTGAAACCATGGACTACTGAGAAAACTCAGAGCTATTTCCATTATGTGTGATCAAGGAGAGCCTGACAGCAATGGAGAGTTGAGGAATAACAACCAGCGGGATGCCATGCTGGATTCTGGTGACACAAATGCCAATGACATTCAGAGAGAAAACAGCAGGAAAACTAGTTCTTTATCAGGTTTAATGACAGAGACAGCAGAGGAAGACAAAGTCATCATCTGGGGGACGGACTCTCAGTGTGACGATCCTGAGCTGGCCGAATTTGAGATGTTGGAGTGTCAGGAGCTAGAGGCATACCTGGTCGAGGAGGGGGAGGACTTTGTTGGGCTTTCTGAGCGGAAGGAGCTCCAGGTGCAGTTATTATCTTGCAATAATACCACAAAACAAGAAGTAGAAGATGAGAATGTGGAAGGGATAAAGTCAAGTTCGCACACTGCCGTTGAGCAGGAACCAGCAGCCTCGCTTGTCTCAGAGAGCCAAGATGCATCCAGGACTGAGCTCAGCTCTGAAAATGATGTTTTTGTGACGTGTCTGTCCACCATTTCAAGCATTGCCACCACAAATCAAATGACAGACTCCTGGCACGCCGCCCCTGTTTCTCACTCAGCCATGTCAGAGGACCTGGCTTCGCAAAGTTGCAGCACCATCTCTGAGAGATGCAAGAATTTTCAAAGGGTCGACAAGTCCTCCGAACCTGCCAGAAAAAGCACAACACACCAAAAAGATCTGGACATGAATTTGAATTCAACTGTTCTCTCGGGGGATGTTGGACCACAGGCACAAGTGAAGGATGGAGTTCTATGCAAGGACGTAAGCGACGAGCACAACAACCAGAGAAACAAAGCTGGGAGCATTTCAGAGGGAAACTCCGGCTGTGACGCTTTATCTTCTGCAAAAAAGGCAAATGACGAAGGTAACACTAAAATGGATAAAAGCACACAAGCAGACGAAACCCCTGATTTAATTAGGTCAACCAAAATAGGTGCTAAGGAGACTCGATCGAATGAATGCAATGCCACAAGAAAGCAAGGCTCATTTGACAACACACTAAAGAAACAAAACTCTTTTGACATGAGCTTCAAAAAGACCCCTTCCTATGACAACGCTTTCAAGAAGCAGCTCTCTTTTGATAACAGTTTAAAAAAGCAGGCTTCCCTTGAGAACACCATCACCTCGCGGTCTTCATCTCTGGAGAGGAGAAAGCCATGGGGAAGCCCAAGTCGAAGTGCATCGACTGCTAAAGCTACCTCCTGCTCACCCAACAGACAACCACCTTCTTGTGCGGCTAAAGTCCAGACGACTAGATCTCTGAGTTTTGAGCGCAGCAACTCTCCTCTCAGAAGTGTCAAGCCTCCAAACAAGACAAATATAAGCAGTGGAATTCCCAAACCAATCCTACCGCAGCAGAAAGACATGGAACCCATGAGAACTTCTCCACCCCAAAAGCCCAAAAATGTCAGACCAAAAATCATAACGTACGTTCGAAAGAATATGCAAGCAAAACCTCAAGGTGAACAGGAAGCCTCTGCAACCCCACCACGACTACCCTCGTACTCCAGCCTGTCTGCTCGCAGAGACTCAAAAGGCGTTCCTCAGTCTAGATCCTCTCCTGTGCTCAGTTCGCCCAATCCGCTGTTGGACAAGTATCGACAGGATGTGCAGAAGGCGGGGTACCACCCTATTGGCAATGGTGTGAAACCTTCGAGCAGCACTGTCCACCAAAGGCTGAGCGGGAAGTCAGAGAGCTTTCACGAGGAGATGTCCAGGAAGTACTTGCAGGAGGTGAGAGTTTAATTCCAGATTTATTTCATTCAACAGGGCAAAATATAATTTATAACTCACTGTGATGGTAATGTCTCTCATCAGCAAAGTTCTCAAGAAGGAGGGAGTGTTTATCGTTCACCAAGAGCCCTCAGGCCCCAGCTGGGGTTGGGGGCGGTCACCAGGCAGCCTGTGGCCAAGACAAGGGTTCAGCAGATGGGTCAAAGGTCATCTCCAGCCTCTTGTCAGTCTGCAAAAGGTCACCAGAATCAGATGGGTGAGATAACCTGTTGGGGTTGTTGACACAGGAACCTCATCTCCATCTTTACATAATGAAACATTCAGTCCTGAAGTTATTTGAAACCAGAGAATCTTATAATCTACAAGTAAACAATGTGATTCTTCTGTTTAGTGTGTACAGATCTGTTTTGGGCTGGTATTCTGTTGGTAATATTGTGTACTCTTAATGTCAAGATCTCTGTGAGCAGAAGTGGTCCGGTCCAGAAACCACCCCCAAAAGTCTCCATCTGAAATCAGGCCAATCAGGCCTCCGTCCACCGGGGTTCTCCACCCTTCCAGCTGCACGGCTGGTGGCGTTAGGCGTCATCCGGAGCTCCAGCCTCTCGTCTGTGTGCAGCAACCAGTCCAACGACAGCTCTAACAGCGACCACTGTCAACCCTATCAGTGTAAGTTAAGTCACATTCATTGTTTCTTTAAAGGTATTTGTTCTTTTTGAAATAGGATCACTCTGAGTTGCATAAGCACGCTGAACATGAAAATAGTCTTCAACTCCCATCACCTGCATTAGCTGCCGAAACAAACACAGTAAATTTGGCATTCATGGACTCAATTTTCTTTGCTCGCGATTGTGGAAAGCTGCGTTGATTTAGCAGTCAGGAGAGAGCAGAGCACGTCTCGGCTAGTAGAAGCTAACTCTTAGCAATAACAGCTCCAAAACATGGCGGAACATGTTCTGGCGTGTGGTTTTTGTGGAGATAAAACAAGAAAGAAGAGCGAATAGAGGCAGTGGAAGAGGTGCGATGCTGTTAGCCAATCAGAGCAGAGACATTTGCATTTTGTGAATATTGATGAGTAAGACTCCAAATCCTACTCCCACACACACCTTCGACTAACTTCTACTTCCTGAAACAGGAGCACCAGAGCTTTTTTCAACAGAAAACGTCTCACAAGGCATTCATTCATATCAGAGATCTCAGCAGATTTATTGAAACGACTCCTTTAAATTATGTGGATTCAACCTATTCATAAGCTTCTAAGCTAACTCCTACAGTGGGAAAGTGCTAATTTTATTATTATTTATTAAAATATTATATTTGTTATGAGATTGCTTATATTAAAATCCAGATGATATTTGCAATTTTAAAGACTGAATTTAATTTGAAAACTCGGGCCGTTGTTGTGGTATAACTGCTGCCACCTAGCAGTCGGAGGTTGAATTGCACCACACAAATAAAATACAGTAAATGTTTGCATGTAAATTCTCAATAAAAATCAATACACTTCTTTTAAAATTGATTCGGTATCAAATCACAAGTTATCGTGATATTTCAGTGTATAAATAATTTCTGACGTCCCTAATATTAGGTAATAATACACTTGTTATTTGTTTGTTATTTGGTTTTAAAGGGTAAATCTAATAACATAAATTCAGGCATCAGGCAGTATTTTTCACTAAATTCATGTTTTATCTTCATTTACATTTTGCTTTAGCTGCTTCTTTTATTTTCATTTACTTTAGAAGTTAATTCTAGTTTAGCTGCAGTGACAAAATGGGCGTCTCTCCGACAACAAAATGTTTGGAAGTGGCTCCGACGGCAGATACATGACTGGCAGCTTTAATGACAGCGTTCCTCTCCAGGCTGTTGGCTCAGGAGCGCCGCTCCATTAGTAGCAGCCATATGCGTATCAAATGCAGCCTCAACCAACAGGGATTCACTCCAGCAATGTGTCTCCACTGGGATGGAGCACATCCACTCAGAGAAAAGATGCCACCGTGAACATCAGGTATCAGGTGACATATGGAGCTCCGGAAGAAACCGTTAACACCGAATACTCTCGTTATGTTGTCGCTGCATGTTTCTCTTTTGGCAAGACTGAAAAATTTGTCTTCTGTGCAATTAGGAGTTTGGTCAATTAAAACATAAACACAACATATTAATATAAACACTTTTTACACCACTGTTAAGTGTTAGTGGTGAACCATAGTGCAGCAGGTCAATAAATCCAAACAAACCGGGAATATCTTAGAATATCCAGAAAAACAAATTGTGGATAATTAGATAATCTGTTGTCCCAATTTAATTTCCAACCTCTATCCTTAACAGAACTCTGCATAAAGATGTTCCTACAAACTCAATGAACTATAGCGAGAAAAACTGGGTCAAAAATTCCTCCATGTGATTCCTCTTCCCTCTGAGAGACTAGAAGGATCTCATAGAATAAAATAATCATTATTTCTGCTAGAGGTGATTTGTATTAAGTTAGTGGGTGTAATTGTCTTTTTTTTTTATTTTGCCCCTGATTTTTGTGATTCTGCTCGTTTCTTCCTGCTTATCAGAGGATGCACATTGAGGGATTTAGGTTTCTCCTGCACATGCATGCAAGCTAGAGCTAATCAGCCCTGCAGCTTGGCTCTGTCTCTATTAAACCCAGAATGTGCTGACTCTCCCAGGTGAATCCAGACTGCTGCAGTAAGAAGAGTTACTGCATTCCCTCCGAATAACACACAGACCTTTAGCATTTTGACAGTCTGATGAACTATTTTAAAGTCGGTCAAGAATTCAAAATGTTGTGTTGAATAAAGGCAGCTTGGGGTGTCTATTGTAACAAAAGGTCTGCACCGTCTCCGACCTGCTTTCCTGTGTAAATAGTAATGTGATGGCCGCTTAGAGACGGTTTGTTCTGAGAAAAGCTGGTTTTACACGTCATAAGCTTAGACACACCCTTAAATCTGCATGTTTCAACCCACTTCAGCATCTGCTATACGTATACAAGCGTTGGTCACAGTAATGCTGACCGCAGAACAATGCTAGCCCAAGCTACTGCTAATGTTAGCCTGAGCTACTTCTAACGCTAGCCTGAGCTACTGCTAATGCTAGCCCAAGCTACTGCTAACGCTAGCCCAAACTACTGCTAATGCTAGTCCAAACTACTGCTAACGGTAGCCTGAGCTACTGCTAATGCTAGCCCGAGTTACTGCTAATATCCTTGTTGAACGAGAGGAAAACAACAGGAAGAATGAGATTTTCAGATTCACCCTCCTGTTTATTCGCAGATATATTATTGTTATAATTCAAGGGCATTTGCTTCTTCCTCTTCTTCCATTTTCAAAGTCTTACATTACCTGCAGCTTCAGCACAACTCATTGATTGAAGAGCTGAATATTTTATAAGTAACTCAATCTGTCTGGGTTGTGGTTCTTCACTTACACTGAGAGTTAAGCTAAACGTTGATGCGTCTGTGAGGAAATAGTTGGAAATCATTAGTTTACATTTAAATGTGTTACAAAGCAGAAAAAGCATCATCTTGATGTGTTTTTGGAGTCATTTTAAAAAATCTTTGTTTGCCGCATTTTTTAGTTTGAGTGAACTCTGTGAAAGCTGCAGGTTTATTAACTGGTTATGAATAATTTAGATGTTTACAACAATCTGATTTTTTGTGGAAGAGTAGCAAAAATGGTGATGCAAATTTGATTATATGCATGCCAAAAGAAAAAATATATTTAATTCACTGCTATTTATAGAAAGTCTTTAAATGTTTTATTTAAAATATAATAAAACTGTATTCGAGTTCATTTTCAGTGTGATTTTTTACAGGAATATGTCAAAGCAATCAATGTATCCAAAGATCACACATTAAAAAAAAACAAATAAATGAAGATTAATTTAATAAAGTATGGAATTAGCTCAGGATTATTCCACCCACTTGCTATATTTTCTATCTCCACTCTGCAGATCCCAGCTCTGGTAGTGATGACACACCTCTTCATCGAGCCACCACACATCTCAGTGAAGCATCCTTTGCTCAGACTCGGCCTCAGTCCCCAAACGCCCCGAACCTGCAGCGCCACAGCCTGCCGCCGCAACATGGCTCCCCACTCGGTACATTGCACAGTCAGGAACAAACAAGCATCCTGTTTCTGTTTGACACGATGTGTAATCGCCAAATTTCTCCTGGACCACCAGCATTTTTCTGTCTCAGGATTAGCAACAATCTAATCCTGATGCAAGGAAGTCATTTTCTTAAAAAAATAACCTTCAAAAGTGCAGAAAACAAAAAAAGCTCTGTTGGATCATTCAGCTGCATCAGCTAAATACGAACCTATGGTGGTGTTTTTTCAGGATACTGCACAAGTAGATGTCTAATGTTACTTTTATCAATTAGACTTACTGTAGGCATTTAAATGCAAAATTATCATTTTAAGTCTACATTCAAGATCCTGTGATTATGTGTTAGGGGCATAATTTAGAAAATTGTCTGGGGCACAAGGGAGAGGGGAACGACATGGAAGGGACAGGGGAGACGAGGGACACAGGACTTACATATTGCACCTTTAAAGATACTTGCAAGAAATATTGAATTAACTCATTTTTTTGCACTAAAACTGGCAGTTGTGAACCAATTAATTGTATTTCACATTAGAGCTGTCATTGTATCAATAATTGACTGTACTGCAGAAAAATAAATCCTAGAGAGTTTAGCCACATTACAGCGCTAAAACAGGTCATCAGAAAGCATATTTATCATTTTGCATTTACATGCCTAGATTTGATCTAAACTAGATGAATAATGTTATGTTTGTACAATATTTTGGAAATGAATATTATTTGTTATATTTTGTGTTGTGGCTTGTAAATTACTGAAAGGTTATTACCAACAGCTCTAACATCAGATAAATGTAGGAGATCAGTGCCACCCGGTGGCCAAGCTGTGCGATGCTAGGCTCAGCAGCATCTGCGTGGAGCTGCACCTCCAACTAGTGGCCTCTGAATAACACATCTGTATAAATCTGGGATTTAGAATCTGGATGCTGTTTCTGAATCAAAGTGCAAAGTAGAAATTTTAAAATTGTGCAAAAAGTATCTGCAAAATGTGCAGAAATTATTAAGTGTTTATGATGCACCAGAAAAATGGGCCAGTGGTCAGAATCATCCATTCAGCGTGATCAACCTGATCAAAGATCTGCTTTTTAAAGATTTTTCCAAAGTAAAGCAGCGAGTAAAAAAACTAATATTTTACTTTTGGCCTCTTTGCACTAATTCACACAAGAATAGCAGATCTCCTGTGTGGAAAGACAATCAAAGAAAAGTGTTTTGTTCAGTATAGTTCTATTTCTTGACATAGCCAAGACTAATTAGTCAGAAATGCCCCAGGTCTGGCCACGAGTCACTAAAACAACCCAGTTTTGGGGTTTGGCTTCAACTCTGAACGGTTTGGACTTGAGATTTCTTATGGGTCAGTGCCAGATTATTTATTTACATATAGGACGATGGCTCAGCACCTTAACCTGATTTTGTCAGTCTGAAATGCACAAGTCTGATTTTTTTCTGTTAATGAACACACCATTGCCGAGCAGCAATAAAAAATGTCCAAAGTTCTCTTTAAAGGCTGTGAACTCAAAATCACTAAAAGCGAACCCACATTAGCGATTAAAAATCCTCCACATGGACGTTTTTATGTCCAGATTCAAAAATTTCATGTAAATCAGAATTAAGAAAAAGTTCAATATGGTTACAGAATCGGCTTCAGCAGGTCTCAGTAGCACTAGAGCTGGATGGTGGCAGAGGAGTAAAGTGCCGGCCCTATAACCAGAGGGTTGCAGGTTCGAGCCCAATCTGTCACAGTCATTGTGCTTTTGGGCCAGACACTTGGTCATCATCACCTGTGCGTGTGTGTGTGCGTGTGTGTGAATGACTGGTTGTGTTGTAAAGCGCTTTGAGGGGTTGTAGAAACCTAGGAGGCGCTATATCAAACACAGGTCATTTACCAAATCCATATGGACCCTCAAAACTGGGATTGATGCAAATCTGATTATAATAGAGTATATTTAGCATACATGTGTTTTAAATGTGAGCGATTGAAAACAGATGCTTTGTTTTCCCGCTCAGCTTTGAGAGCAGAGCTGCAGAAGGACATCGAGGCTGCGCTGTCGCCTAAATCCTCCCCTAAAAGATTCGCCGTGGTTTCACCTAAACCGCAGTCACCAGGTGAGTCCGTCCCGTCACACACAATACCACACTATCAGCTGCTACTGTGGCTTTAACATGCATGTCCCTCCCAGACCTTACCCCTGGCACACATGTGTTGTCATAGCAACAATCCACAGGACAGCCTGAATGCTATGATGGTTCCCTGAGCAGCTGTTCTGATGGACTCAGATTACAGCACATCTAGATGTTGAGTTGTTCCTCAGAGACAGTAAAATAATAACAGCTGATTTCTCCATTTATACCTTAAAATATTTTAAATATGTTTTTATAGCTTCTGTAGAAAGATGAGAGTTTGGGTGTTTTTTAGCTGCATTAAAGCTTCTCTTGAGCTAATCTTTCCCCATCAGGCCCAGGGTGGTGCTCATGACGGCGGAAAAGCCTGAGCAGACTGATTCAACTGTTGGCTATTAGGAGCAGATTGTTTACAGCTGATGTACGGTTGCTGTCAATAACACGGAGCTGGAAAGGCTATTTATTATCATGACTGTTTAAAGTCTAAATAAAAGCATTCTTGCTGCGTTTACTCCTGTGATTGTTCAGCTCGTGGCAGAGCGACAGCAGGTCAGGGTGCAGCTCGGACCGTTGCGGCGCAGGAACTGGACCGAGCTCTGATCCAGCAGCTGCAGGATCGATGTGCGCAGCAGGCCGTGCAGCTGCAGAACCTCCAGGCCCAGTTAAAGACGGCGTGTCTGTGTCTGGATGTTTTCAGCGTCACTACTCAGCACTTCTGCCACAAGGTAGGGTTGTGATGTCACGATTCTGTAACGGTGGAGCTTTGATTTATGAAACCCTTTACTTATTTAATGAACCCCAGCTCTTACTAGATTAGCTTCTGGATTATTTTATGTTTAACTCTTAGTTGTAGCTATTTAATTTTGCATGCTGGACTAATTTATTTACAAAAATGTTTTTTTTCTGCCTTTTGGCATAAAATACATTTTAGGAAGCACATCATGCCGTTTTTGTCATGAATAGTTTTATTTTTGGACCATCAGTATCTAACAGAACCTAAAAAGGGACGTCTACAAACGACACCTGTGGCGTCCATCTTTTGTTGTCGGCATCACTTTGTTCACAAAGACAGACTCCTGCTTTGAAACCAGCTTTGATTTGTGGGAAATTCTAGAGCAGCATTTTCTTTTGTTCCAGCAAACAACTTTGTAGAAAAAAAAACGGAGGATTTCCTGTAGTTTTCTAAAGGAGAAGCCTCGGATTTCATTTGGGCTTTTTTTTTTACAAATTGAAGTTACAACTTTATTCATGATTTCCCCCCTTTTATTTATTTATTTTTATTTTTTTTACTAAAATGAGGTAGAACTTTATGGAAATGAGACCTACTGACAATAGATTCTAAAAATATGTGGGATGGATGGATGGATGCATAGATGGATGCATGGATGGACAGATGGATGCATGGATAGATAGATGGATGCATAGATGGATGCATGGATAAATAGATGGATGCATGGATGGATGCATGGATGGACAGATGGATGCATGGATAGATAGATGAATGCATGGATAGATAGATGATGCATGGATGGATGCATGGATGGACAGATGGATGCATGGATAGATAGATGGATGCATAGATGGATGCATGGATAGATAGATGGATGCATAGATGGATGCATGGATAAATAGATGGATGCATGGATGGATGCATGGATGGACAGATGGATGCATGGATAGATAGATGGATGCATAGATGGATGCATGGATAAATAGATGGATGCATGGATGGACAGATGGATGCATGGATAGATAGATGGATGCATGGATAAATAGATGGATGCATGGATGGATGCATGGATGGACAGATGGATGCATGGATAGATAGATGGATGCATGGATAGATAGATGGATGCATGGATGGATGCATGGATAGATAGATGGATGCATGGATGGATGCATGGATGGACAGATGGATGCATGGATAGATAGATGGATGCATGGATAGATAGATGGATGCATGGATGGATGCATGGATGGATGCATGAATGGATGGCTTCTGAATCACACATGGAAAAATCAAAAATTTCTCCCATGTTCTCCTGCAACACCATTTATTTTTTTCCCTTTGAGATTCATGTGTGTGTTGCAAGTGTGTGTGTGTGTGTATGTGTGTGTGTGTGTGTGTGTGTGTGTGTGTGTGTGTGTGTGTGTGTGTGTGTGTGTGTGTGTGTGTGTGTGTGTGTGTGTGTGTGTGTGTGTGTGGCTCGGAGCTCCTTGCCATGCCTATAAATGTGATACGGGGCGTGTTGCTGGGGGGTTTGAGGGGAGGGCAGTCAGAGCTGGGCTGGGTCTGGCCATCTTTGTTCCAGCGGGACAAACGATGCTCACAGATCAGGAAATGAGGTGAGGCTTCTGTCTGCCCCGACTCTCCTCCCCTCTCCTTACCCTGCCTGCTCCCTCCCTTCCTCCTCACTTTCTTTCCGTATCCTCCGCTGCTCTTGGCGTGTGTCGCTGCCGCCTCCTCAGCAGGCTGAGGGATGCTGCTGTTTGCTGGGCTGGTATGGGCCACCGCTGCTGCAGACCTCCTCTCCTCCCTTTGTGCTGTCTGGACCAAACGGTAAAGGCAGCATCGTCTGCTGGCAGAAAGCTCGTTTCAGCATCAGGGATTCCTTTATGCATCCGTGCTTGTGCGCATGTGTGTTTAGAGATGAGGGTGTGAGTCTGTATCCTCATGATGTTGTTTCCTAGCGACCGAGCTGCCAGGGAGAAAAAAGCTGAGCAGAAATATGCTGAGTCAAAGCTGCCGGTCCATCTTTAGAGTTTGTAGGGAGAAAACATAAAGAGGTATTTGCTCCTGTTCCTCCTGTTTTGGTGTGTGCATGTTAGTGTGCATATTTTTTTATTATTAATTTAGAATTATTTCAGCTGGATTCAGTCAAATTATATTCTAGCTTTGTAAAAAAAATCAAATATTTGTGATTTTTATTTCTTTAAAAAATGAAGAAATAGAACAGGTGGTGTTTAGTTTTGTTAGCTTTACTTAACCTGTTTTACGTTTTCTTAACTCAAGTAAAAATCTAATCATTTTTTATCATTTCCTATAAACAGTGACAGACATGAATGTGTGTAAATGGGCCCTGTTCTGATTTGTTCTATTGCTCCCCAAAAAGAATAATCAGAGGAAGGGGTAATTCTGGTAGCAGGGGGCGGAGCTTAATCTTAAATCTATGAAGCAGTGCCAGCTGTGTTTCATCCCTCCTGAGGTCACCTCCGTCTGGTTCCAGGGAAAACCTTTTAGACGATGACATCATTACTGCCGGGACATATTTTATTTTTTATGTGCTTGTCTCTTTACGGCTGTTGAGTGATTTGTTTGTGCAGCAATAATGGAGGATTTGAAAAAAGTTGTTTTTTCTCTCTTCTTTTTTATTTTATTTTTATTTTTGAGGGTCTCATCCTGACCAACACAGCAGACTAAAGGCCGAGTTGTATAATTAATTATAGGGCATTTTGGTGATATTTTAACCATTTAAAGGGACATATTGTGCAAAACTCCACGCGTGAAAAAACCTGTCCATTTGTTTCCGTCAGTGTTTGGTTTTAGGAACTATGTGCCTAAAATGAGACGTTTTTAAAAGTCCTCGTTAGAGTAGAACCACCTCTTACCCGCAGAGTATTTCCTGCTGCTGGAGGAGCAGCAGCAGCTCTACTCCTAGCCCCTCCTGGATATTTGAGCTTCTCAGCTTATAGCAGCATAATGGGGGGGGGAGTGGGCGTGACAGAGTGACAGAGCCCTAAAACGGCTCATTCTGGAAGGTACTGAAACTGTCAAGAGCTGTTGTTTTTGCAGTTTAATAATAATATAAAATAAATTAAATAATAATAAGGTGAAAATAATAGTAAGTTAGACTTTTTTTTGTTTAGTATAATTTTTGACCATTTGTGCATATTTTTATTAGGACTAGGGACTAACCAGCCAGCTAAAAGGCAATAGTCTCTTAGGCTAGGGGTGTCCAAGCTTTCTCTACAAAGACCAAAATGATCAATTTAAATATTTAATTTTCATATTTTTCTGTATTTCAGAATGAGAGCGCCATTGTGAAGGAGAAGGAACTGTCCTTGGAGCTCGCCAGAATCAGGGATGAAGTGGGTAAGTTTCAGGGAGGGAGGGGCCTGAGTTTTACATGATGGAAGAAGTGACACCCCCCCCCCCCTCCTCTTTAGTCTAAGATCATAATAAAAACACTCAGCTCTGCTCACAGTGGTTCATTTTAAGTTTTTCTCTTTTTACAACAATCCACTTTGTTAAATATTTAAACTGATTATGTTGTTTCTCTATAAACCTTTCATGTGCAAAATTTAAAAGAATGAATCAAACGACATTTTGCGTTCAGTGCATGGCCTCAATTTGCATCAGATCTAGTCAGTTACGCCTCTGCTCGGTGCCCCAGCTTTCAGCGTGGCACACTGGGAGCAGCTGCAGCAGGAGAAGGAGGACCTGGAGCGTCGTTTCGAGGCCGAGCTGCAGGGGTTACGGGCTCAGCAGCAGAGGGAGCTGGGAGCGCTGGAGGAGCGTCTGAAGGCTCGGCACATGGACGAGACCAGGAGCCTGCAGGCCCAACAGCGAGCCGAGCTGGAGGAGCTGCAGTTCCAGCAGCAGGAGCAGGTTTGTGCAGCCCAGTTCCAAACAGAACTCCAGATGTGTTTGTTCTGATCAAATTTTGATGCTTTAATTGCAGCTGGAGGAGATGACAGAGAACCACGAGGCGTCTCTGATGGAGATGGAGACAACCCATAATGACACGCTGTCCACTCTGCAGGAGGAGCATGCTAGGACCGTAAAGAGTAAGCAGCTTTAAAAACCAGTTTATCTTCTCTACTGGTGCCTTTTTCTGATAAAACAACTGTTGACAGATCTGAAGATGGCTCACGAGCAGCAGAAGAAGTCTCTGGAGGAAGAGTTCGAGAAGATCCGACTTTCACTTCAGGCGAGCTTCTTTTACGACACAATTAAAGATTTCTGTTAAGTGACAGTGAATAGATGTGTGTGTGTTTGGTCTCCAGGATCAGGTGGACACGCTGACGTTTCAGAACCGTAGCCTCAGAGATCGAGCGAAGCGATTCGAAGAAGCTCTCCGCAGGAGCACCGACGAGCAGATAGTGGTGAGTTCTGCAGCCTGACGCTCTGAAAGCAATAACAAAACGAAACTTTTCTTTGTTCTGTTTATTTCAGGATGCTTTGGCTCCTTACAAACACATCGAGGAGGACCTGAAGAGCCTGAAAGATGTTCTGGAGATGAAAAATCAACAAATCCATCAGCAGGAGCTGAAGATTTCAGAACTGGAGAAAATAGTAGGCTTCAAGTTTCGCCTTTTTGAGTTGTTCTGCAAAAATAAAAAAATATAAACTCACCTATAAACGTATATGTGAAGGACGTTTCTGGTTGGTATGTTTAAGAACATCAAAAACACACTTAAAGTCTGGTCATCCTCATTTGTATTTTAACAGAACTTTTAATTTAGCCTAGAAAAATAAATACTATAGTTACGGTTCGAATTTATTTGTGAAATAGTGTTGCTGTGTTTGTAATTCTTCATTTGAATAATTAAAATTTTGCACATTTCCCTCTGTGTTTTTGAGCAGGCTGAAAAAAACGTGTACCTGGAGGAGAAACTTCAGGTGTTGCAGCAGCAGAACGAAGACCTGAAGGAGCAAATAGACAAGAATGTTGCTGTTTCCAGGTCAGTTTGTAATTAAATTATTCATTTACATTCAAAACAACAGTTAAAGGAGCAGAGAGGAACTGATTTTGTGGTTTTGAGCCTAAAAACCATCTTCAGTTATGAGTTTTAAAGACCAAGTTCACTGAGAACCCGTGTTTCACTTTTTATTTTAGAAATACAATCGCTCACTCTGGGTTTCACATGCAGGCTGAACATGAAAATAGTCTTCTACCCCTATTTCCTGCATTAGCTGCAGATAGAAAATAGACTCTTTGGTTTCTAAACTGTTCTGTTTCGGTGATATGTTCCTTGTGGTTTTTATACAGCATTTAGTACAACCCTCCTGCTGTGTCTGAAGGTGCTATACAAATAAAATGGTATGGTATAGAGACCACTAGCCTGGCAAGTCATCCTATATATGTGTGCCGTTCTTGGGCCAACGCCATTTTTGTAGTTTTTAATCTATTGCAGCTCTGGTGCCAACATCTCTCTATTAACACAGAGCGCTGTGATTGGCCAGACCTAAAATTGTTCGAGCCAATGGTAAACCTGCTGAGGCTACAGAGATGTCTAGGCTAAGTGACCACTGCAGATGTATTAAAGAAACAACTGGATGAGAGCTTTAGATCAGATGATGCTCTTATTGTTACTCTAAATGCAAAAGAAGAAAAGTTCTTGTTTACGTTTTCTTCCTCAGACAACTCTCTGTGGAGAACGCCAACCTGCAAGTGCACGTGGAGGCGGAGAGCAAAGAAAAGAAGCGTCTGAGTCGCACCAACGAGGAGCTGCTGTGGCGCCTCCAGACTGGAGAGCTGAGCCCCCACATGTCCCCCACCTCATCCCCCATTCACCGACCCCCGTCTGGGCCCGGCTCCCCTGCTCGGCCACACTCCTACCATCAATGACTCTCTCAAAGGAAGCTGTTGCATCCAGTACTCACTTTTATCAGCGTCAAAACCTCTTCGTTTTTGAAGCTTTTGACACCTGTTCTCTCCAGTTAAAGGGGGATTTCACTCCAAACAGACACACATTTCCAAACCACTTTGACATAATGAATTGTAAGGATAATCACGCGTTTGCTTGCTCCAGAGGGAAATCCCTCAGCCTTCTTTCTGTTCTTCTTGAATGCCCCATCAGAGCAGGAATGTTGTAAATCAGAGACCAGTGCCTCATTTACATGTTTCCATCCCCATCTTCCCTCTCAGCACTCAGGATGCTGGATGAACCAGACATAGCAAACATGAGACGTGCAACAGCAAACACAAGAAGCGCCTTCAGCCGTTCATTCTCTCCCACCAGCGAGGTCTAACAGCGCGTAGAGGGGGCAATGCTTTAAATAACATCAAAAAACAACTTTTTTTCCTTCATGCATCATGATTGTAATAATGAAAGCCATCTAACCTCAATCATCCTGTGTTTCCTACACAGTTTGCAATCAGCATCCACAAAAACGGCTCCAAAAACCAGGTTAACATGTTGTTGACAGGACTTTGTAAAATCTGTACATGTTTTGCTATCTTTAAAGCATGGTTTGTCTTCCAGTTACTATGAATTATAGGTTTTATTAATAAGGTTATGGAAGAAATACAGTTTAGACATTGAATTTATGACATTGAAGTTTTATTCTGTAGTTTAAAATTAGTTCTGTCATGAGATTAATTTTTTAGATTAATTAATCATGAGCTGTAATTAATTAATCTAATTAATCTCTTTTTTAATCTCACCTACTAATGGCTGAGAAAAGCCCTCATTTTTGTTTAAATTTATTACATTATTGTGGCAGACTAAAAGAATAATATATAACAAAAAACTGGCTTTATAAAGTCATTTATTGTTTAACAGACTTCTAAACTTTCCTTTTACATCACCAAGGCGGAATAATACTGTGCTCTTTTGTCAATCTTGAATAATTAGAAATTAAAAATAAAACATCGGGTCAATATAGTTAAAAATAAATACAATTACATAAAATAAATTAAAATAAAAAATCCCACCAGGTAGGCTAGACAAGTCCCAGTAAAGTTATAGATTAAAAATTAGATTGTGATTAAAAAAAATAGTGCACTAAATGGCTCTAATTAATTAATCTCAATTAATGCGATAATTTGACACCCCTATTTAAAATATACCAGCAAAAATTTCATCCGTAAAAATTCAACAGCAGAATTTCAGAGAAGCGTAATCTGATTGGCTAAAAGCCACTCAACTCGACTGAGTGACGATTACTTTGGCTTGGGTCACCAGGAGGTCGCCTCATTGAATTTTTGCAGTTGAATTTCTGACGTTGAAATTCTGATGTGAATTTTTGAAGATAAAATTCTGCAGTTTAATTTTTACGGATAAATTTTAGGTTAAAAAGTTGAAATACATAATTTCACAGTACAAAAATTCAATGTCATAAATTCAATGTCTAAAAAAAGTCATTATCTAGTGAGACTGTATTTCTTTCATATTATTTCCCATGAACATCAAACAGGGGATTAAAAGCATATTATTAAGAAATAGTCCCTGTTTTGGAGAGATACTGTTGATGTCTCTGGACTTTTTACATCCAGTTGAGAAGACACGCCTGACTTCTAACTGCCTAACTTCATTTATTTAAAGAGATATTCCACATTAGTCTGCTGCCATGTTCCCCAGAGTTAGATAAGTGGGGGAAAAAGCATTTTGTAACCAGCCCAGCCATTCTCCTATTCTGGCAATATTCCGTTAGCATTAGCTTAGCATAAACAATGTAAGTGAATGGTAACAGTTAGCATTTTTGTGAAAAAGTCATGAAAATGACTCAATAACAATCCTAAGTTTTTCTTGGTGACCTCAATAATCATTTTGAATTTTTTCGAGCATTCTGGGGCTTTTCCAGCCATCTTTCAGTTAAAATCAGACCGCCACCCAGTACAGGATAATAATAATCTGATTGCAGTCTTACCTCATTTCTCATTGTTTAGACTGATCTCAGGATTTAGGAAGAATTTGGAGTCATCAAAGGGAAGCAACTGTCATCATTTTTCAGTTTATTGCATATTATTTAAAATAGTTTCATACAGTAACTCATCATCTCAAAAAGTTCACTAAACGTTTTGCAAAATACACTTTGTATGCAATCACGTAGATGTTAGCAGTAGGTAGAAATGTGTAAAAAATGTTTGCGTAAATAATAAAAAAGAAAATAGTATTTAATTTATGACATAAATATTTCAGTATTTAATTAATCAGACATCATATATGTGGAAATCTGCCCCGGTTGTCTCTGATTTTAATGTTTGACGTTGTCTGAGAGGAGGTGGAAATCCCCTTTCCCCTCCAGCAGGTACTCGGATTGCACTGACCTCTGTGTCCTGTGGACACATTAACTGAATGAACGTCACAATAAGAGCTTTTGTTTACAGTTTTTATCCCGTGTCCGAGACGGTTGGAGCATCTCGTGGATGTCTTGTACTTGTGTTGATTGTTTACAAATCACAAGTTGATTGTAATTCAGTATTTAAGACGTTTACACAAAAGCATGTCTTTATGAGTTCAATTTGTTCCACATTTTTTTGTGTATTTTATTGAATTATTTATTTTCCTCCAGAGCTGAAACTGTAACTTAGCTGGTTGCAATATTGTGGTGAATGATGAGAGGACAAGGCTGTATATGTTGCACTTTGTATTTAAGGTATTAAATCAGAATTAGCAAACACGAAAAGTGCATAAACCAAGATCTGGTGTGTGTGTGTGCATTTAAATAAACAATAAGCTCTTTTTCTCATCAGAATATTGCAAACTTCTTCGTTTTGGGAAGTAAATAAACTAATCACTTCCTCTGCATGAAACCTTGCAGCAAATCTATAGGCAGAGGGAAGATGATGGTGGAGTTCTTCTCTGCAGCGATGGTGTTGAGGGTCTGCAGGTACCGGAGCTGGAGAGCAGACGGGGCCTCTGCGATCACCAGGGATGCTTCTTTCAGTGCCCTGGAGGCCTTCATCTCACCTTCTGCAGCAATAATCTGAAACAGAGGCGACGTTTCTAAAAACATGTCCTATGTGTTCCTGCTTTGAAGACTAAATGTTTTGTTGCCGCGTTCACCTTAGCCCGGGCTTCCCGGCTGGCCTCTGCCTCTGTTGCCATGGCTCTTTGCAGCTGTACCGGCAGCTTTACATCCTTTATCTCCACACGCTCCACCTTGATGCCCCAATTATCAGTGGCCTCGTCCAGGGATTCCTACAAAACATCCATTTTAATGCCAATTTGACATATCAGTTGATCTGGAGGAGGTCGATTAGTATGGGGTGCCATTTGTAAAGTCAAAGAGTCACAATTTAACAGCAGTACTTTGGATTATTTAGCCTAGCAAGAGAGAAAAAAAAAATGGGAGTTCATTTTTCAAAGTCATATTTTTACCATGTTATTCATACATTAATAAATGTTAAAGTTCCCAACTAAATATTTAGTTAGCAAACAAAATATTTAATTTAAAGTTTATTTTACAAACTAAATATTCAAGTCAGACCTAAATATTTAGTTTGTAAAATAAATATTTATTTTACAAAATAAGTATTTAGATCCCAGCAAAATATTTATTTTGGCGCTAAACATTTACTTTACAAACTCAACATTTAGATTGCAAAATCAATATTTAGGTTTAGCTCCAAAATAAATATTTTGCTGGGATCTAAATATTTATTTTGGAAAATAAAGATTTAATTAATAATATATTAATATATATTATATTAATATTTAATTAAATATTTAGTTAGTAAATTAAATATTTATTTTACAAACTACATATTTAGGTCTGATCTAAATATTTATGACTTTGAAAAAAAAAAAATTTTTTCGCTAATGATAGATTAAATAATCCAAAATACTGCTGTTAAATTATGACTTTTTCACTTTACAAATGGCACCCCATAGATTAGGAGCAGGAGATCTGGGAATCTGCTTAAACTGTTGCAACTCAGTTCTAGATAAGCAGCAGAAAATGATAAAAATGATGCAATGAAATCTTCCACAAACTCAGAGAGAATGTGCATCCACTCCATGCTTTTGCCAACCTGCATACTACAAGAGATTCCCTCTCTGTCAGACAGGAGTTCTGAAAGGTTTTTGGTGCCGAGGACGTTCCTCAGCGTGGTTTGAGCGAGCAGCCGCGTGGATGAGTACGCGTTAGACACGTTGGCCACAGATGAGATGGGACACTGGATCCGAAAGTACACAACTCCATCCACAGACACCGTCACCGAGTCTTTGGTCAAGATCTGTGGAAGTAAATCACATTTGATCCAGGATCAGCCAAGAAGATGAGTTTTATATTAGATGTCCAGCTAAAGGGAAACTCACTTCCTGTGGAGGGATGTCAAAGGACACCGTTCTCAGATCGACTTTCACAAAGTTGTCAGTGCAGGGCAAAACAAAGAAAAGTCCTGGAAAGAGAAAAATTCCAGATTTAATCTTTTTCTAACAAGACCAGGGAGTAAAAGGATGAAATTACAAACCTGGTCCTTTTGGTTTTCTGTCTGAAATCCTTCCGAGTCTGAAAATGACTGCTCGCTCATATTCCTTCACTATCTGAACATGAGGAAAGGTAAAAAAGTCAGCTTATGTTCACAAACTAAAGTTAAATGATTAATCATTGATCAGAATAAACTACCTTGACACACATGAACAGTGTAACTGGGAAGGTTACCACTACAAAAATCAGGGATATCATAACCAGCAGCCATCCAAAACATCCCAGACTCCCCGAGTTTTTTTCTGTGGAGGGACAAGAAGCTTCAAAAGCAACAAATTATGACTTTTTAAAGTTATAATAATTCTATAGATGATACAAAACCTGTTTATGAATTTCTTTGCACTAACGCCCTCTAACTTAAAACCATTTCAGCAGAATTATTTATTAAATTTTCAGTACCTTCCAGAATGAGCCTTTTCAGGGCTCTGTAACTTTAAGAAGACAAGCTGGAGCTGGCCACGCCCACACCACCCCTGATAGGCTGCTATAAGCTGAGAAGCTCTGATATCTGGGAGGGACTAATGGAGCTCCTCCAGCAGCACTTGTCCTCCAAGTGAGAGGAGGATCTATTCTAATTTCCCCCGTTGTGACATCACAAATGAGGACTTTTTGAAACCGCTCGTTTTAGCCACAGATTTCCTAAAACTAAACACAGACAGAAAACAGATGGTTGGGATTTTTCCCATTTGAAGTGTTTATAGAGGCAGTGGAGACCTACACAGCATATTTATAAATGTGACTCCTCAGGCAGCTGCCATATTTCTACACCTTTAAATTTATTTTCTATTCTTCGCTGATTCATTCGACTTTTTCCATGTTACAGGTTTGACTTTTAAGCAAATTTCTCCAGACAGCAGATGGATTTTTGTAGGTTTCTGTCAGATCTGAGGATGTCGAAAAAAACCATCTGCCACATTTCAGTCCCTATCATTTCCCGTTTGAGTTTCCTCGTAAGAGCCGGTAGCTACACATGTTTCAGCATGTATGTTGAAACCTAAGCCTGCTGTGAAATCTTAGCCTGGGAGAAACTTTCTGACTTTGTATAACTCCTTTGTCTTGTTGTTGTGTTCAAATATGCCATGGTGAGAGACGAAACCATCACCTTGCAAAGTTTGTCTGATCCATACCCAGATTTAAACCTCCTACAGACGTTTCTGTTCCAGTTTAACACTAAGGTAATGACCATTAAACCAGTTTCTTATCATTTGTGACTACCAATCCACAAGATTATCTCAGTCAGGGGTCTAAAACCTGTGGTTCTTTGGACGTTCCACAACCTTTGGTTAGAAAATGACTCGTGTTTGAACATAAAGATAATTAAAAAGGCAGGTTTATGCAACGTTTACATTTTTCATGGATAAAACAGAACAAAACGTTTCTTTTCTTTTAAATTTAAAACCTAATAATGAGCCATGTCCAATATTATTGGCTGAGAAATGATCTATAATGGTTTTTACCCTTTTAGTGACTCAACCTTTACATACCATGCACATTTTATACATCAAATGCTTCAGCTACTTCTCCTCTCATTCAAAACATCAAATATGACAGATCCAAGGTTTAGTTTTTTGGATATTTTTGTTTGTTTGACACAACTGGACTAACTTTAATGGAAGTTATCATATTTTGCACAAATAATGTTTAAAGAGGAGCTAGAATGTAAACCAACATTTTCCTTGTTGTTGAATAAAGACAGCTTGGGTGGTCAACAGTAGCATGCCAAAAAGTCAAAGCCGTGTTTGACCTACTTTTTATGTAAATTAGAAAGTTGAAAAAGACGAGAGAAAAACTTCTGATCTGAGAAAACCTTCCTTAACACGTCATAAGCGTGAGCCACGCCTCCTCAAACCCGCATGTCTCCAGTGTCTGGGGCCTTCTGGGAAAACCAACCAATCAGCAAGCAGCTCATTATCATATTCATGAGAGGAAGTGGGAGGGGCAAACAGCTCTTTTCATAGCAAGGCTGGTTTAGGGGGTTTAGAACGGCCTGTATCAGGTCTCCTGGGACAGATGAAAGCAAAAAGAACATTTCTTATGCTTTTTAGAGACTCAAAGCTGTTTTAGATTGTTGATGAACTGCATTCTAGCTCCACTTTAAAGTTTACGTATGCATGATAGATGATATGTGATGTTAGTTGCCTAAAATTATTTGGTTTTTCTTTGTTTTACAAGGGGGGACCCCTATACTGGTATTGGTTTATATGGGTGTTAGGCAATCAGATATAAGATATCGGTAAACGTAAATGTGGATTCTTTTTTTTTCAACAATGAAAACAAATCTCTTATGGTAGATATTTACGTAAGAGGAAGGAAAAAACTTTTTTTTTTTTACTTTAAGAAAAAAAGTAAGAATCTTGACTTTCTTTCTCTGAATTCTCACCTTATTTTCAGGATTCTGAGAATAGCCCTAATCCTTGTCCACAGCTTTTTATTAAAAACTATAAATGGTCTTTTTTCCAAAAGGTCCTGTCACAATTTTTGGTCTAAGAAATTTTTTTTTCGACTTTTTTTGACTAATGGGGAAAACGGCTCTTTGGATTATTAAATTTGTCAACTCTTGGTCTAGGTGTAGCAATAGTTGATGATTTTAAGGTGGTCAGACCAAATACTTATTTCTTTGAACACCCTTAAAATCACTTCTCCTTTGAGTCTTAAAGTAAGATTTCAAAAAAAAGTTATAAAAGCATTTACCTTCAATATTCCCCGAGTTGATCTGAAGTTTAGCCTGTGTAACCATCTCCACTGTGCTGGATGTTGTTGAGATCATTGGTGAAGTCTGGTGGCTGGAGCAGCGCTGCTCTTGTTTACCTGTCTCCTCTCTGTGTGTGGGGGGTGTGGTTTATACACTCCTCTCGTAGTTTTTCCATTAACCTGAGACCGAGACACGTATTCAGGTCGCACCACTGTTTCTCTGGGACTCACCTACTGGGTGCCAACAGGTAACATAAACCAGTGATCCAGCTTCTATGTGGCTCTTGTTGTCAGAGGCTTAAAGTTCAACCCTCCTGGATTCCCACTAGCCTTTTAGTCCTGGGGGAGTCGGTCACATGTTGACTGCAGGTAATGAATAAATAATTAAGTAATGCAACATGAGAGATGGTGCAAGGAGCAGACATGATCATCTTCCTGTGTCTCTTCAAGAAAGAATGTTTTAAGTTTTATCTACAGACTGTTTTCCACATCGATAGACACATTACGACTCATTCACATTAATGTTGACAAACTTACAATATTCCATCAAATAACTTGAGATAAGTAAATATTTTCTGAAAATTAACTAATTAAAAATCAGACACTGCTTTACTAAATAGAATAATTAAAACAAATAAATAAAAAATAACAACTAATGAAACTGACCAGGACAAAAATGATGGAACCCAAAGAAACTATTGTCTTCAGTCCTGTAATCAACCAATTTACCCATAAAGACTGGAAAGTAGTCACAGTGATGTTTGGTATCAGGGTGTGTACCACTGTGATAGCCGTAACCATGGCAACAGCCAACTCACCTGAGTCACCTCATCATTTCATCACAACTAAATTTACTAATATTCAACCACTTTGTTCATTTGTTATTATTTAGTGCAAAACAATGAATGTATTTTTATTATTTAAACCTCAATAAGTGTGTTTTCTTTTTAGTTACCTTGGTGGGATGTCGACCTCGTCCTGGTGGAGCGACTGGTGTGGCCGAGGGCTCTTTAATCCTAAAGCCAACTCATCAGGCTCAACCATCTGCTCCTCAGCCTTCAGGGGTGGGGGCTTTTGGGTTATTTCTGTTTAGTTTCCTTAGGTTTGGTTTCATTCATAATTTAACTTATTTTAGATTGTTTTTCTTTGTTTAGTTGACATTTGAAGTTACCTTTAAGTAGAGTTATATTTAATTGACCCGTTTTGGAATGAGTTAATTGGTCATTTGAATAGTCTTACTTTAAAATTGTGTTTTTCTGTTAAAAAAAACACTTGAATGAACATTTCCTGCATCCTTTATACCTGAAGGCTTGAGCCACGTTGAACATGGACCACAGAAAGCCAATTAGAGAGTTGTCTTTGGAGATTAGTAGAACAATTATTGGCAAGCATGTCAAAGGCCAAAGCCATGAGACCTTCTCCAAGCAGCTTGATGTTTCTGTGACAACATTGCATGTTATTCTGAGAAATTAAGGTCCATGGTACCAAGGCACCCTTTCTGGAAATGGGCGCAAGTGGAAATGCATCCCCGGGTAGATCGGATAAACAGTCAGGATTGTGGAAAAATAACCAAATAAACCATCCATAAACAGTCAAGCAGAACTCCAAGGTCAAGGTATGTCATATTTCAAACTTTAATGGTCTTAATTGAAAAATACCCAGGAGGGTAACACTCAGGGACGAGGTACTGCCTCAAGTGGAGGAGTTTAAGTATCTTGAGGTTTTGTTTATCAGTGAGGGAAAGATGGAGCACAAGAATGATGAGTGGATTGGTGCTGCGTCTGCAGTGATGCGGGCGTTGTACCGGTCTGTCATGGTGAAGAGAGAGCTGAGCCAGAAGGCAAAGCTCTCGATTTACCGGTCGACCTATGTTCCTACCCTCACCTATGGTCATGAGCTTTGGGTAGTGACGAAAGAATGAGATCATGAATAAAAGCGGTCGATAAAAGGGCTCTCCCTTATAGGGTGAGACGCTCATTCATCCGGGAGGGGCTTAGAGTAGATCCGCTGCTCATCCACATTGAGAGGAGCCAGTTGAGATGGCTCGGTCATCTGGTTAGGATGCCTCCTGAACGCCTCCCTGGTGAGGTTTTCTGGACATGTCCAACCGGGAGACCTAAAGGAAGACCCAGGACACGCTGGAGGGATTATGTTTCTCGGCTGGCCAGGGAACGCCTTGGGATTCCCCCAGAGGAGCTGGCCCAAGTAGCTGTGGGAAGTCTGGGCTTCTCTGCTTAGGCTACTGCCCCCACAACCCGACCCCAGATACGAAAAGGAAAATGGATGAATGGATGGTACCATCATTTCTGTCCAGATCTGTTTTATTACCTTACTTAACAAAATTAAGCCACAATTCAAAAGCAATGCAGGATTTACATTAAATATTTATTATTTCAAGTTATTTCTCAATGACTCCCGAGTTTTTTCCCCTTTCTGTAACGCCTGTAGGCCTCAGAAGTAAGTCATCAGTTTAATGAAAAATATCTATTATATAATTCCCAATGTTAAAGCAATATTTTGATTTCAACAGCATTTTTCATTGTAAGCAAATTTACTTAAATCTATTACATTCTTGCTTCTGCCTGAGAGCACCGTTCTTCAATTTTATTTTTGCATAAATTTCAAAACAGTCACTGCAAAAAGCAAAAATATATAAAAATAGAAAAACAAGTGAATTTAATTATGTTGGTGTAGTGAAAGGTTTAAGTTTTAGACTATATTAGTTAATGTTTATCCATTTTTCACCAATGAGATTATTTCTGAAACAGATTCACAATAAATCATTTTTTTTAAATAAATCAAGCCAACAATTGAAAGTTAGGATTAAAACTTTATTTTAAACGACTGTGACCAGCACAGCAGATATTCAGCTGTTAATACGTGTTCAACTTTAATGTACATTTGGAAAAAAAAAATACTAAAGGCAGTGCTTAATCACAGATTAGGCAATTCAAGTAAAAAGGCATCAGGCACCAACTGTCTCCATCATAAACTTGCGGCTGAACTCATAAGCCAGGAAAAGAGCTCCGTTAGCCGGGAAGGTGCGTATCATGGTAGGAGTCAGGCCTGAGTACAGGGCAGTGATGCCTGTGGGGTAAAAGAGAGTTAAACAGCTACACAAGTCGTTCCTCAAGGATGATTAAGACTCTGATCACAAAAAAAAAAATCCTATTCAGTCTGAGACGTTAAGTTAATCAAGTAAACATTAACTTTGGGTTAAATGAAACTTTGCTACTTCACGTGACATGGTAGGACACAGTGTCTTGAGTTAACCTTTAAAGGAGCAAACTGCAACTTTTTTTACAGAGAAAAAATCACAAAACAGTCTGATGTCTCAGTCTAGTTGGAAGGAAGGGTACACTGACACAGGTTTCATTCTCAGCCAGCTGGAGGGTTGTCGGATTTTATCATTAAAAAATACTAAAGAGGGACGTTGTTACTGCTTACAATCTGTGAGCCCGTGAGGTTGCAGAGTCTGTCTAACGCTGCTGCGTCGGCATTTGTAATTCGACACCAGAAGGCAAAAAGCTCCAGAGTTGTTTAAAAAACCTAAGCCAGTAAACAGGAGCGACCCCGAAGTTATTTCTTGTACCACTAAGAAGCATCTTTTAGTTTTACTCTAATATTAGGTGAAGCAGATTAGAGGCTAACGTTGAGCTAACAATGCTAACGGTGAATTAGAAGCAAATAGTCAGCTACTTTTTCCATAACCAACAACTTGACATTACGGTGAAATGTGTCTGTGACGTGAATTAGTCAAACGTGACATTTTACTTCCTCTAATGAGCTAACAACAAGACGGCAACCTGCCATCGTATTTCATTTTTACATATTGCACCTTTAATATTTAACAGGTTGTTTTTTAGTTCACTTTAGTTGGCAAAAATGTCAAAAAACAAGTTACAAAGCAGCCTGTTTGCCTTGAAATTTGCAGCTAAGCAAATTAAAACTAACGGCTCATTTTATAGTAATATTTCACAAACTGGGACTAATTGGATGTGAAGCAATAACTTACTTAAAGGTAGGGTATGAGATGCTTTTCTGGACAATTTTTGCCATATTGCTTGAAATGCTGTTCACATACCGATAACAACCAATAAATTAAAGTTTAATTTAAATACTGTTAATTGAATCAGAAATGTACAATCCTGGAAAAACCTCATCCAAGCATCGTGAACGTCCCTTTCTTAATGACTGGATTATAACCCATCCATCAAACTGTCCTCAGACCGTCCCACTGCACATTCCTGTATTCTGGAGGTGTAACTTAGGGGGAAGTCGGAGGAAAAGGGTGGTTGGACCTTTGAATTGTGTATATTCCATAAACATATCCTATTCCACCATTAAATTAAATTAAATGTGTTAAATTAATCATTGAAACCAATTATTGAGTGAGTCACATGAAGCAGGAATCACATCTGGATTATTTTCATCTTAACGAAGCATCTCTTACCCTCGTTACGTACGATACCCAGGAAGGTCTTCATGAAGCCTTCTTGCCTCCCGGCTAAAGAGTAGACTTGGATCCTGGACTTAACGCAGTCTATCGGGTAGACCACGAGCCAAAGACAGGCTCCTCCGAATCCACCGCTGAACATGAGTGGAAGAATACCTGCACACACAGACGTTACTCTGCAAGGTCAGATTATAGATAAAACATCATGAAGCAGAAAAAGAAAATTCCTGAGCATACCTATACTGTCCTTATCTGTCCCCATATGCTGCGCAAAGGTAGACCGACTCAGTTCATAAGCACCAAAGAAGCAGAAGTAGCCTGGAATCTCCCTCACGATGGTGGACGTCAGTCCTTCATAGAAACCCAGCGGACCTCTCGTCTTCAGTACGGTCTTAACGACGAACCACACCGTGCTGAAGTCACATCACATAAAAAACATTCAAGAATGAGATCAGCTGCGGCTGAACGCGCTCGGATCATTCCATCATCCCAGATGGCACTGACCTTTTCTGTCCTCTCGCCACCTTACCGGTTGCTTCCATTTCATGCATGGCCTGGAGACGACATTTCACCAGCTCTGTGGGGCACAGCGCCATGGAGGAGAAGATCGAGGCCAAAGAGCCTGCCGAGGCCTTCTGCAAATCACTGAGAGATGAAAAGGAGAAATTTAGACAGAAACGAGTTCATTTGCTATTAGATTGCAGCCAAATATCATTTAAAGCAAACGTTTTTGTTTAATAGTTACATATAAAGTGATAGAGTGAAAAGATGAATATTAAAAGCTTATTTTGTTCTAAAAACGTGTAAATATATACTGCCCTTAAAAACACTTTGCAAAAACATCAGCATCCCACCTGAGATCAGCCCCTTTATTCATCCCAGTCAACAAGCGGACCATATCTTGGCACAGCCCATAACTCAAAAAGAGCACCGCGTTTTCGCTGATGTTGGCAAGGAGGGCCGGCGTCGTGCCTTTGTAGAGACCTGGGAGTCCCACCTGTCTGAAAGTGGAGATGAAGCAGTGGATAAAGCCACGGTACATGGTGGGAAACGTCTGCATCTTCACCTTGGCGGTGTCAAACGGCTGACCGCTCATCACACACGCTACACCACCTAAAGGAGAGAATGGATGTTGTGAAAAACTGTGTTCAAATGATATAAAGAGGTCTGTGCATTTGATATGGAGATGTTTTTATCTAACATGTAGCTTCAATAAAATCAGCATGAAGATTTTTGTTGACTATGGATTTTATTTAGTTTCTATATTAATCCATAAAAAAGCAATTTTATACAAAAAACAACAACGTTGAAGCCGAATACTGAAAAACTGCAAACAAAAAATAACTAAGCAAAAATAAACTTACCTAAAAAAACTTTTTGTTTCTTAAACGCTGAATTATGAATCAAATCATAATTTTTGCTTCAAAAAGAAAAAATGTTTTTTTATATTTTTAAAACTGGAAGTTTTATTAGAGTAAAAAAGGATTTTATTTTCAAAGCCAGAAATTTTGATTGTAGGGATGTAAAAATATATCAATACGATTTAGTGTCATGATACTGAATCAATATTTAAAAGCATAAAATTTTTATTGAGAATTTAAATGTGAACATTTACTGTATTTATTTTATATGGTGCAATTCAAACTCTGACTGCTAGGTGGCAGCAGTTTATACCACCTTCATTCTGATAGAACTGACATCTCGCCATAACACCTGATGAGTCTTGGAGGCGTCTGGCCTGAGTTTTCTGATTAAATTCAGTCTTAAAGATTGTAACTCTCATCTAGCTTTTAGTATCATGATATATCGTATTATTTCCCTGTATAGTAATAAATATTGCTTTGCAAGATTCTTGCCGATACAACCCCCTATTTTATTGTTGTAACGATCACTCTGCGTGTCATCCAACTGGCCGCCAGTCCTCGACAGCTGTGGAACATCAACTATGAGAACTCATGAATGCACCATTTGGTTGGTTTTTATTTGCACTCATTAAAAACATTGTTCTGACCCAATGCTCCAGTCTTTTTCTTTCTTCCCCTATTTTATTGTTTCCATTGTTTGCTCTGAAAACTTTTTTTGTTGAAATGAAAACTAAATTTGTGGGCGGGGCCTTGTCAAGGTGATGAAAGACCTCACTTTATTGGCCAGTGTCGCAAAAGTGACCCCAGGCCATTATTACAGTCACTGAGCACTTGTCCACAGACACTACAGCGTACAAGACAGGCGGAAGACGGAACATTGTTATGGTGGTAAATGTACTTTTATGTTTGTATGTTCATAACAATGGTCCAACTTGTACCTTTGCTCCGCCCACAAAACTAGGCTTTGTTACAAACAAAAATAGAAGTTTCTGAGAGAAAAATGGAGATGAGCAACAAAATTACAGCAACAAAAGTTTTGAAAAATTATTCTTCACTCAAACAAAACTTCTGGTTTTAAAAGTATATATATGTATATATATATATATATATATATATATATATATATATATATATATATATATATATATATATATATATAAACAAAAAACATTTGATTTGTAATTCAGTTTTTAATAGACAAAAAAATGTTGTTTGAAAATTAATAAGTAAAAAAAAACTGGATAAATTCCATAACTTTCTAGACAACACAAAACATTAATGGAGATGTACATATATCATGTGTGAAACAGCACGTGACACACTGTTAATGTCACTTTATCTCAACCCTAAATAAAAGTTCTATAGATCTTTTTGTTACCTGCTGCTCCAGCTGCGAAGTCAATGAGAGCCTGGACTACAGGATGTGGAGCCATGATGACACCTGTTGACATGTAAACACGTTTGTAGCTTTTTAACCTTTATTATTTCACACAAGAACATCGAATACACTGGGAACAATCCAGAATAAATATGCCATCAATAAAGCCACTGATAACAAGAACAGCTCAGTCCATATTTCATCATCATGCTCACCTTCAATCCACTTACAGATGGATTAGCTGGGAGTTAATCTGACTTCAAAGCCGCAGTTTTGTCGCCGTGTGTTAAAACCTAAAATAGATTTTTTAATGTGTTCATGAGCATCTTGGTTCGGGGAGAAAACGCCACGTTTCCTAATGAAAGGGACAGAGTGTCCACTCTCAGACACACACACAAACACACACACCCAAACTCCACTTCCGTCTTCCTAGAGCCGTAAAAATCTGGTCGCGCGCACGTTTTAGTGCGCAGACTCAAATCCAACACATCAAAGACGATAGGAAGTGAGTTCTTGTGTAACAATTTTACCAAAGAGGGAATTTTTTTTCATACACAAGTGTAGATTTTTCAAAGTATCTCCAAATTTTGTCGCATTTAAGAATGATGTAAATTTGTAAAAAGTGTCTATAAAAAAATCTGTTAAAATGTTGGCGAAAAATTTCTAATTTATTGACGCTATACTGATCCCTTTTATTTATTTGTATAATTATGTACAATTAGGCTATCCTTCATTTTCCCTACTTGGTAGAATTTATTTATGTACTGTATTTTTTTAGCTGCATTAAATTGTTTACTTCCGAATAACTATGCCTAATTGTTTGTTTGGAAACAGTTAATAAAGTTTCTTTTAGGAAGTTGAAACACTAAAAAGTAACTATTTTCAGCTGGTGTTCTATTTTTAACCCAGACCAGCACAGCTCAGTCAGTTGACTGTAAACATGATGGACCTCAGAAACTTGAGTACAATGTTTACCATCGTTTTTTATTTGTTTGTTTGTAGAAGGTATTGCGAAATAAGTTCTAGTGAAAGTAAATTTGGCCCAGCACAATAAAAAATGTTGATGTCATGATTAAAAATGGCATTTATACCACATTTTTTAAAGTGCACAGTGGTTAGTACATTTTTACCTTCAAGTTTGAAAGGAAGTAAAAAACTAAATAAAATAAGACATTTATTTGTCATTAGTTACTATGAAGATTTCTGTGTTTATAATAAATATATAGAATAGAATAGACTTTATTGATCCCACAGTGGCAGCACGCAAAGGAAAAATAATACAGGTAAATACACATAGACAGTAGGCTATTGATGTAACCTTCAGCAAATAAAAAATGAATACCAATAGTTGATATATATATATATATATATGAGAAATAAGCTGGTTTCCCACTTGTGGTCTCATGGTGGCGTATTAATTCAGATAATCATTTATATGGGTAGAAGATTGCTGACAGTTTTCAGTAGCAGTACACGTTATCGTCCACTAGATGTCCCCATACTCCAGTTGTTTTGGGATTTATTTCATGTCTAATTAAAAAACAGGTAGCAGTTGGTTACTAAAGCTTGCACAAGCTGTAAATTAAATGTTTTTCTTTATTTTATGGTACTCTACCAAATATGTTTCAGAATATTCTTTTTCAATGCTTTTGTTTTAAATGATTTGTAGGTTATTGTGAAACATCCCACAAATGAACATGCAATTGATTGTTAAAGCTCTTCTTAATTCATTTATTTATTTATTGTTTCATTAAAAAAATCTATGCAAAGCCTCCTGTGCTGTTGTAAGGGTTATTTGTAAAACATGACTTACGAGGGGCTGTCCATTCACAACAAGTGAAACAAAAATAAACAAAGACATGACAATAAATAATATTGGCTTATGAAAACAGAATATTTACACATGGATATTGAAATTTTCCTCAAATACTGTACCTTTAGTCTGGTTTGTGTGACTAACACTGAATGAGTGGCCAGAAAAAAATGACATATTATGGTTAGGAAGATGTTGCAAAGGGTTTTCTCTGATGACTCGTTGTGACCGAGTTCTAGCACTAGATGGTGAAGCAGTGCAATCGTATTAACTTTGCTCCTTTGGAATTTGTTTACTTTTTTGAATTTCTGAAATATTTTTGTTAACAAAAACAGTTTTGAGCTAAAAAATGATTTGAAGCACTTAGATTCAAATGCTCTTAACTGAGTTTCTAATAATGATCATTTGCAATGAATTCTAATATTAGACAAATGTATGAGCTCAAAATGTTATGTAATGGCAAGTCTGGTTATATTTTGAAGGTCAAATTTGAATTATTAGTATCTGTAAATAAAAAGTTTAATTTGAATAAAAAGTTCTTTAATGTCACAAAACCATAGCTTGTTTTTTTTAATTTTACTTTATTCAAAGCCTTTCTCTAAACTACTGCGTTATTAGCCAAAATCTAATTTTAACTTGTTGGAGAATCACTAGGAAATATACTTGTGGTCTCATTTTATTCGGAATGAAAACAAGAATTTTTTTCGCCCAGAAAAACTTTCGCGGTCGCTGATTGGCTGTTTTCAGTTGTCCGTCATAATGTGGGCGGGACCATCTGACACATGAGACTTCCAGTAAGTCCCCCTCACATGCTGCACAACACAGAGTCAACAGGCTGGACGGGTCACAGACGGAACATCACTACGACTGGATAACAAAAACAAAACTCTGCTGCCTCTTTCTCAACTTACTCTGAGCGGAAAACGCGCAGAAGCCACGTTCTTATTTCTGTTTGCGCTGTTTTTTTTACCGGCTTGGGATGTGACATTCAGGCGGAGCGCTCCTTTCCCGTTCACGCTTTTCTTCTGTTTACTCACGTTTGTTACGTTTGCCACTCTTTCATGACTTTCTAACACCTCCTGTCAGTTTACCTCTCGACCATGGCGGAAGCGCCCCAGCAGCAGCCACACCTGGTGGACATCGACCCGGATTTTGAGCCCTTGTCGCGGCCCCGCTCGTGCACTTGGCCCCTGCCCCGGCCGGAGTTCATCAACCCGGGCGACTCCAACACATCCTCGCCGGTCCCCTCCGTGAAGCAGGAGCCCGGCGGCAACGCGGAGTTCATCAACAACCTGAGCCTGCTGGAGGAGAACGAGGACTTTCCAGAGGAGAAGCCCGTCATCCTGTGCAGCGAGTTTCAGTGTCAGGAGACCTGTGCCCACCAGCAAGCTCCACAGCACCATCAGCAGCACCCGAACCCGCAACTCCCGCATCAGCAGCAGCAGGTGCCTCTGCTCTCCACCCCGGTCGGCTCGTCCCCTTCGGCGGCCGCGGCCGCTGCAGCAGCCGCTGCCCAGAGGAAGAGCAGCTCCTCCCGGAGGAACGCCTGGGGGAATATGTCTTATGCAGACCTCATAACCAAAGCTATCGAAAGTTCTCCAGAGAACAGATTAACTCTGTCTCAGATCTATGACTGGATGGTGAAGAGTGTCCCTTATTTCAAGGACAAGGGAGACAGCAACAGCTCTGCTGGATGGAAGGTACGTTCAGGCATCTTTCTCTTCTTTGGAGTGGTTTAATTTAAAAAGAAAAAGGGCCAGTTCCTGGATGAAGTTGTCTAGTGGGAAGTTTTTGTGTCTGTGCTGCTTAACAGTGCACTTGATTGTGCTTTATTATGCTTTTATCTCATGTGGTATCAGTGAAACGCCCCTCTGGGGGAGTTTTGGTTTGTCTGTGGTGTTCAGTAGACTAGTCACTTTATTGTAAAGACTTTTTGGGTTAGATTTAGCATGTTTCCCCTTCTGTGCTCTCACTTTTACAAATACAGCACATGCAGGTCCAGAGGTGCTCCCAATTTGACCCAAAAGCATGCAAGCTGACAGAAAACCTTGAGTGTTTCTCACCCTCCCTCATGGTAATTTAGTAAACTGACCAATTGCTGTCATCACCTTCCCCAGTCATCTGACTTCTCCTTGCAGAATGTGACTTATGTGCCTCCTGACTCAACAGGATTTTTTTTCTGTTTGGCTTTTTGATCTTTTAAACACAGTAATCAGAAAATACTTGAGCTCTGACTGTGACAGAGGGAGCTTTTTTTCTTCCTCTGGAGAAAAAAAAATCAGAATATTGCAGATTTTTAACTAAATCACAGTTCTCTGTGTCAGATTGTAGAATTGAATCCAGCTGCGTTTAAACATCTGTGTCGTAAGGCGACACCAGAGGCTATGGTGTGTCTTAGGAACTGTCCAAAACATTACACAAGAGCGGACTCTAAAAAGAAATGTTGCCCTCCCATTGAAGGGCGTAAACCTTTTCTTTTAGAGACACATAGTTTCAGTGAGGTCTGACAATAAATTAATCACAGTCTGCTCTCTCGACAGGAAATCATACTGAGTCTGTAGCCACACGGTGAAAGATTTATTATGGCTGCTCTGTTTTAGGCTGTCTGGGCTGCTGATGAAATTTAAAGCAGTTGTAGATTCTTTTCGTGCTCTATTAGAGCGGGTACATTTGAGTCATGTGCTGCTAGATGACACATTCTCGTCATCCAGAAGTGCCGAAGGAGTTTATTTTATTATTGCTACACCATTGAGGAATATCGATCTAAGACCTAGTTTGGATCTCTTGTTTGGTGTACGTTTTAGGATGTCCTCAGCTCTCAGGAAAACATCGTCAGACATCGGACCATATAGAATAAAGCATCAGGTTTCATTTGAAAACTCATTAGACTTCTGTCTCAATGGCGTCAGAAAAGAAGGTCTCAGGAAAAACATCGTCAAACAAAATGGACTTAGGAAAACTGCTGTTAGATGAAACACTCTCATAAAGAAGTGTCTCAAAGAGGATCATCCTGCAGGGGGCGCCGTTGTCAGGTGTTTTTTAAAACTTCATTTAAATTGTTGCGTTTGATACTTTTGTTATCACAAAAGTCTTGGGTTTGCTCAACTAAAATCAGAGGAAAATAAAAGCCACTGTCAGATAACAGCTAACTCTTCGTCCAAATACATCGTTAACGCGCGTCAACGGCCGAACGTAAGATTCAGGCTCCTAACATTATTTATCGATGTGTAAATTACACAACCTAGCCCCAACTTAGTACAGCACAAGTGTAGTAAAGTACAGGGAGAAGTAATTAAACATACCATGGTGTTGTTAGAAGTCTGAATCTTACATTTTGGCGCTATCGCATGTTGATGAAATATTTGGACAACGATTTGGCTTTGACCTGACAATGGTGCCACCTGCAGGATGCTTCTCTCCGAGTCTCTTCTATCTGGGAGCATTTTGTCTGACGGCGGTATTACTGAGTCCGCTTCATCTGACGGCAACATTCCTGAGTCCGATTTCTCTCACGACAGAATTCCTGAGTCCGATTTATCTCACGACAGAATTCCTGAGTCCGATTTATCTCACGACAGAATTCCTGAGTTCGATTTATCTCACGACAGTATTCCTGAGTCCGATTCATCTAATGACAGTATTCCTTAGTCTGATCTGTCTGACAGCAGTATTCCCGAGTCCTCGTCATCTGACGGCTTTTTGTTCCGAGACAATTTTTTCTGGTGCAGTTTAGTCAGATGTCTGATGGGTTTTTGAATGAAACCTGATGCTTTTCCCTCTATGGTCTGATGTCTGACGCCGTTTGATCAGATGTCTGACGATGTTTTCCTGAGAGCTGAGGATGCACTAATGTACACCGTACTCTAGCCAGGATTAAAACTATAGAGAATGTACAAAAGCGTCATGCTTGTGTCGGATCTCGTACCATTAGAACATAGTAAATGTGAGAAGATTGAAACTGTTGAAGCATTTCTAGGTCTACATTTCCCCTCCCATCTATTCGTTGTGCTCTTTCAAACATCAAAAGGTGTTACTTTCATTTTTAGGCTTTCAGCACGTTATGTGATTTGAAGTTAAGGTGCTATATCCAATTAGGACGTTTATTCCAAATACTTCTGGTTAGTCATTAAACAATCTTTCAGGCAAATTCTGTTAATTCTTTGTTTATTTGTGCAAATTAAACAATTTACCAAAGTCTTTTAGGTCTCACATCACTATGTGTCTGGTCTTCAAATGACTGAGTTCTTATTGGTTTTACCACAGCACTATTCTCAAGGCTGTGCAGGATTAACCCTTTTATCTGACGTGGCTTCATAGAAGAAAAAAGTGACCTCTGTAGTTACGTGAATCTAGCGCGCTTTGGTCGACACCTCTCTGAGTGGTATTCTCTGCTTACAGTGTCGTTTTTTAAGGTTATTCAGCAGAAATCGGATGCAACAAGTGAACGCTGGTTAATTTTCTGCAGCATCACGATCTGCTGTGGTCAATCATTTACATTTTGTAAAACACGCAGCAGAGCACGCTGATAAAGCCTTGCAATGTCTTCTAACATCTAAATAAACACAGTGGAGTTTCTGCCTGTTTCACAGTTTTTTTGTGAGACTGGCAGCTTGGAGAGGGGCGCTCAGCTCCCTGCGTGAGCACGCTGCTTATCCTGCCATGTTGGGGGTGTAAACTGAGTAATACTGTTGGAAAGCAAAGTGCCATTCAGCGCTGCGAGGGGAGTTATTCATAGAGCTCCACTCGGTTCCACACAGGGGGGTCAATCGCACATTGTCTCTTCGGAGCAAGCTCACTTGTAAGGTGGGCCGAACTAAAAAGAAGTAAAGATGCAACCTTTGTGGCGTTTGTTCCATGTCGATGATGCAGATGCACTGGTTTTTGGATTTGAAGGCCGATACAGAGTTCCAATTTTTGTGCAGCTCTATCTTGAAGAATTATGAATAAATGCAATTTGCTTGAAAACTGCACCTCTGACAGTAAAAGCATGCACACAGATATTATTGCAAGCTCAAATTAGCACTTCAATTTTTGACTTTTTGAGTTCATGGCCACTTTAAAAAATCTGACTTTACAGTTTCAGATTGGCATTTCTGTTCCTGATTGTCAGAAAATCTTTCTAAAGCTTCCCTACTGTTTCAGATTTTCCATATTTTAACTCACCTTTTAAAACCAGACATCTCAAATATTTATGTAACCTTTACTATAATTTTTTAACTTTGATGACTTCAAACCACATTTGATATTTTACTTGATTTGAATTCTGATTAAATGAGTGATTGAAGTGCAGATTTTTCCATTAAGCACGTCATATTCTATTTTTACTTGCTTTGCATAAATAATTTAGGTAAAATCAAATTACCTTCCATTTTAACGTGCTCTTTTGGCCGCACAGAAAGCACCCTGAATCAGAACATGATCTCTGTGGTTTGTGTGAATCATCGGTTGAGTAAGTCAAAGGCTGATGGAGGTTTCTGCTACATACTGTATATGCTTTTGGCATCATCCTTTACTCCTCAGCAGCAGTGACTATTTAACACCGTAAAATATTAGCTGTAATTACCGTAAAGATTGTTGCCCCACGTCAAAGGCCTCTCAAACAAATGTGGCTCCCCGTCGTTAAACTGAAGCACATGAAGTTTTCATTAATCTGTGATTAAGGCTGTCTGCTCGGTAATTGTTTGATGCAGAGTGTGTTTCAGTGCCACAGTCGTCTAGGCTGAGTCATGACAGCCTCCACACTTCTCAGGCCGTCTGTGACAGTGAGAATTTTGAGGACAGTTGTGCCAGGTGGGACCAGCTTGGAAAAGCTCTCGGATTGGACTGGACACTGGCCCTGGCGCAGGATGCAACCCAACAGGAAGGAGAACAGATGGCAGAGACGATGCATCACCAAAGCTTTCTGCCTGCCAAGCTGCTTACTTATTCCTAATGTTGCACATTCAAAAGAAAACATTTTAATCAAAGCATTTTATTTAAAGTTGAACAAAAATTGCACTTGTGTAATATAAACTACGCTCACCTGCCAGAGATCTGTTCCATTTTACTTGTTTTACGTCACTACAGGATAAATATTTGCTTTCAGCTGGTGGACCTGGATGGCGCGGGTACGCTTTGATGTCAGCGTCAGGATCAATTCGGTTGTAGTTCCTCTGTACAGGACGCTCTCTTGACCTGAAATTCCTCGGCCCATGCTGGTAAACACTCCCACGGATCTCCAAACAAACTCTGCAGGAGCAGAGAAACACGCTGGTCCGAGCAGATTGTACTGCAACAAGGGTCATTACCCGGTAAACGCACCTAATGACTCCCATCCCGGTCGAACTTACTGTATCCATCACACATCTGGATTACCTGAACTGATAGATGATTTGCATATAGGGCTGTGCAATTAATCACACTTTTTAATTTTTATTTCAACTCGAAAACAAAAGTTTTTATCGTTATTAATATAATTTATGTCGTATTCTGCTTTGCAAGCGTGCCCTTTTGTCATTTCTTCTGAACGATGGATGAACTCTTAAGCATCGTGTGTTTTTTTTAAAAAACCTAATACATGTAAAGATGGCAGAATGACAGCAAAACACACCGCCAAAAAACACAACATGTGATTTTTTAATTCAAACTCAAGCCAGACGCTTCCAAGACACACCCATTCCGTCCAAATGAACGTGGTAAAAACTTCTGCCACCTAGCTGTTGGAGTTTGAATTGCAACGCACAAAAGAAATAGAGTAAATGTTTGTAAATTCTCAATGAAATATCGATACGCCACTTTTAAGTATCAATTCAGTATCATAACATGAAATATCGCATCTTTTGAGCGTTCATTCTGTGTTTTTTCTAACTATTATCACTTGGTTCTTTAACACAGATCGAGTTGTTTTTACCTTTTCTTGCTGACGTTTCGATCGCAAACTGCGATCTTTCTCAGAGCTACGTCGGCAGCGTCACTTCCTTCTCCGTTTATCCGCGGGCAGCCTCCTCGCCTCTGCTGCCCACGGATAAACGGAGGAGGTGACGCCGCCAACCGCGACGTAGCTCTGAGGAAGATCGCAGTTTTCGATCGAAACGTCAGCAAGAAAAGGTAAAAACAACTCGATCTGTGTGAAAGAAAGAACCAAGTGATAATATGAAATATCGCAATTTTACAGTATTGTCTTACATCCCTAATAGCCTGTGCAGATGGAAAACTTGTGTTAAATTGAAAGAAGATCATAATGTAAGGTCTAGTGACACTTTCTGTGCATCTCATTTTTATTTATTTTTTAGGATGCTTTTGCTGAAGAAAGGGAAATATAGACAATGTTTTCTAAATCAGTGATTGAAATGATTTCAGTATTAACTTAAAATAATTGCTAATTTGATGTTTTTCCCATAATCAAGCAGCCCTAGGAGCCGGTTGGTGTACTTATTACTGATTTAAACAGGCATCGCAGAAGTCTAAGCTTGGTCTGCTTATGGAAACGTTAAAATTTACAATAAAGCAGATATTGTCACATAATTAGCCTCATCACTTCACCATCTACGAGGTTTTTCACCGCACTGAGTTTAGCTTGTTTACATTGCAGTCGTTAGCTGATAAATGCAGTTATGCAATACTGAAATCCACAATAATACGCTCAGCTTTAAGATCCATTAATTGCATTATGCAACAAAAATTTTCAGTTCAAATGACTTGTACTGCATCATGTTGAAAGTCCTCACATGCACACAGGCTGAATCAACCCCCGTGCTTCGCTGAGGGGTTATTACTCAGATTTAATTCCTACAGGCTGATGTTGAGAGTGCTCCATTAAACTGCTGAAATTTTACCAATTGGATGTGGATTTCCGTGCATTTAAATCGCCAATTACCTCCCTTTGTGCTCGGAGAGTTTGCATTCTGAGGAAGGAGCAACGAAAACATGCAACAACAGAACTTTCGTGAAATTATATAACTGTTATTTCATTTAACGTGAGCACAAAACTACTCATTTTTTTCTTCAGTGTTTAAAAGTCAGTCTAAAAGATAAAAGAAAGAAAAAAGTTGCTAAGATGGAATCGGTTTTAATTCTGAGAAGCACAAAGCTGGTTGAACTTCATCACCGCTCTCAGAATGCGAGCTTCTCCGGGACTGAATGTGTGGACAGAGGGCTGTTTCTACTGGTTTAACATGACCCCACCCCCCCAAGGCGGCCGAAGGGGTCCGGAGCTGGCATTGCCCCAAGACATGAGGGGCAGCTGTGTTTCTCAGGCGAAGAGCTGAAGGAGCTCTCCTCACCCTCCTCCCCATTTCCTGCCTCTTCGTTGCTGGTTTTCTGCACAAAGTGGGTCACTCTGTGTTTTGAAGGGTTACTGGACCCCCCCACATAGTAGCAGCTTCCTTTGCTTGCAGGAGAAATCAGGAGATAAATGGAGAAAGAGCCCCAGAAAGTTCCAAGTTCAGTCTGGGTGACACTTGTTAGGAGTTGCATAACGAGACATTTACTGGAATCAGGGAGCCGCAGGCCAAAGTCTGGTGCCACTGGTTAGTCAGCGGAACTGTGAGGCACTGTGTTGGAGATATGTGGGACGCTAGGCTTCTGTGTGTGTGTGTGTGTGTGTGTGCGCGTACACATAACCTGGGCCTCATAATTAAAGCCCTGCTGCTGGCAGATGCACAATCTCGATGGCAGACAGACAGGCAGACACAGGGAACATTCCAGCACATGCTTTTATTTCTTCTTCTTTCTCTTTTTTTATTGGGAAGGAACACTCTGCTTCTCCTTTTTCTCCCCAGCTGATTATAACGCAGGATTTTCTTAAAACCGCCTTTTCCTCCATCTCTGATTGGAGCGGGCTGCGTTCTGAAGCGCTGAGTCACCTCACGAGGGTTTTTCGATCACAGACGCAACTGGAAGTGGCCTCAGGAGCTTATTAAGAGGCAATAAACGGGATTAATACGGGTGACTTATTGAATAAATAAGTGCTTGTTTTGGTAGTTTTAGCAGAGCGTGGCGTAAAAAAGAAAAGTGACGTAACCGTGCCCGTCCTCGCTGATTCGATTGAGCAACGCCGTGACCTCAGCAGCCACACGGGCAGTTTCCCAACCTCATGTTTTTTCCCTCCACCACGCTGCTTCGGATTTGTTTACCTGTCAGCCCCCAGAGCTACTACCACGCTGTGTTGTGTTTCAGTCCCGTCTACCGGGAAGCTTTTTGGGATATTAATCAAACTCTAACAGGCTGAAACAAAAAACAGGCAGGAAAATAAAGGTCAGAGCGATGATGCAGCGTAGATATCAAATGGTGTTTGCATATTTGTGTCTGTGCGGCACACGTGTGTTTATTTATGGATGCGGCCGTTCTGATGACATCACGCAGCTTTAACCTGAAATGAATGCTAATAACCTGTCTTGTGTGGCGCTTCTTTCTGCCCTTTTGTTAGAAAGTTTTAGCTTCAAAAAAGAAGAATATTATGTAGTTTGGTTTCTTTCCCTTTAATAAGAGTTAGTGTCGTGTTGTAGAAAAGTCTGATTAGTCACCTTTTTTACAAGATCTAACGTCTAAGCACCGTGCATCCTTTGCATGAGTAACAGCTGAATGTGTGTGTAGTGATCCGTCCTAAAGTATGCCAATCACTGCATGAAATGCACACGTTTGGATGTGTTGCTCATTATATTGATGCATAATTACAAGTAGTACCTGTCATTAAGGGTGATTAATCAGGCTTTCCAATGGTATAAAGTACAGCACCAGACAGTACTATTTAAAGTGACACTGTGTAGTTTTTACCAGTAATGTCCATGATGTCCAGTCGTTGAAAAATATCCATAACCATAAAAATCGGGTCTAAAAAACATAGGGTGCAGGTCTCACCCCGGCTTTCCACAGGATGTGAAAGCGGCGCGAAACATACTACGCAGCAATTAGCCGCCATTATAGTGGACAGGGTCCTTTCCAACGGCAGCTATGTGTAACGTTTTGGATGCATCCCAGAAGTGACGGGACACCATCATTACGTCTCGAGTCTATTTTTTTTACGTGCTACGCTTCTGAAACACATCAAACTCCGCAGTTTAGATCAGGACAGACAGGAAGTCAAACGCAACACATCCAGAAACTTCCAAAATAAAAGGCACGTGCAATAAGTCATTTCCTGTGAAACCCCCATAGCCGATGTAAACAGAACAGAAAATAAACCACAGACCTTTTTGGTTACATGCAGCTGTCTTTCTCCTTGCTTGTCATTGTGTGGACTTCTAAAATCATGCATGGTGTTGAATTTCTCCTGTGATTTTGTCAACAGCTGTGTGGAACGCTTTCGCTCCCGTTTCGCATCAGAATCGCAGAAGGGAGTTCGCAGGCAAAATGTTGCTATTTCGTTACACGCCGCTTACACGTCCTGTGGAAAGCCGGGGTCAGTCTCTCGGGTACGCCATGTTTCCTTCTACGTGAGCCGGCTCGGGGTCCTGCGCCTGCTGATGATGTCACACTAGATGACTGGCTAAACATACGACTTACGGAAGTTACGCTACCACGTTCGAAAACATTTAGGTGTTAAGAAACACAAATGTAATAACAAAACTGCTAAACTCTTTCCAAAACCTATGTGAAAGAACAGAAACGAAAAAGAGATGCACTATATTTTTGGCCGAGTGGTATTGCCGTAGTTTGACATTATCGGCAGGCGCAGGACCCCGATCAGATCCGGAACCTACACCGCCAGAAAACTAGCATCGGCATCGCATTCTCTCAATTATCAAAGTCTAAGGAGTCACGCCGAGGTCACAGGTAACATTTACCGAAATGTTTTTTTAAATTAGCGACAGTCACGGCGATATGGTGTAAAACTACCCTGAAATGTATGTACTGCCCCCTATCGCCAGCAAACTACACACTGTCACTTTAAGGGGAGAAATGGCGGTATGAATAAGTACTTCCAGTTGTAAATTTTGTGTATTTATGACATTTTAGCTTTTAAATTTAACTTTTAATTGTAAATTTCTGAATTGTATCTGAATTTAAAACCCAAGCAGCTGCTAAACTGCAGCATAAAAGTAGGTCAAACATTTTTTAAACTTAAAAAACTCGTCAAAAACTTCACACACCACGAGCCGTGAGTATTTTTAACCTCGAGCCGAAGCTGCAGCCGGTAAATTAACACTGACTGAGCCTTTATCTCACTGGAATGGACTTTGGAAAATCCCATAAAGTGCCCCTTTCATTTTGTAAATTCAAACAAATCATGTCAAATGAGCACACGGGTGATTCCACCCACCTCAGACTCTGGCACGGCTCAGGCCTGCGGCGCTCCTGCCAGGCTTTTGTTTTGTCAGTCTCTCTTTTTCTGGCCGCGGACCAGAGGACAGACCGTTCAAGTGAGCATAGTGTCCAGTAACTTCCCAGCGAGTGTAAATGATATACAGAAAGTAGATTCTCATGCAGCGTGTCTGGGGGGAGGGCGTCCCAAAGCAGCCGCCCCACGCTGGAAGTGAAAACACGGGGCTGAGCTCCAGTTACGTTGTCAGGTAAACAGCGGTTCGGTGAGTGAGTCAGAATGTTTTGTTCCGCTCGTCGCGGGGACGGTAGTAGCGGGACCGGAGCACGTGATGCTTTGTTTTGGTTGTGGGTTTGCCCAGACTTGGCAGCTCGCTTCACAGAATATGCTGCGGCTCTGGGTGCTATCACAACTTCTCATCTAGTCGGAGAGAAAAAAAAAAATTGGGAAAAGTCCTCTAACTGGAAGACCTCGGCATTGTTTAGGCATGTGGAAAGAGGAACTGCTGTGTGTATTTTACAGAGAAGTGAGAGTCGTCGGTGCTTATTTCTCATGTGCCTGTGAGCTGGATGAGAATTTAATGCAAAAAAAAAAAATATTTAATGGGACTGCGTGCTGCTTCGGGCCCCAAACCACAGGAATTACCCAGACCCACATTGTTGTGCAACTCCTGCCCTGAGGCGATTATGCACGGTGCCTGTCAGACTGGCCTGGCATTATCACACCATCACACGCTCATTCAGGCCCCTGCGTGGCGCGCTCATCAACGCTCGCCGGTGGAAATTTATAGCTACGAGGAATTAAAAGCCCCAATTTGACTTCATGTTGTCACAGGGACAAAGTTTGTTTTAGGGGTCAAAGGGCGAACCGCCATCAGGAGTGTTGACTTTAGTTGAAGGGTTTATGAGAGACACGCCTCACAGAGATTCAGGTATATTTCTGTCAGCAATTCCACAAAACATCATTATTGGTAGCCGACACAAGGTGCAATTTTCCCAACAGGATCTAAATTATCTTCAGGATATTGGTCGAAATAAACGTTGAAATGGTTTGAGCTCGGCTTCGTGTCTCGATTCGTCCACGTCGTCTATGAAGAGAGTCATGTAAAGGTTTCAATTAGTTACATGGAAAATGAAATGCATGTTTTAGCCTGATGTGGAGGGATATTTTCAGCTCAAAGCAAGAAAAGTCAAGAGTTCGAGTTTTAAATGAGTCAAAAAATCTTCCTTTTATTTCTACTGTTCATTTGTTTTTGCAGAATGCCAATAATTAACACTCACATCTGTCTTGTTGCTTTAAATAGTTCCCTTTGTAAATAAAAAACCTGACCATTTTCAGTCCTTTTTTGTTTCCACCATCATCTAATTTCACAAACACCGGAGCTTATTATCTCTACCTTCTTCATCTCGCTCACTTTCCATTTAAAGAGGTGCAGATTTTAGCCGCAGGCTGACAGGAAGTGGCTGCTTTGAAAGCTGCACAAGGTATGCAGCACCAGGGTAGTGATGTCATCTGCAGAGGAAGCAACGCCGAGCGTGACGCCAAGTTCAGCAGCTTCTTCCTCTTACGCTGTTTCCTTCATTTTTCAACATCTGCACTCAAGAGTAGGAAGTGAATCGCTGTTTATGCCGTGCAATCCAAAATAATTGTCTTTAAATATTACAGATTAGAGTATTTGTCTTAGTATTAATTGCATCGGTAAGTCAGAAACAGAGTAAAGGTCGGATTGGGATGAACTTTTGCACTTCCTGCAAGAATCGATGGTTCCCTATGACCGAGACGTCAAGTCCAATGTGCTTAAAATGTTCACACTCACTACCTCATGTCCATTAAACCAGGAAAAGTGATTTTTTAGAGTTTAATGTTGCATAAATAAACCTCATACCTGAGTCTGTGCTGATTTTTATTATTATTCTGATGTTTTTGGTTGATAAAATTGAATTAATATCATTTGTCTCAGTAAAACTTATTTAATGGGATGAATTTACACATGCATGCAATGCTGCAGCAACTGTATCGCAACCTTTGTTGTTGCAGAATACACTGCAAAAAATTATTTTGCGTTTTTGTAAAAAATAACTTTTGTAGAGTTGTAGGAGTGCAAATAATCAGTCAATTAACATTTTCCTAACAAGTCTCGCAGCCCAGATGAGCCGATTTATATTAAAGGTGTAATTATATAATTATTTATTCTTTTAGCTACGTTTGCAATGCATTATTGTCTATTTTAACCAATAAAGTGCACACCCCCTTTACACTACTTTTATTGCACAACATGATGATTTTTGTGACTCTCAACTGATTTTATGTCCCAAATACAGCTCTTTATTTTTTATCATTTATATTTAATCTAATTATAATCACGTTTTACCTGAACAGAGCAAGAAAAACATTGATTTTTTGTGTCCTTTTGACTTCATGAGGCTTTTATTGAGGATAGATGAGTACCAGTATTGATCTCCTGCTCACACTGTGTCTCAAATCTCATATTCATTAAAAATCTCATGTATAAAAGTAACAATTAGTGACCTTACTTAGAGATAAAATAAATTCTGTTTGCTTTGCATTTGACCATCCCCACTGTGCAAAGACCTAGTTAGGACGTCCTACAGACGTGGTCTAGACCAGGGGTATTCAATTCCGGTCCTGGAGGTCCGGTATCCAGCACGTTTTTTTTTTCAACACACCTGATTTCAATCAGTAGGTGATTAACAGGCTTCTGCAGAGCCTGATGAGCTGCTGCACAGGTGATTCAACCACTGAATCAAGTGTGTTGGAGCAGAGAAACCACTAAATTTTCAAAGCACAAGAGACCCCAAAAGTCACGGCTGAACCAGTTTTGGTCCTACAGTGTGTCGTGTCCAACAACATGTCATAAACTACACAATACACAGAAACCGATTTCATGCATGAACATTCCCCGGTCAGACAGGAAATCGCTCAAGATCAAATGTAACTTTGGTGTAAACAAACACGGCAGAGGAGGAGCGTGCAGCATGCTTCCGTCACGCTCGTTTGTCCTAGAAAATACAACACGTGTGCAAGCCTCAATTTACAATTGGATCAGTCCCGACGTCCTTCTGAACAGACCACACATGGAAGGAATATCTTTTAAGATTATCTTTAGGACCGTTACAGTAAATAAGCTTGTCTTTAAGATCGTCGGAAGAGGAGGATTGGGTCAAAAATAGTCATGATTATCCTGTCGTGTGAACCAGGTCTGAGCTCAACTTCTGGCCCTGAATCAGCGCTGGGATATCCCCATGTTTGCGATTTTAAATAGGGAGTTACAGGCGTGTAAACATCTCCACGACAACAACAACCCCCTGATGATGTAGCAACAGGCCGGGCCTGCAGACCCAGGCCACTGCGCGGCCTCAAAGCTGCGGTCCACACACTGCATCTTTATCCAGGGTGAGCAGGCAGCATCCCAGCCCAGCGGTAGTGCTGATCAGAGGCAAAAAATATCCCCACTCTACAGACACAGCTCTGTGCGTTCACAGACTCGCATTGTGTTGCGCGTAGCAACACATGCACATATTTTAGCATGGCGAGCTTAGCCAGCACAACCCAGTCCCTGTCTATACACATGAGCTGCTTAAGTCTGAGTCAGATAATTAACAAGCACGAGAGAGAGAGAGAGAGAGAGAGAGAGAGAGAGAGAGAGAGAGAGAGAGAGAGAGAGAGAGAGAGAGAGAGAGAGAGAGAGAGAGAGAGAGAGAGAGAGAGAGAGAGACATACTGCAGTTAGCTCGCTGCTCAGACGCTATAATAAAGAAGCTTTAACAACAATCATCATTCATAGTTGTCCATCTGGGCCGCCATTTTTTTCCTTGAACATTTTGGAGCTGTACGTGAGACGACTTAAAATGTTTGTTTACTTCAAGTTAAAGTAGTCAAAGCGTTAAAATTAGCACTGGTGTAACTGTCTGAGATAACAATGTGGTTTGTTGGAGAAAAACACAATTGTGATCCTGTTATTACAGTACGATCACTGAACTGGTGATGCAAAGCATGGCGTCTTGGGTGTGAAGTTGCAGACAGCACCTGAGTTCCTTCCAGGGTTTCTGGATCAACCGTAGTGGAAGCAAAGAACTCTAAAGGCCCAATCTTGATGCTCTGTTTTATTTGTTCCCTAGAGGCTACAGAAAGTAGCTTCAGATGGCAGGATTTGGAGTCCTGATATTTGGACATCACGCCTCTGATTGGATAACAGCAACACCACTCTACCACTGACTCTGTTAGCTGAAGGAGTTCTGCCATGTTGTGGAGTTGCTAATGCTAATGGTTAGCTTCTACTAGCTGAGACGTTCTCTGCTGTTTCCTGGACGCTAAACCAACAACAGCCTTTCCCATCGTGAGTCCGTGAATGTTAAGTGACAGCGTGACATAGATCTGTTGGGCTTTTCTGAACTGAGCGTTTCTGTCTATTTTCTATCAGAAGCAGGAAATAGGGGTAGAAGACTATTTTCACGTTCAGCCTGCATGTTAAACTTAAGAGTGTCTGATCATTTTTCAAATATAATAAATGGTAAATGGCTAATGTATATGTATAGCGCCTTCTTAGGGTTCTACAACCCCCCAAGGCACTTAACAACACAATCAGTCATCCACCCATTCACACACTGGTGATGATGAGCTACATTGTAGCTACAGCTGCCCTGGGGCGCACTGAAACAGGAGTGCCAGAGGATTTTTAGCATTCATTCATACTAGATACCACAGTAGATTTATTGAAAAAAATAAGTGAATAAGAGCTTTAAGATGCTTGAATTTTTAATAAAGTGCCTCAAACTGTAACTGGAGTTGGTCATAATGTGTGAAACAAGGAAGTGAAATAGTATTTTTGAGCATATTTGTATTTTAAACCACTTTTGGGTTCTGGAAAATCTTGAAAATTCATCATGAAAAGTGGTAGAACTTCTAGGGTTAGGGTTACATCCTAGGAGGTGGGAGGGTAATCTTGCAAAGTTCCAGTTATTTGTTTGATTTAATAAAATCAGATCAGATTTCAACAAAATGTTTATGAATGTTTAAATTAAGCAAATTCGTGCCTCTAAAGTGCTTTAAAAATCAAACGTGTGTTTTTATGCGGTCACCTATTTGGCCTGGTTTCCTTTTTCACTCGATTGTCATTTCAGCTAATCTCAAGGAAACGGTAGATGATTTATTAATCTCTCACCGCTCTTTCCTTTTTCCTCTTGTTTTGCCCAGTCAGACTGGAGTTTTGATTAGGAAGTCGTGGCTCATGAACCCACCGTTTTCTCCAGCTGGTCCTTTTGCCCTGCACCTAGCACGTTCTCCTTTTAGCTGTGTTTTTAAAGGGGCATCAGCGGGATCCGTATCAGGCCCGGCTAACTCTTCCTGTGCGGATACAATGCAGCAGGAAGTTCTCTAATGGCCAATCTGCTACTCGCACACCATCCTAGCGATGAAAGATCCAAGAGTCAGTCGCTCCCATGATTCACATCATCTCAACAAGCTACTCAAACTATATATCAGTTGTCTGCAGGGTCTGTGTGACCGATCAATTTTCATCCCAACCAATCAGCAGCCACTTAGGCCTCCCAAGTTCAGCCTAAAGGAGTCTGGTTGCTCAGAGGAGGATTGTGAAAAGGCAATCCTGCCAAGAGGCAGTCAGTAAATACATTTGCAGACAGATTTGCTCCTGCATGACTTGCCTTTTTCTGTCTTTCTCTCTGTGCTTTATGACGGCCGTAAAACTTTGCATCTGTAATGACCGCTTTGAAGACAGCTATTCTGGCTAATAGAATCCTGGAGCGAGTTTGAGGGGTGTATGCTTTTCTCCCTCCTGCTGCAGAATTTTGGTTTAAAGTAACAGAAAGTGACCCGCTTTTGCCACATCACCAGTGAGCAATCAGCTGCGCTTTAACTGGAGAGACTAAACAGGCAAGTGAAACTGAGAGAAATGGAACAAAGGAGCAGAGAGGGTGTGGGATGGAGGGAGAGGTTCAAACAAATTATTTTTGGCTTCAACTAATGTCCTAAGGTCAGTTTCCATTTTTGTTTTGTGGCTTTAAAAGAAAAAAAGACAAAAAATGAAGCAAAACACGTTACTTTTTATAACTTTTCTAACAGTGACACGTCTGTTCTCCGCTCACCAGACAAACCCGGGGCGCTGCAGTGTCCTGCTCACTGCTACGCAACATTAATGACAACAATCATTTCCTTTTCTCCAGACTGTGCCTTGTCTGTTTTTAATCTGAGGGTGTAAATAATAAAATAAGAAAGAAAGAAGGCCAAAGGCGCTACATTTCCTGTGCTTGTCCCTTTATTTCCGCTGTCTTTTTTCTATAATCATTGCTCTTTTGACTTTGGTAAACAGGTCAGTGATTATCACGGGCCACTTCAGTATTGGTGCTGATGAGAGCCGTCTGTTCAGATCACTTTGTAAATGCAGCGATGTTTGTGTGTAACTTTGGGTTGGATTTGGAGTAAATGTGTTTATTTTAACTGTTTTATGTGGAATAACTAGTGGTTGGAATTTAACGCGTTAATTACGATTAATTAATGAAGTAAAAAAATAACTCGTTAATAAAATTAACCCTTTGTGCCTGAGAGTCCCGAAACTGGGGGATGTTGAAGTTTACAGCAAAATACATATCGTCAAGCTGCGCCTCTAAAAAACTAAACAACAGAACTAGGGGTGCACCGATTGCAGTTTTTGGTCGATCACCGATCGGTCGGCCATGCAAACCTTTTTTACGTGCTCCAAACAAAAGTTAAACTACAATCAAATGAGTTATCGTAAATCCCTCTTCGTCACCCTAACCTTTAACCCTAACCCTCTGCCTAATTATTTGTAATTAAAAAAATTTGCTTTGGGGCAATTTTTTGTGAACGATTAAAATGCGATTAATCAAGATTAATTAATTACAACGCCTCTAATTAATTACATACATTTTTAACTCAAGTCCCGCCCCTAATAATAACAAAGCTTCAGTATCAGACTTGAATAATGCACAAAGTAGGGTTTAATTAGAAAGACTTCCATAGAATTTTCTCAAAAATCATAAATTGTACATTTACTAAAAGGCCCTGCAACAGTTCCAGCTCTAAACATGTTTTTAAGGTGGACTGAGGTGAAGAAAATCGTTGTTCGTTGTTTTAACTGTTACTCTGATTTTATGTTCATTTTTAGGTGTTCAGCACCTCGGGCAGCCATCAGGCTGCATGAAGGTGCTAAATAAAACTGATCATGATGAATAACAGCTCTTTGGATGTTAAAGGCTGCAGACCCCTGATCTTAGCAATCACCAAAAACCCCCATACCAGAGTCAGTTTGACAGAAATTGAGTTCAAATTCCATTTGCTAATATCTGAGACTCATTTCTAACACATACTCAGAGTGCTGACAGATTGAGCAAGATCTTGCAGTTTTGGGTGAGATCATGCATAACTTTATTTTGTTGATTTGAGCAACATAAGATGATTTTGTTTGTTTAAAACTGAAGAACGAAGGGTTACTTGGTCATTGAATCACTGCTTTACTGCACAAACCGTTTTATGTGATGCATCAACAAAAGAAGAAGGGACACAGGAACCAGATCTGATCCAATCTGATGTTTTTCTTTGTCTTTCAGACATTTCTTTGCACCAGAAACACATTTAATCTTGCGCCAGCTTCTGGACCACAGAATATCGAGTTCATCTGATACGACGAAGGGGGGAAAAAAAGCATTACAGCGAGTCTTATCTCTTGATGAGTTTGTGATCAAAGCGAAAGGTAGCTGACTGTCACTGGTTGCCACCTGGAGCCGAACGCTGTTGTTAACTGGGCAGACACGCTGAGCTGGTGTTCAGATAATGACACGTTTTACATTTTCTGTCTTAACCGCATCGCTTTAACTCAGCCAGACTCAGCACAATCCTCCAGACATGACCAAGACGGAGCTTTAGGGCTACTCACCTGATTGGTTAAAAAGAAGGTTCTCATGCCCTTTCTGTCAGCTTTCACTGATGCAGACATGACATAGAAAATAGGTAGTTGCAATGCAAAAGCACTCAGACTGTTAGGGCTCAGACGCTTGTGACAAAAGAGGAAAATGATCTGTTCAGGACAGCACCGTTTCTCTAATGACTTCAGTGGAAATGGTGCAGGGAAACCACAGTTTTCACTTTCATCCAGTCCGGGTAAATGTGCGTGAGGCGTGCTTCGTACCTGCTGCAAACCTTCAGCCGGTAAGGATCGCTGCACTTTACACCCATAACTGTACGGGCTTTGCAGCTGAGGTTTCTCTTGTGGCTTTAACCGATTCAAAGTGGCGCAGCGTGTAGGTGGTGCTGCGCCCCTCTGGGGACTTTTTCATTAGACGATGTGACCTTTGAGCAGCTTTGAGAAACCTCAGGGACGTCGTTGCCTTGAGTTTTTCTGCAACCCGGATGAGAAAGTGGGAGATGAAACGGACACGGGGAAGAATGTACGTGAGAGATGTTAAAAGTAGAAAAGTTAGGGTGGGATGTTCCTGCACAGTGTGGCCTTTTACTCCCAGTTGGGCTCAGCACAGTGTGTTCTGCACTGATCCAGTAATGCCACACACAACCCCTCTGTCTCAGCTTCTACACCCACACCACCCAGACGACCCTCTCTAAAGCCACTTTCTGAGTCATAACCCATGCATTTGTGTAATTCTGCCTCAGCAGAACGCGAACATTGCGTCCGTTTGACGGTTCTTCTTCGACAGCAGGCCTTCTTTGGGCCTGCAGCTAAACATAAACACTTGTGGCTGATGATCGAGGGGGGACTTGTGGTGTCCGCTTGGCTCGCAGCTCTGCGGCTTCACATTCCATGCCTTTTTCTCCGCTTACCGACCGCCATGTTTCCTGTGAGACAGGAAGTCAGCTCTGTTTCCTGTCACAGGCCTCTTTCATGTGGTCACTTCCTTGTGTTTTGCCAGAGCGCCTCTGCTCAGCGCTCAGAGAACAGGAGTCGGCGCTCCTCACGGCGAGTTCAGGAACATCGGAGAGAGGTCGTCCCAGAGAAAGCAGCATCGACTCACTGTCCCTAAAAAACCTAAAACTTTCCCTTCTTCATCTCCTCAAATGAGTGTCTCTCTCTTTTGTTTTTTGTGTCTGCAGACAGAAACACTGTGTCTTTATCGTTTATTTTTTACAACCCGAGATATGAACGTCCTCCAGTGACGGTAATCAAAGTTCACCTCTGTGAAATCGCTGGTTTTGTAACCTTGCTCAGGAATGTTGATTGTGATGACTGCTTGGCTGGGAATCCTGCATTTACTGTTTCCTAAAAGATACAAGCAAGTTGGCAGAGATTACAATTGAACTTTACACACAGCGATTAGCTGGAATGTTTGGATTCCTGTGTACTGCAGCCAAAGATAAATCCGTGTCACATCGTGTCTCACGTTCCGGAGGAGTTCTCTGCATGTAAAAATCGGAAAAAGTGCTCGTGTGTGTTGTAAGAGGTGTCCTCTAATCAATGGTGTGAAGAGATTGAAGTTTTTCAAAGCATGTTTGTCTCTGAGTTGGCGTGTTTATCCCCAGTTTGCGTGTGTTTTCAAAACCACCGTCACTGGCTGCCGTCGAGCGAGCCGTAAAATCAAAACCATACAGTGCTGCTGTTTGTCGTTCTGCCATTCCGATGAAAACACGAGCTGGCACCGCCTCGTGCTCCCACAGCAGGGGGGGCTTTTCCATTGGCCACACCAGACACCCCCTAGCCACACTCTCCGCAGGTCACACCGAGTTCTGCGAGTTATTTCCCATCAGAGCTCTTTAACACCCCCTCACGTCTCCTCCCTCTCGCTCTTTCTTGCATCAGGCCGTCCGAACCGCCTTTTAAAACGTTCTAGATCATCACACCCGGCGTTTTAACTGTCACACGAGCCAAAATAGAAGTCTGCAGAGCTGAGACTCTAGCTGTGAGATTCTCCTTCCTGTCATCGGGATGATGGAGGGGCCGTCACGGGACGTCCCGGCGTCTGAGCGTGCGTTGCAGCCATTCTGAAAACTCTTTAGTAGTCATGGGAAAGAGCAGCTCAGGACAAGACTTTACTCTTTGGGCCACAGATGCTGATGTGCAGCAGCAGGCGGAGCAGAAGGGGGGGAGGCAGAAGAGCATTTGTTAGGCTAATCAGGGAAGGCCCGTCACGTATTTCAGATCATGCAAACTAGCCCGAGACTATTATAGCTCAGGCAGCGGGATCATTTGATTCGGGGGTAATTGCATTCATTTGTAGAAAGGAGCAGTGTTTGTCCAGGATCTCATGTGTCTTGGAGGCTGGGAGGGAGGAAAGGAGGTGGCGAGATGCAGGAGTGGAGGAGATGGAGAAGAAATGAGACGAGAGCCGCGGCTGGAAGAGTTCGATCGATCCGCCTGAGTTGATGTGGAGGTGCTTTTCAGTCAGAAACATGAAAGTATGTAAACTTGGTGGTAGAGGAACACTGGATGAAGAGAGATACCCAGAATCCTCCTTTTGCTCTGTTTTATATCACATCTAATAACCCTGACTCAAGCTCAAAATACATTTTTGAGGTTTGGAATACTATTGTTTTCTAGGTTTCACATCAAAAAATGTATAGCTTACTTATTAAATGTTGCAGAGGGCACAGATTTGTGGTATAAGGAGAGAGGAAGGTTGAAATGAGGAGAAACAGAGGTGAAGGAAGCGCAGAGGCTGCAGACTGTGAACCAGATGTGAGGCAGTGACTCACAGCGGGCAAAAGGCTTGATGACGTTGGCCACTATGCACGCTAAGCTCTGCGTGCGAGTGTGTGTGTGTGTGTGTGTGTAGAGAGAGAGCTGGGACTTCCAGCCTTTCCTCCAAAACAACAAGCTTTACACAGTAATGTCTGGACAGGTCTCGTCATTTCACGTTGAGATTTGGACACAGATCGATGCAGAAGCTGAAGTTTTCCCTTCCGCCGTCGTCCAAGTTGGAGATCATCACTCACGCCTTAAGTGCTCTGTACCTCAGGGCGTAGTGCTGGAGGTGTCTGGCCTTGTGCGGTTTGCTCAGCAGACATTTGCCCGACATTCTCGCTCCTTTGTTTGCCCTGTTTTTATAACGCTTCACTAGCTTCCTGCTCAAAAATTAGTTTTTCCACTGGCGTTGTCACCAAGCAACGTCAGAGCTTAGCGTTACTGCGTCTGTAAGGAAAAAAAGATTAGTCTGTTTCCTCTCTTTGATTTTGCGCCGGTTTAAACACGACTCATGGTCAGGTGGAATGTGACTGTTGGTATAGCGGCGCTTTACAATGGGCCTCGCTGTTTTTGTCAGGGAAAGCCCACATGTACGGAGTATTTGCTCAGGATGCGAGTAAACTCCCTGACATCTACCAAGAGTGTGCTTGTACACGTGTTTTTTCAAACAGCACGAGGTTGCCGAGTGACCTCAACAAACCTCCCCTTTCTTCTCATTGTCCAATTGTCAAGGCGAGAGTGTTTTTGCAGGCTGCCACCTGTACGGATGGATTTGCACTTGCGTGATAAAGCATCTGACGTGTTTTGAGAAAAGGGCACATCTCTCTGTTCTTGTGTCCTCCTCACCTTCTTTTTTTTATCCTTCTCCCTCCCCTCCAGAACTCCATTAGACACAACCTGTCCCTGCACAGCCGCTTTGTCCGCGTTCAGAACGAGGGGACGGGGAAGAGCTCGTGGTGGATGCTGAACCCGGAGGGCGGGAAGAGCGGAAAGTCCCCGCGACGCAGAGCTGCCTCCATGGACAACAACAGCAAGTTCACCAAGAGCAGAGGGAGAGCGGCAAAGAAAAAGGTACATTTACCAAAAATGTTTCCTTACGTCCTCTGCAGAGGGATCATCTAGTGAAACGAGTGTTTAATTGTCATGAATTTTCATTATTATTTATGTATGTTTTTTGTAAGAAACACTATAACTATGAGGTTTACTTCTCTAAATGAAATATTTTAAGATGATATCTGTTGGAAGAGCCGTGAAAATGCAGCCAAACTTCCATAATATCAGAAAACAGAGACTTTAATGATGGATCTGTGTAGGTGAAGTTAACGAATTATTTCCAAATGTTTTATTATTGTTTACTGAGAGTCTCCCTGTCCCCCACCCAGCTGTCCCTGCAGGGTGGCCCTGACGGAAGTGCCGACAGCCCAGGCTCCTACTCCAAGTGGCCTGGCAGCCCTAACTCCCACAGCAACGACGACTATGATGCCTGGAGCAGCTTCAGGCCTCGAACCAGCTCCAACGCCAGCACTTTGAGCGGCCGCCTTTCACCCTTCGTGCCTGAGGATGACCTGGGAGAAGCAGAAGTGCACATGGGATACCCAGGAGCTCCAGGGGCCAAGATGACAGCCACGCTGCCCAGTCTAACAGAGATGACGGGCTCTCTGGGACACAGCTCTGAGAACGTCATGGAAAACCTTCTGGACAACCTGAATTTGCTCTCGCCAAGCAACCCCCAAGTAGGAGGGGCGACGACCCCTGGCTCCTCCCAGTCCTCCCCCTCACCTATGATGCAGCCTAGCCCTGGGTACCCGGCCTACAGCTCCCCCAGCATGGGCTCTCAGTCGCAGCAGGACTACCACAAGTGCGTGTATGGTCAAGCTGGGATGAACACCTTGTCCCCTATGACCCTGCAGAGCCTGTCAGAGAGCAAGCCCAACTTTGGGGCTGGTATGGGTCAGTACAACTGCCCCGCAGGGCTCCTGAAGGAGCTACTGACGTCGGACACAGATCAGCATGGCGAACTCATGCCGTCAGTGGAGACGGTAGTGCCTCAGCCCATGCTGCCACCGTACAACAGCAGCCAGCACGCAACCAAACTCATGGCGAGAGGGAACAGCCACCCTCATGGTCTTTCTCACCCCCACCCGCTCAATGTGCACAACCAAGCCCCAGCCACATCACCAGCTATGAACGGTCGCCTGCTCATGTCTCTAAACTACAACGGGGGCTCTGTGCGTTTGCCTACAGCCAAAAGCCCCATGCAGATGCCTTACGGCCTCCCCGGCCACCTCAGCGTGGGGGGCATGCCGGGCAGCTTCTGTCCCCTCAACACCAACGGATACGGTCGAGCGGGCACGCTGGTCCCATCGCACGCTGAGAAACTTCCCAGCGACCTGGATGACATGTCCATCGAGAAGTTTGAGTTCGACATGGAGACGGTCCTCCATGAAACTCTCATGGACGGAGACTCGCTGGATTTCAACTTCGAGCCGGTTGTGACCCAACAAAGCTTCCCGCATGGGGTGAAGACCACCACACACAGCTGGGTTTCAGGGTAGCAAAACTCACATTAAAACCATTTGAAATTAAAAGGCCTCATCTCAACAATTGCAGATGCAACATTCCCATTTCCTTCTGCAGATTGGGTCATGGCCAGCTGTGGACTGATCCCATTTTAGAGCACCCCCCCAAAAGATGGAATCAAGATCACTTTTCAAGTGCCAAACATTTTTGCCTTAACGAAAGAGCCAAACAGAAACATGTTTCTGGTTTACACACAAAGCTTACAGATATTGGACTGCCAAATAGATCTCACCATCATCAGCATATTGTTAGAGTTAGGGTCAGACTGTTTGCTGCCATCAGTCAAATGCTTTTAAATTTCTGCTATGGACTAATAATGAAGGTAATCTGGCTCATGAGGTTTTTTTGGGACTGAAATGCTAGAAAAAAGCAAGATTCTGACACGATGTTACAGTAAAACACGTGTAATGCCTGAGTGTACATAATGTAATGATAAGGTTTGTAAAATTGGGTTTTTTTGTTGTATTTTTTACTTTTGTAAATAGTGTTTACAAGAAGGAAACAAAAATTCAAATCGGCAGAAATGAGCTCACGTAGAAAACTGGATCTGAAACACATCAAACTGGTCTGTCGGGCTGTAAAATCACAGCTCACTTTCTGATTTCTGTGTACATAAAAATATAAATGTGTATTAAAACGATGTCGTAAATGTTTGCCAGATTTAGGATATATTTGAGACCTAAGTTATTTGTGGTAAATACAGATTTCTGCTGGTGCGTAACCTGCGCTCAGACGTCAGAATAATTCTGAATTCTTTGTCACTCTGAGCCTTAATACCACAGGGGCCTGTTCATTGTGCCTACCAGAGTGGATTCTGACTGCAGGCTTGTGGGAGTTTAATATTGTAGATCTCTAAATGATCCAGAAGATCCTCAAATCCACCATTCTTGAAGAAGAGAACTTTATTTTAATGTTCCTGCTTTAAATTGACAATAGAAGTAAAGAAACGACGTGTAAATTGTTATTTTTGGCGCTGTGATCGCTACAGGGTTTCGGATAAAAGATCTTCTCAGTGCTGTTGTTGTAAATGACCCTTTCTGGATTTCATTCTTGGTCTTAAAAGGTTTTGTGGCCGATTATAGATTAGTTCAGATAATGATTCCTTTTTAATCCAAAGGAGCCCTCTGATGCTGTCTGACTGAACAGCCTTACTGCTTTCACTCTGCCCCTCCTACCTCTGCTTGTCCCTGTCTTTTCAAACTTTTGATATGATGTTAACACACACACACACCTACACGTGCATCTTTTAAACAACTTAATTATCACGTTTTTTCTGCAAATTACCACTAAATGTTTAAAAATGTGGTCTTAGCGTGTACATGTGCATTTTCCCCTCTTATTGCTGTACTCGTAGCTTCCAAATAGCTTTTATTGTGTGGAGTCAAAAAATGTGAAAACACGTTTCGAAACCGATGAAGTCAACTCATCCGGTGGCTTAGAAATAAAGTTAAAGATTGTTTAATGTGTGATTTATAGGGAAGCCTCGTATTTGCAGGTTTTTATTTGATCCTTTGTTAAAAAGGAAAAATTAAGAAGTGGTTTATTTTATACTCTAGATCCAAATATTCTGCCTCCTCAGAAATAGATTTGTATTACTGTGGCTTTTCACTGGATGTGTAATCATCGCGTAAAGTTCGGAAAGCGTAGTACGTAGCTAGTAGCCACCATTATAGTCAATGAGCGCGTTTCCACCGGGCGCTGAGCGACACGTCCCAGAAACGTTGTGTCACATTTTTCCGCAAAATTTAATTTACGTTATGAGTCCATTTTTCACGCGCTATGCTTCCCGAACGCATCAAGCTTAGCAGTTCAGAACAGGCCAGACGGGAAGTCGAAATTGATTAAGTCAACTCACGCGGTGGCTTAGAAATAAAGTTAAAGATTGTTTAATGTGTGATTTATAGGGAAGCATCATATTTGCAGGTTTTTATTTGATCCTTTGATTGTTAAAAAGGAAAAAAATATATATATATATATATATATATATTTTTTTTTTTCATACTCCAAATATTCTGCCTCCTCAGAAACAGATTTGAAAAAAGTTAATTTACCGTAGCTTTCCAACAGATGTGTAGTCATTGTGTAAAGTTCGCGTCCCAGAAAATTTACGCTTCGGGTCTATTTTGTACGCGCTACGCTTCCCGAACGCATCGAGCTTAGCAGTTCAGAACAGGTCAAATAAGAAAGCAGGTGTAAAACATCCGGAAACTTTCAAAATTAAAGATCAGTCACTTAACTAGAAAAAAACCACATCCTTACCTGTGAGCCCTCTGTGGCATGAACCACAGACATTTTGGGATACATGCTGTTATATTTGTCCTTTCTTGTTATCGCCTCGACTGCCGAAATCACGTTTCTCCGGTGATTTCATGACCTCGCGGGATCAGCTACTTGGAACACTTTCGGTGCCATTTCGCGCCTGAAACACTCCTGGTGGGAAAGGACGCACCACTGAGGTTGCAGGAAAAATGTGTCTATTTCTTTACACATCCGGTGGAAAGCCGGGGTAACAACTAAAATTTTTGTCATTTCAAAAGGCAGAGGAGCTGTTGAAAAGTTGCTGTTTGGCCTATCTTGCCATGTGTTGCCTTTTCTTACCCATACATGCCGTAGGATGTACTATAGCCAAATTTGCCTTTGAAGTCAAAGCGATATGTTTAGCATTTATATTAAGTGATGTGTTCAGAATTATATCTATAAATATACATATATATATTTGTGCCGGTCACTCATGTCAGGATTAACTGTAATGAATCTACGTAGGTTTACTCTAAAGAGCTGTACTAAGTAAATTATATCTCTGCGTTTTCATATTATTGAATCTATGCATCGTATTCCTTAATTCTACGTTGCTGTTATATTTCCTTTTTTTTCCCCATGAACTTTTAACAGAGATATTTTAATGTAATATAGCGCTGTGAGATGTTATGGTGTCATTGTCGTCAGAACTCTATGTTTCAGATAGTTCTATGGAGGGGGGAGTAAAAAATGAAGTTTATTTAGAAAATAGTTGATGCATTGATTGATACGCTACGCTTTTGCTAACTGACAACGTTGTTTTTATTTGTATACCGATAAGGTTTTTAGAAAATTGCACCAAAAAAGCAAATTACTTAAAAAAATTATAAAAGACAAAACTGTAAAGATATATAGCATTTTTAAAATGAAACACAATATTTATTCTCCAGAGAAGTACTTCTCGAGATATCAGATTTTGGACCAATTTAGATGTTGCACTTTTACTTACATTTTTAACAAAGGGCTCCTCGTGACAATAGGAAGAGATCCCGTTATATATTTTGGAATAAAAAAATCTGTTACATTTACTTTATACGTGAAAAAATAACATTGGAAATGTTTGATTTGCAATCATTGAAAATATGTAACTTGTTCAATATTAATCTTTTAAGAATCTAAATAAATGTACTTCTGTGTAAAATGAGATGTCTGATTATTTTGTTCAGTTGGAACGAGATTGTGTGCAGACAAATAGGTCGTGTTTTGGTTTGGTGCAGACTGACTATCGCTGACCTTCAGTGAGACCTTGAGTTAAGGTCAAGAAGCTCTTTTTAATCTTCATTGATTTGTTAAATTAACAATATGTTGGATTTAAGGGTTCAGACAAGTAGTGTTTTTTTGTCACGTAGCTAGTTTAATACATACAATTGGAGCTTTTCAGTGTTTTACTGTAAAACTTTGACACCTAATAAATCCAAAATTGGAGTTAACATGAAACTGGAAGAAGTGTATTCCTGTTTATGTCCATTACAGAGAGGTTTTTACAATTTTAAAGGTTTCTATGTAAAATTGCAAAGAATTACCAACCATTACATAAAGCGTCCTGAGTAGCCTTAGTATGGAGAAATAGAGTTTACATTCAGCAGGACTAATGAGGACTTGTTTTCCACCAGTACCTTAAGCATTCCAATTAGTAACAGGTCCAAGATTTTGCTTTTTTTTCTCGCCTTTTTTCAGTACTTGCTCTGATGTGGTTCCAAGCGTAAAAAGGCAGAATGAAAAAGTGACATCAGAGACTGACAGTCACTGATTGGCCAGGGGGCGGAGTCACAGGTTGCTCCAGAGTGTTTTGACTTGCAGCCCACAGTCTTTTCTGGGTCTCTTATTTTTGGAGTCTGACAAAAAGCCACAGACTGAGCTGAATGTTTTACATCACTACCATGTCCGCCATTGTTCTGTTCTCAAACCCTGGGGCCATTCAGCTATGACGAGCCCTCTCACTAGTGCCATTTTTCAATTGTACTCAAACTGTGTAGAGTCGAGCCACGCAGGGAGCTGGAAAAGGGCCCAAAGTGTCATTCAGCCTTTTGGACCATGTTGATGAGCTAAAACTTTGTCAGAATGGGCTAAAACTCCAAAGTAGACTGCTAGCATCGTCAAACAAAACCACTCAACTGAATACTAAACAGATTAATGTTGGTTTCACATTGATGGTGGTGTCAAATTTTGGGAATCGAAGTAATAGTTCAAAATGTCACTATTAGTTGCACTTAGGACAAGACATTAGCTATTTCTCCACACAGAGGCTGTTCAGTAAGCTATCAACATAAACTACAATCATAGTTATAACTTTTAAACAGAAACACACTTAAAAATGTACAAAATAGCCCTCAAAAAGTTCCATGTGCACATTATCACTGAAAAGAATGATCCACAAATTGGAAAATATAATCCATATGAGACCCCCCCCCCCCCCTTAAAAGACGGAGAACCCTACAGTCGTGCGTTGCTCCCAGTTCTGGCGTCTCATTTCTTCACTATAATGATTCCTTCTGGCTTTTTCTTTCAGCCACATTCCGCACCATGCACCCCCTACTCCTGAACCCAGTCACCCCAGACAGCAAACTGCACAACCTCCGTGGCCCCTCTGCCTTTGACTTTGACTTGTCAGTAAAAGATAACCTTTAACTATGGACTAGTCTAATAAACAGCTCTGTTTGAGGAGTAAAAAAGCAAGTATCTATCTTTTTTAGTGGGTATCTGCTGCTTCATCTAGGTGAACAACCTCCATGAACCTTCAATCTACGTCCATAGGTGTCACTTAAGGCTGCAGAAAGCCGAAAAGAATCGGTTCAAAAGAGGTGAACTATATGCCTCAGTGTTTGCAGTTTTTTTTATAGAGCTTCACAATGTGGGCCAAGTTTTTGGTGTCAGAGCAAAGTGGGAGGGAGACAGGGAGAATGCTTGTGAGCACATAGCCGAGGAATGTGGGCGTGAACCCCTGCCAAAGGCGTACGAGATCCTTATATCCCCCTGAATGCCAGAAGACGAAATGCGGTTAGACGGCTGGGGCCACGTCAGGACACAGATGTAGCGTGAGGGACGGAGTTCCCACCCGCCGCTGTATTTGTACATTTGGTTCCAACTGGGAAAATAAAACCACTTTCTCACCGATTTGGGTCATCGCTGCAAATCTTTTACTATATTTCCACTAATTGCCTCAGCGCCCTTTAAAAAGGCATTACCATGGCCTCCTTAAAACTAAGCTTTGACATGAACGTTAACATTAATTAAAACCTTTATTTTTCTGCTTTTAAAGCAGGAAAAAGAGGAAAACAAAAACGTTTTACTCTTATACTTTGAAATTTTTGATCTCATCTGGAGGTTTTCATGAGTCACTGCCAGGCTTGGTCAAGGCAACAAAAGAAGAAAGAAATCGTGTTCCTCTTCACACGTACGTTGCATCTTAAAAATGGAAACAGGAAAACACAAGACAAGGCATTGTGTAGTTTAGTGTTTCTACTGTACTTTGCTACACATATCTTCTCCAGGCTCCATGCAAGTCTGAACGTGCAGCAGAGGGTGTGTGTGTGTGTGTGTGCTGGAGGTAATTCCTTTGGGCTTTGTTGGTGACACAAATGAGTCTCACGGAGACTTTGGACTCAGAAGACATGAAGCACGGGGGCATGTAACTACTGAAGTGTCAATGTCGATGACAGAAGTCATTGGCCACCAGCTTCAGAGGAGCCATGCTCGCTTTGTGTCAAGGGTCACCCAACCATGTTTGACATTTATTCATTTAATTTATTTACACTGACTGAAAGAAAGTTTGTTGTTGCCTTTACCTAGAAAATTTATTGGATGTAGGGATGTACGATATTTCGGCATCAACTTCGTTATCGGTTGACGTTAGTAAATTATTTAGATATCAGTATTGCTCTGATAAGTAAACGTTTAGTCTGGCCACGACCCAACGAGAAACCTCAGGCCCTGTCCACACGTAGCCGGGTTTCTCCCAAAACGAAGATATTTTTGTACGATTCGGCCTGCCATCCACACAAAAACGCAGATATCCGCAATGAAAATGAATCTTTTTAAAAACTCCGGCCAAAGTGAAGATTTGCGTTTATCCGTTTTCAGCGTTTCCGTGTGGACAGAAATAACCGGAGTTTTAGGTTTCACGTCACTGTCTGCGACAAAAATGCTGACGGCCCATGTGCGACCTGTGTTTACACTCCAACATTGATGCCCTCACAGCTGTGCTCGCGTTATCAATTGTCCAAGCGCTTTTTCACGCTTGTTGACTTTATACTCCAAAACTCCATTTAAGAGCAATTCTACCTTCTTATTGGTCCACACAAGCGAGCTAGGCGCCATGTTTCATGTTTTGTTGAAGTTGAGCAGGTAGATGAAATGGATAACTACTGCCCCCTACAGGTCTGGCATGCCTATGAATGTGCTCAAAAATGCACTTATGCGGTTACGTGTGGATGGAGCTGTGTTAAAAATGAGGTGGTGCTATTTTTTGGGAGGGTGGATATTTGTTTTAAAAAAAAATGGCTACGTGTGGACAAGGCCTCACCTGTGGGGTGGAATCTATGGTTGTCTTTCAAACTGTCTCTGCATGCTATTGGACAACGATCATCATTAAATTCATCATTTATCCCTTATAAATCCTATTTTGGTTTGCCAGAGCCTTTTCCAGGTGGAAATACGTAGGTCTCCATATGGTTGATTTGGGAGCTGGTTATTCTTTTTGGGTTGATCTAAACGTCTATTGAATGAGGCCAAGTAATTCTTAGTTTTGCCCAACTGCCTGGCTGGTATGCCCAAATTATTCTGCACATCAAGCTGCCAGCGTGCACCAAAGTAAAAGTGCCACATTTGCTGTAGAGTCTCAGAATGGCTGAAGCGGCGACGAGAGAGAGAGAGAGAGAGAGAGAGAGAGAGAGAGAGAGAGAGAGAGAGAGAGAGAGAGAGAGAGAGAGAGAGAGAGCAAAAGGGGACCAGATGTAGTTTAACTGCTGGTTAGGCAGTTCAGCATGGGGGTGTGATTTGTGTCCTGATGTGACCTCCATGCAGCACTTATAGGACACCCAACTGGCACGACACACATTCTGATCTGAGTCTTTTTCCATCTCCCACTCTTTTTACTTTTCTGATCGTAGTGCACCAATTTATGCATGACTTGAACTGATTAGCCACGTATGGCTGTAGTTTCCAGGTTAGCCACATTCCACTCACTGTCTAAAGTGCTGCGACCCAGTTCTGCTCCAGAAGCCCCTTGTTTGTGCTGTGTGATGGGCTAGACCAGGGGACGGCTCTGGAGTCACAAGAGGCCCTTTGGATCCTCCACAATGGCTCTTAATAACTTTAAAAACACACACATATGTATGTATGTGTATATATATATGTGTGTGTGTGTGTGTGTGTGTGTGAGAGAGGGATTTTGTGTTTAAGGAACTTCATAAACATGTTTTGTATCAACCATTAAACTATTATTACTTTAAAAAAATCATAATGTGTCCCCTTTAATCTCAGAAATCTGAGTTTTACCTAAAAAAAAAAAGAGTCAGAATCCCAATTTTGACTTTAATCAAAAAAATCTGACTTTTAAATGTCAGAATTCTGACTTTAATGTTAGAATTGAGAAAAAATAACTTATTTTTCAGTGGTCTTATTCCTCTTCTCTAGATATTTGTTTACTTATTGGACAGTTGTCTTTTTTTCTAACATACCTGTAACCGTTGCAGCTCTAAACAAGTTACATTCAAATCAGCTGAGGAGAATTAACAACTCTTTGGATTGTAAAGGTTCCAGACTCCTGGACTAGACTGAACCCGGTCTATGAGAGTTCTGCAGAACTCCAAAGTCGACCCACTGACGTCTCGAGTGTTCATTAGAAGAGTTTCTGTATTATTGGTGAAACGGATTCAAAGCGTTTCCCTTCTGATGGATCGAGTTTGACAGTCTGGGAATATCTTATGATCAAGTCAGCACTGCACAGACAATAGCATGCCTTTATTCCCAGCTCCACCACAGGCGGTGGCTGCTAAAGTCTGTCTTTGTGTTGCTAAAAGCTCACTACTACATGCAACAGTTGTGTATTTGCGGCTGTTCCCTCAGCCTGCCGATGGATCGCCCACAGCCATGTTCCATGATTTAGATGAAAAATGCCCCTCTCCACCAAGCCTGGGTTTGTGGTTAACTGTGACTGGCACGCGACTCATGGCATTTCCTCCACGGTGATAGTAAGACAGTCACACACTGGCACTCTCAATAATAAACAAGGACCTGGAAGGCTTACAGGATGTAAACATTAAAGTTTCAAGGGCAAATTTACAAGAAAACCAAAGAAAGAAAGAGGCGGTAGAGAACTTGTAAACTAAAGCAAGACAAAAGAGAACAAGGTTTATTTATGCTGCCTCTTTAAAACACATATTTATCTTTTTAAAACGCAAACAGCACTTTAAATACTTCTTAAAAGGGCGTTGAGGTTTTGAAAAAGGGTTTCAGTTGAAAGATTAAGAATAATTATGATAGATAACTCTTTGAAAGGCCTTAGTTTGCAGAAACAGATTAGCTGTGTTTCCACTATATGAATTCCAGGGAATTTCAAGGAAGGGGGAAGATGACAGGAAAAATACGGCGGCTCAGTCCTCTCAGCCGTTGGGTTTCCATACTAATCGGCCATTTCAAGACATGGCTAAGACGTCAGCATATCCCAACTGTTTCGACAGTGAGTGATGTCACTGAACATCACCAAAAGGCACCGGCAGATATTAATAACATTATATGTTTTATTCTTTTCAAGTACGCCATAATTTAAAGGCATATTTTGCAACTTTTTAATATTTTTAAATCATTTTCTTGAGCCAGTATGTGCTAAAATGACCCTTTACAGGGTTAATGAAACATCGCTCAGACCCACACCGCCCTCTATGGCGAGAATACCGCACTTGCAACTTCAGAGTGGTGGGCCGCTCCCTGCTGGGCTTAGTCAAGTGCAGCTGACATGCCTGGTGCTGCATGTTTCCTGCATGGTTTAGATCGTAAACAAAGCTGATTTGTTCGATTTAGTGAGGTATTAAAAAAACGAACGCAGCGCAAGGAGATAAGTTTCACTTTTGGTTTCACTAACGGACACTAGGAGGTGCTAAAAGCAAGCCAGAACTGCATAGTATTCCTTTAATCCATTCGGGGGATGGAGAGAGCAACTGCGTGACGTAAAAAGCGGCGTTCAATAACCAGAAGAAATGTCCTGTAGGAAAACAGTAAATTCACGACATTGTGATGGGAACCCCGCTGCATCTTTCCACGTTGGGAGTTTAGAAACAGCGTTTTTTAAAGCAGCGTCAACGCTGTTTATGATCGTTTCCTTCCATTCTGCTTCACCAGCAACTCTTCCAATTTTACAAATGTCGGTTGTTTGGCGACTCCTGATGATATCATGTCTCACTGAATTACAACCAATCAGCATGAATTCACCACAACTCCCGCCCAGAAACTCTACCGGGCCTTTCCGAGGACATACCCCAGTTCAGTGTCCCAGAAAGTGGTCCTTTCATGCCGGCCTGGTGAAATGGAGAAGCACATGCCACAAAGGTCCGGTAAATTTAACCAGAAGTTCCCCCATTATTTCTGACAAGTTACAAGCTTTGGAACATTTTTTTTTCTAACTGAAATTTCACCCTTAGTAGTTGCCTCTGGTTAGGTGTGTTTTTATAGGCCATAAGTCATGAGTTTCATGGTCAGGGATGGAAGGAACCAGGTCTCCCGCTGCCTCATCGGCTCATTCAACCCACTGATGAAATCATTCATGAGAGCAGTTAATTCTGTGTCCCTAGTACTCATCCGTGTCATGAGGTGTTTGGGGCTTGTTTACGTTTCATCTAGGAACATATCACTTACCTGAGCACGGGCCTAGTAATATGCATTCAGGGAACATGTGGGCGAGAACCAAGTGTCAGCAGGGCATTTTGAAAACAACACCGTCAACAGCTCTCAGGGCGGCTGACAAACACCGACCGGCGACCCTGACAAAGCAGCGTGCTTAGAGAGTCTGGCGCTGAGCCGAGGGTTCGAGCAGTCGATCATGTTTCAACCACAAAGTTTAGCTCATGGCTGGTGCAAGACTCGACTTCTGATAAGAGAGAACAACTTTACAGTCTGGTTTAAGGATGTGGATTCATCTCATAGCTGACCCTTAGGGAAAAATAATCCAAACAAAAAAATAATGATAATACAACTAGTTGAGAAATAATTGAAAAATTAGATTTCAAACCCAAATTTTTTATTGTACAACTTGTTCTATTAGACAAAAAAGTGAGTATTTTTGATTCTAGCAATCATAACCGTTTCAATCCAAATTTTTTTTTCTCCCCATAAAAAAACTGAAAGTTTACGTGCTAATAAAAAAATAAAAGAAATAGTGACAATTCACAAAACAATGTACTCATAAGGTACTCTATATGCAGCAAAAAATCCCCACAACTAACAGAATTACTTGAAAATTTACATTTTCAGCCACTGACTTATGAACATTACTATTTTTTTACTTTTATACTTAAAAAAATCAACAAAATTCTTTCTTTCTTTTATAGGTTTAACCTGCATATCGATGTTTAAAGCATGTGATCTAATTTTGTTACTACAAAGGGCTCAAGTTGAACAGCTCCAGATTCTAACTGCTCACAGTAATTCATTAATAAAACAATAATATCATTAGATTTGAAGATGAAGAGCGAGAAAATTTCCAGCCCTTAAATTTACTCAAATGCATCTCAGAGGAGTTGGAACTGTCAGCGACAACTCAGAAACAAAAATGCTGCTTTAAGTCCTTTAACTACTGCCTTTGGCGATGAGGTTAACCCTCATGTGGCTGACCAAACGTGTGTGCTCTGAGATACTCAGTTATTGACTTAGAGGTTTCAGGGAGGGGCTCTGTGTCAATAAGCTAGCTTGCCCCATGCTGGCTACACTATATGGAGACCTGGTTGTAATTCGAGGGACTGGCCAGGGCATAGTGCCAGGGAATTAGAGAGGCGGGTGGCGGGAGACGTTTTAATTTGTGCTGCCATGTGCAAAGGCATGCACCTCTAGCCTGGGTCGGTTCCTGTGATTAGGCTGGCCAGCGTATTCCAGGAAGGAGGGGGTGGGGGGCACAAAACAAGGGGAAATGAAAAAAAAAAAAGACCCAGGAAATGCGATCGAATGGCTGTCACTAAGTATCTTAATATGATGACGAGACAATGATTTGGAGCAGCGTCAAACCTGCATCAAAACAAAAAAAAATCTATCAAGAAGTTCTGTTGTCTGTGGATGGATGGATGGATGGATGGATGGATGGATGGATGGATGGATGGATGGATGGATGGATGGATGGATGGATGGATGGATGGATGGATGGATCATGGATGGATGAATGGATGGATAGAAGCATCATGGATGAATGATGAATGAATGGATCATGGATGGATGAATGGATAGAAGGATCATGGATGGATGGATGAATGGATCATGGGTGGATAGAAGGATCATGGATGGATGGATGGATGGATAGAAGGATCATGAATGGATGGATGGATAGAAGGATCATGAATGGATGGATGGATGGATGGATGGATGGATGGATAGAAGGATCATGGATGGATGGATGGATGGATAGAAGGATCATGAATGGATGGATGGATGGATCATGGATAGATGGGTGGATGGATGAATAGATGGATCATGGATAGATGGGTGGATGGATGAATAGATGGATCATGGATGGATGAATGAATGGATGGATGAATGGATGGATTGATGATGGATGAATGAATCATGAATGGATCATGGATAGATGGGTGGATGGATGAATAGATGGATCATGGATGGATGAATGAATGAATGAATGGATGATGGATGGATGTGCCTCCAGTAGTATCCAGACATGAGCAAAAGCACAAAATTAACCATTAAACTTATTCTGTATTTTTCCCATTTGTTCCTACAATCAAAAGCAGCTGTGGTGTAATGTCCTAAGGTATCAGGTGTAAAACACGACAGTCACAGGTAAGTCTGAGTCTGATTATCTCATCACAAAGAGTCAACTGGTGTAATTTAGATGATGGATTCAGTCCAGTGGGACCTGCTGCAGCATCTCTTGGTGCCAAAAGGGAGGGAGTACCGCCACATCGCCACGGTTACAGCCTCCCATGAAAGGAGCAGAGCACTCAGGAGTCTCTGAGAAGAAGCTGTTAAGTTGCTAACAACATACTTCTTAAAGCCTATGAAACAAACCAGACATTTTATGTTGGAAATATATAAACCAACGTGTTAGTCAAGTTAGATTCGATGAATATATTTAATTTTGTGAGATGCTTCAGATTTAGGAAAACAGTTTGTTCTTAGTTTGATCCGTCCATCCTGCACAAAAACTGAAGGCACTTTAAACTCTCAGGAGGTTTGTTTGGTGTAAAAACCTTGAAAATTCCTCCGTTACCAAGACGATGGGATTAAGGGATATAGACGGTGAGATATTTGGGAGCAGCCTTGGTGTGAGGGATGACCTTGTGCTCATTAGTGAGGTGGGAAGAGGGTAGCAATTACCTCTGAGTCCCACAGGAAGACACTGGTAACTCTAAAGGGCCTTGTTAGGTGTGTAACACGGTGTGTGTAAAGCTCTCTGTCGGAGAACCGATGAACACGTTTCCTGGTAAAGGAACTAAATACATGGAAAAGAGAGTCATGAGCTCATGATGTTTCTAATGGAAGGCTTACAGCGAGCACACATCAATCTTTACCTGAGCTCATCCACCTAATTCACTGGATGATTTGAAGAAAGACAAAGACAGAATTTCCCTCTCTCCAATTAGTAATCATCAGCTGGGAAGAAAATGCTAATTACTGTCATAAACTAAGTAATAAACTCTCTCAATGTCTAAAACTGGCTGGGCTGTAGTAAAAACAATCAAAAATAAAAATCATTTGGTTTGTTTAATTGAAGTTCCAAAGTTTTTCTTGTAAATTGTGTTGTACTATGGTCAACTGATCAAAATGTGGAGCAGATACATCATCTTTACGGTTTACTAATAAATAGAAACCCTAACACATCATAAGCTACACGTCCTTACATTAGCATGTCCCAACCCATTTCAAAATCGGCAATATATAAACATTGGTTGAGGTTATGCTAACTGCACCTAATTAGCCGAGCTATTGTTAACACTAATCCGAGCTACTGTTAACACCAAGTACACTTGGTGTCGACCAAACGCAATGTGGGCGGTGACGGGGCACTCGGCACAAACATACCATATATGGTATAGTTGTGTTGAGTGCCCCTTCCCCGCCCACATTGCGTTTGGTCGATGCCAAGACTAACTCGTTAACACTACCCCGATCTACTGCTAACACTAGCCCGAGCTACTGCTAACACTCGCCCGAGCTACTGCTAACACTAGACCGATCTACTGCTAACACTCGCCCGAGCTACTGCTAACACTCGCCCGAGCTACTGCTAACACTAGACCGATCTACTGCTAACACTCGCCCGAGCTACTGCTAACACTCGCCCGAGCTACTGCCAACACTAGCCCGATCTACTGCTAACACTCGCCCGAGCTACTGCTAACACTCGCCCGAGCTACTGCTAACACTAGACCGATCTACTGCTAACACTCGCCCGAGCTACTGCCAACACTAACCCGATCTACTGCTAACACTCGCCCGAGCTACTGCTAACACTAGCCCGATCTACTGCTAACACTAGCCCGAGCTACTGCTAACACTAGCCCGATCTACTGCTAACACTAGCCCGAGCTACTGCTAACACTAGCCCGATCTACTGCTAACACTAGCCCGAGCTACTGCTAACATCCTTGTTGGATGAGAGGAAAACAACAAAGAAGTTTGGAGTACACATGTAAACAGGATGTACTGGGAATATCCAGACTATTAATGAATGCCAGATAGAGCCATAGCTTGCGTTCTGGTCCTACAGAGTACAGCTGCACATGTGTCTGCATCCCCCGACTCCTACCCCCACCCCCCAGCTAACAGTATAGCAGCATCTGGAATAGTCCCTGGTTTAGTATGGAAATACTTCAACATTCCTGCAAAGTAAAACATAAAATGACAGGATGAAGAGACTGTAGGTTCTTCTGACTGATAAATGTTGATATGATGCAATTTGTTGCACTTAAAAATATAAAGTCAGAAGCCCTTTAACAGACACAAACAACCTAAGTTTATACATCTTTGTAACATCAGCAGAAAAAAGAAGGTAAAAACAACTCCTGATTGTGTAAAAGAAAGAAAAAGTGATAATAACCTATGTTTATGCTATTTTTCACTAAAACACGATGGATTTAGACCCTCTAACTCATTTTATTCTTTATTTTGGTGCAGCTCATCTTCTGGTTCCGCTTAATCCTGATTAGACCATTATACAGTATGAGCCTTTCTGGGGCAGCAGTAGCTCAGGAGGTAGAGCGGGTTGTCCAGTAATCGGAAGGTTGCAGGTTCGATCCCGGCTCCGGCCAGAGAATGCTGCTGTGTGTCCTTGGGCAAGACACTTAACCCGCCTTGCCTGCTGGTGGTGGGACCGGTGGCGCCAGTGCTCGGCAGCCTCGCCTCTGTCAGTGCGCCCCAGGGCAGCTGTAGCTACATCGTAGCTCATCCCCACCAGTGTGTGAATGTGAGTGTGAATGGGTGGATGACTGATTGTGTTGTGAAGCGCCTTGGGGGGTTGTAGAACACTAAGAAGGCGCTATACAAATACAGGCCATTTACCATTTCTGCAGAGTTTGGACAACATCTGTGTCATTTTTCAAGATACTGAATCATTCTCTTACACTACATTCTGCTGCTGCTAGTATTAATTGAAATATATAACCACTATAAGTACAGTAATAGTCACGAGGGGCCCTCTCATACATGAGTGTGTGCTGAGATGAAAAATGTGCCCCCGTGTGTGTGTGTGTGTGTGTGTGTTGAGACAACCTGAGGCCTGTGCGTGTGTGCGAGAGCCAATTCAGAGCCGCTAATGACTGCCTTCCCGCGAGCTTAATCAAAGATTTGTACATTTAATTGCTGTCAAGTCAGCGCTCACCACCTGCCACTGCTTGCCACACGTGTTCACCCTCTCTCTGGGAGCATTTCCAGCTCCATCTATCATCCCCGGCTGAAGGCTGAGACAACACAGCCTGCTGGGCAACCTGCACTCAGCCATCCAGCAGGGCCCAGCCAGGCCTGCGCAGCACGGACCCAGAGAGCTTGCTCAGCTCAGAGGGAGGGCTGTCAGCACCTGGGCCTTACAGTCCCAAACTATTCCCACTTTATTAAAAACAGGTTTGCCTAAAACGGACTGAATAAAGTCCAGCGTGGTGTGTGTTTTTGTTTTCATGTCTCAGAGAGGCATTCACACGGCCGGGCGCAACCTGGTCGCAACATGAGCCGCGTATCAAAGCAGAGCCTCGTCAAGTCTCACACTTTCACTCCGTATGAGAGAACCGGAGGGCTGCTTCATCCCTCGGTGAGGGAATGTGGGCCTGATCTGGTATCAATCTGCTTGTTTTCCCAGCTGATGCCCACAGGGCTGGTGTCATACAGCCACACAGGCATGTGATCTCTAAATCCTCACACACCTTTGAGTTTGTGGGAGTGTGACAGCATGAATGACAGGTATCCATAGTCCCCGAAGGCTCGTGCATCCCAGAGTGCAACACCGATGGCAGCATCAGACACAAGAAGCACAAATCTGCAATTCCTGGGAAGATGTAACCTTTCATCTTTATGTTCATTCTATGGAAAAACTTTGAAGTTTAAAAAATAACAAACTCGTTATGATTTCTTCAGGAATTCACCTGTAAATCAATCAAATAAGCATATTAATATTGCTTAAAAGGCTTTTAGTCATGGATGAGTCAAGGGCTATTAACATTTTTCCACCTAACATGAATTTTAATAATCATCCAGCTGTCGTTAGGGACAAATATTAAAAGTCAGATATGTGCAGCTGCTGGAACAGACGTTGAACTGGTTTTCCTGCAAGACGAAGGAGCTCAGGTGTTACACTTAATCCGGCGGTACACTCATCCCTGAAAGTTGGCTAATTATTCCACACAAGGCTGCAGGCTAGGCGGAGGAAAACAGGCCCAACTCGTAGGGTGGGATTCAATTTTACTGTACGCCGGCAAGCCTGGACACGGCTTTCTGTGGCTCGGCATCTCAGGGGGCCGGAGAGCTTCAGGCGTAGTGTAATCCTAACCTGCTCCCAGGGGTGTATGTGCCTGTTAGCAGGTGGAAGGCTACAGCACACCGGGTTTTGTTTTTTTTGACTCCCTGAGCTCATTAGAGCCACAAAATTTTCACTAAGGAAAGTTAATAAGGCCTCCCAACATGGCCTTTTTTAAATTCTTTCATATCAACATGCTTGAAACTGTAGAGTTGATGATGTTTGACTAAAGAAGCGAGGATTGGGCTGTGGAGCCACCTTTTTATCAGATCTGAAAGTGCTTCGACCGGCCGAAGGACATAAAACAAGCAGACGTCTGCGTGAGGGAATTTCCCACTGTCTGCTCCTGTTAATGAGTACTTTTGCCAGGCTGAATTTCCAGTTTGGGTGTCCAGCGGAAATCGTTCGCCAACGTCCTCACGTAGAACACAAACCTCAAGCTTTGATGGTTGGAGAAAAGGAAAGGGTTGCCACGACTTCAAACGCTAAAAACCTGAATGTGCTTCAGCAGAAATAGACTTAATGCTTATTTTACATGATCACAATAATTAGATTTTACTGTTTTTAAATCTAAATCACCCTGTGCCATTAAAGGGACATTTTTATCCTTTTGAGATGTGTTCTGCTTGTAGAAAGCTTCCTGAAGGGCCTCAGTTTGGAGAAAAGCATTTAAGTCAGAGGCTGATGAGCTAACACTAATCCAGAACCACATCAATGACTTTAGGACTATCGATGCTAACCACTTACAGCCTTAAAAGTGTCCTAATGGAGTATCAGGATTAGCGCCTTCATCATAAACCTGCAGCCATATACATGTCTGCTGCCCCCTGGTGGAGAGTCTACAGGTGGAAAGGGCTGATTTAATGTTATATTGTTATAGAATAACATAATAATAATAAAAAACTGATTATTATATAGTTACTAGATTAACATTAGACAATAAACAGAAGTTCTTTGCATAAAATCCATCTCACATAAAGCAAAATCTGCAGTTTTATTCTTAACAGTTTCAGTAACTTCCAGAATGAGCCGTTTCAGGGCTCTGTCACTTTGGGAAAACAAGATGGAGCTGGCCACGCCCACAAATTCAGGTTTTTAAAGGGTTAAAACAGTTCTGACAATCTAGAGAGGAGTACTAGCTGTTAGCTCATCAGTCTTGTTGTACATTGGCTTTTTTAAGATGGCAGCAAGTGCATTGCTACAACTTTATCATGTTTCACAAAGTTCTATAAAATCATAGCCTAGAAATCTAGAACGACCGTAGCAGAAGCAAAAAGATTTTTGCTCTGCAGGTCGGTGTAGCCACGCTCCATTGGAGTCTCAGCAGTTTGGTGGGCCAATCACAGGGCTCTATCGGTTTGGTGGGCCAATCACAGAGCTCTATCGGTTTGGTGGGCCAATCACAGAGCTCTATCGGTTTGGTGGGCCAATCACAGAGCTCTATCGGTTTGGTGGGCCAATCACAGAGCTCTATCGGTTTGGTGTGGCAATCACAGAGCTCTATCGGTTTGGTGGGCCAATCACAGAGCTCTATCGGTTTGGTGGGCCAATCACAGGGCTCTATCGGTTTGGTGGGCCAATCACAGGGCTCTATCGGTTTGGTGGGCCAATCACAAGGCTCTATCGGTTTGGTGGGCCAATCACAGAGCTTTATCAGGATGATGCGACAGAGCAAGAACACCAAAGATGGCGGTGGCTTGTTTGAAACGGCTTTGGACTATTTATACTTGGGCTTTCCTTTGAGTCAAGAACAGCTAGAGGTACTTAAGATTATTATTTAGAAAAAGGATGTATTTGCATCTTCTTTGACAGTGTGGCGGACTGTCCCATTGACTGACATCCGTAGCAGTGAGTATGTCACGTTGTTTCCAATAGCATCTGGAGACAGTTTGAAAGACAACCGTAGGTTCTGCCCTACAACTGAGATTTGTCTGTAGATCATGGCCAGATTATATATTCACATATATATAGGATGGCTTGCTAGGCTAACAAAGTTATGGAGATTGGAGCATTTATTTTGAGCCTTTAGCTCATCAGTCACATCTAATGTGGATTCTATTTTTCCAGACTGAGGCCATTCAGAAAACTTTCCATCTAAGAATAAATTGTAGTTTTAACAATACATCAAAGGCACTTGTATAATTTGAGAAGAAGCTGCTTAACCGGCAGCAAGGTCCCGGGTTTGATTCTTGACTGGAGGCTTCTGTGCAGAAGTTGCATGTTCTCCTCAGGCATATGTTGGTTTTCCCTGGATACTCTTGCATCCTCCCACAGACCAAAAACATGCATATTAGGTTTCTCTAAATTGTTGTGAATGTGGATTGGGAATTGTCTTGCTTGTGTCACCATGATTGCCCAAGTTGACCCAATCACCCCGGTAACAGACCCCAGTTCCATGTGGCACAGCAACGAGGAAATGACGTTGAAGGAGAATAAAGAGAGAATCATTTCTTGCCATTTTATAAAAACTAAGAGTTTATTCTAAATCTTTAAATGTTTAATTTTTTTGAATAAGACATTATTTTAAGCAGAAAAATCAAATATTCTATATGGTGACTATACGCGTGGTTGATATTTACAGTATTGAACATATGATGACTTCTGACTCAGTGTTGCTTCATCGTTCAGCTGAACCTGGAGGAAAACCAGTCAGGACACTGGGGTTCGAGACTGCTCCAGCTGAAAGAAGGGCTCGACCATATGGCCTCTCCTCAGGGAACAAAAAAATATCAGAGTTTCTAAGCTCTCGTATCGTGACAGCAGATGCAAAGTGAGTGGTCTTTTTCACTGACTCACATATTTGGGCCACCCACATATGAGAACACCAAGCAAAGATCATGCACCGTCTCCACGACAACCATAATTCGTACCTTTGAAATAACTTTTTTTTCACCTTCTGGGGTATTTTTTTTTCTACTCATGCATAATTTAGCCCGATGACTATTGATGAGGATAAACAATAAACTGAGATGGAAAGAAGACAAAAAGCCTCTGAAAACCAGATGTTGAACTTAAAACACTAATCCTCAGAAGTCACAATGCAAGTGGAAAAGTGCTTTCTGAAAGCTTGATCCCTCATTTCTTTGGGATTTATCTCACTTCCTAACACCACTTCCTCTTTCAGGTCAAACACAGCTTCCTACGTTTGGATCAATCTGGAGAAAAATCATCTGTTGGATCCAAGATACGATTTAAGAGAAAGTCAAGACCTTTGGACGTATGAATAGGAGGAAATAGCTGCAGAGTTCACCCACCAAGCCTCTCTCTGCTGCGAGCTCAGGTTAAATACCAGAACTTGTTTTCTTTGAGCGGATTTGATTTGCTTCCATGATTTGAAAGTGACCCTCCAACTCCTCCTCCTCATCCTCCTCCCCCCCGCAGTGAAAACACGGCCAGTTCTGGACCCGGCCCCAGCACCCGGCTTGTTGGGACAGCTGCTCAGATGGTTTGGGCCCTCTGCAGGTCCAGTGATTCATTTTCTGAGTCAACACCACGAAGTTGAGCTTCAACCTCAACGCGGCCGTGATTCACGGGCAGATTTGTAAATTTGAACGATTACTCAGATTTTTGTGTGTATCTAACACAGCCTGCGGAAAATGGTTTTCCAAAAATAGAATGCTGCAGGAAATTTGGATTTTTCAAGTTATTTTCCAAATAAAGAGTTTTATTTACCAAGTGAAATGGGAATTTCTGACAGGAAAGATCAGCTGATTTAGAGCGACATCTCCACCTGGTCAGCCAATAAGAAGTCATGATTTATGTAATATGTCATTTCAGTTTGTGACATTGTAATACATTTATCTTGAATATAAAAACGTTGTTGTTCATATTTTTTATGCAAATAGTCCTAATATCTAGAATGAGAAGCAGAAGAGTTGGAGCACTCAAATGAGTGCAAACGCGCATGGACCTGGACCTGACGCACAGAGAGCTTCGTCTTCAGCTCCTAATATCAGTACTTAAAAAAAAACATTAGTAGAGGTGTGTATTGGCAAGAATCTGGCGAAACGATATATATCACAATACAGGGGAACGATACGATGTATTGTGATACTAAAAGTCAGATGAAATTTTAAATTTTGAAGATTGAATTTAATTAAAAAACTTAGGCCAGGATGAGGGAAAGATGCATCGGGAGATTGATAGGCGGATTGGTGCTGCGTCTGCAGCAGTGTTGCGGGCGTTGTATTGGTCTGTCTACGGTCGATCTACGCTCCAACCCTCACCTATGGTCACGAGCTTTGGGTAGTGACCTAAAGAATGAGATTGCGGATACAAGCGGCTGAAATTAGTTTTCTCCTGTGAAGGTGGTTGCCTCATACCCAAAGTTGGAAAAATCCCCTTTTCTCTCCGCAGGGTGGCTGGGATCTCCCTTAGAGATAGGGTGGAGAAGTTCAGTGATCCGGGAGGAGCTCAGAGTAGATCTGCTGTTCCTCCACATTGAGAGGAGCCAGTGGAGGTGGCTCAGGCATCTGGTTAGGATGCCTCCTGGACACCTCCCTGGTGAGGTTTTAAGAACTACTGCCACCTAGCAGTCGCAGTTTGAATCGCGCCACACAAAAGAAAAAGAGTAAACGTTTGCATGAAGATTCTCAATAACAAATGGATACACTCCTTTCAAGTACCTCATAACACAAAATAGTGATATTTCGGTGTATCGACAATTTCTTACATCTCTAATAATTGGGGGTGTCCAATAACGGCCGATATCGGCATTAAAATGTAAAATTGGAAATTATCGGCATCTGCATATTACGGTGGCCCAGAAGGGTCGGCAAATTACAAAAGCCAAAACACAACAAAAACCACAACTATATTACTGTCGTTTTAGGAGAACTTCCGTTTCAGCGTCATTTCCATTTTAGCATAATTTCCGTTGTGGCTTTTTTTTGCGTTTTGGCTTTTGCAATTTGTCGACCCTTCTGGGCCACCGTACCATAGTTTTTACATTTCTAATGACTCAAACTTTACATACCATGCACATATTATACATCAAACTCTTCCACTACTTCTTCTCTCTCTCAAAATGTCAAAAAACAACAGATCTGAGGTCTAGTCTTTCAGATATATATATATTTTTTTGTTTGGCACAACTGGCTTAACTTAAATTGAAGTAGTTGTCATATTTTGCACAAATAATGTTTACGTATGCATGAGAAGAGATATGTGATGTTACTGTCCTAAAATCATTCAGTTTATCGACTTTTTATGAGGGGAACCCGATATCGGTTCATATAGGTTGGTATCGTATCGGAAATTAAATCGGTGTATCGGATATCGGTAAAAAAGCCGATATTGAACATCTCCACATATAAGTAATTTATTCAACTCATCTAATTCTGTGAGCTTCAGTAGAACACCTGTTTACTAAATAGTAGAAAACATTATTCCTGCTGTATTTTCACACAGCCTGTTCCTCCTGTTTTTGTTTTGTTTTGTGGTGTAAAACTTTGACTCCATACATGATTTTACTACACATGAAAACAAAAATGACTTTGCAGAACTGCAGCGGGGAAAAATAAACACTACTTTTTCTGAAACGAGGCATTACCAGAAAGGATCCCAGTCACACCCATACGACTGGAACCAAAGGGCAAAAGGATTCCGTGTGGCTGAGCTGGATCATTCTGGTTCTGATCCGGCCCGGCTCACAGCCGGGACCTCCCTTTACCAGCCTTGCGTGTAGAATTTGTGTGGGCAGGATGGATTAATGATGTCAGTGCCCCTCCCAGTCTGCGTAAAACAGCCACTAATCACCGATCCGACTTCTGCAGACTGCGCCGAGCGCTCTACTCATGCTAAATATTATTGTTGTGAGTTGTAGGTCTCGTGAGTCATCTCTTCCACGGACATCCGACTCATTCAGACGCTACAATGGGAAGGAGTGGCTTTCTGCTGACACACATTCCCACACATTTCTTCATCCACACTTGTGCAATAGCACTTTGTCGTTTCTTTTTAACAAGAATCATCTTTCAAAAGACTTCGTGTCAAACGTTAGTTTGAAATGTGACCTAAATGCGTCACCAGAGTCATGATCAGACCTGTTAACGCTCAAAGTTGTGATGTTTTGTCTGGTCATGGCAGTCTGTTAGGAAAACCAGGAGACAAAAAGAAGAAGTGATGGCCAAGAGAAAGGGATGAAGTTCCTTTCTGGCTCCTGTCTTAAATTGAATTTGAACATTTAGTCCATCACCACCAACATAGATGTCCTTCCTGGACCTGTAGGAGCCAACAGCTTGATGCTGTCGACGCATTAAAAAGGTGCAAAATGTGAGTTTTTTAAATCTCAGCAGTGTGAAGAGCGGCGATGAATCACCCACATCTGACTGACTGCCAAGTTAAAAGCTAAATGATACATGAGTTCTTGTCGTTTTCTGTAAAAATCACATTCCACTGTCAGAGCCATTTCTCTTGATCTGCTGTCAGGGGAAAATTCGACATAATGCTCTTGTGTTTGCATGTGCTGCTGTAATTCTCTCACCGGCTTAGCTCTCGGAGGGTGTGAGAGTGTTTGAGCGCACACTGTGGGGAGTCAGCACACAGGCTCGCTTCACGTGGTTCCAAAGGTGAAGGGCTATTAGGGGAAAGGTGAGTGTGGGACTGCTGCTTTGGGTTATTCTGTAACTGTTTGTGTCCTGCTCCTCTCAGGCCCCATTTCCATGCTTTGCTGCATGTTTTCTATGATTATAAATATTAAGATGCTGTAAAAAAGTATTATTTTATCTTCCGCAGGGCAGGCGCTGTTCAAACGGCAGCCCACTGCTTCCTAGGGACAAATAGAGAAATAATATCCCCCAATAAAGAATAAATTATTAATAATAATAATAATAATATTAATGTCCAATCAGCAAACACGTTTCACTCTCACACAGACTGAATACAAATTGCAGTTGTCAGATGATGATTTTATTTATTAAGGGAAATAAAGCATCCAACCCACCCGGCCCCAGGTGAATAAAGGTAATTACCCTCCTTGTTACATCGTAATTTAACAGTAATTAACCACATTATTTGGAAAGCTGAATTCACTTTCACAAGCCTCACCCAGACCTGCAGAAGCAGGAGATCTCCTCTAGAGAACCCGTCTGATCTTAGCTAAACCATCTCCAGAAGCAACACAGCTGTCCTCAAGACATTCAAGAAGTATGACAAGTAGACTGTTGCCACCAAGCAGTAATGTTCTCCTCTCTTCAGATATGCTGGATCTTGATTTATAATTTTTTTAAATTTTATTTAGTCAGTCATTGTAGACGTTTGTGAACGTTGCATTGTTTCATTTTGAACTACCAAACTTTTGTCTTGTCTTTAAAGTTGTTCTAGAATTGACCTCGTCGTTGAATTAAGGCAGCTCGGGGTGTCTGATGTACCAAAAATCTGACGTCTACAAGAGTCCCAAAAAGAAAAACACCATTTAAAGTCATGGATAACGAAAGACGTTTGGATGTAGGAAGCGGCGGTGTTTAGCGCTCTCTCGTTTCCTTTGGAAATGCGGGTTCCAGTTCCGGTGGCCCAGAGATGATAGCCGACGGGAGGGGCGAGTGTTACGTGCATAGACATGAATACTTAGACACGCCATTGGGCACTGAAGAGCGCAACAGCGTCGCCGCCTCATTGGGTGGGTTCCTCACTCTCCAAACCCAACTGGAGTCAACGCAGGTTGGGTAACAGTTCCCCTTTTGTTTGTGCAGCCTACGGTTGCAACAACCGGTGTATTGAAAACAGATCACGTGGGATTACTACTGACTTTTCTAGTCTACCTGTTGAGATTTTATATTTCATTTAATTTTTATTGATTTTATTTAATTATATTTATATTTTAATCATCATGCCATACTATATGTCTGATTTTGTTCAAAATCACAATAAAATGTTTTTTAGTTGGGTAAGCACCTTCTTCAGTAGAAATAAATGCACTGGGGACGAATGGAGACCCATCTAAGATGGCGCCCCCGCTGCTGCGCCAGCTCCAATAGGCAGCGCCAATCCACGTCACATCTACGTATACGATATCTGTGGTTACATGACTGTGTTTGTGTTTAAAAGCTAGCTTGTTCTGTAAATTTGCTATTGCAGCTTTAACCACAGAACAATGCTAATCTGAGCAACTGCTAGCATCCATGAAAACAACAAAGCATGTTGGAGCACCACTCACATTCCAGGATGTACTGGATATATCTAGACTATGAACGAATGCCAGATAGCGCATTACAGCAGTCTCTACCTGGTACTAAACCCCAGGACTGATCACGCATGGAGCACCAAACCACCCATCACTACTGATGCAGAGCTGCTGGCCTTCTCTCTGACTGCTGTCCTCTCACTGAAAAAGAAGTCATTCACAATTTCTCTATTTTTTGTAGAAATTAGGCTTTATGTAAATGAGGTCTACTGACCATACATTTCAAAAGTGTAAAATGTCAATCATCGCCCCCCCCAACACATAACAAATGGTGCAAAAGTTGCGCTACGTGTGCAAATGAATGAAAGAAAACAGCAAACATAAAACCAAGGCAACAGGTGCTTCTGTTTGTGACACTGAAACAAGCTGACGGGAGATTCAGGTGCTTCAGGCTCCAGTGATGTTTGAACCAGCAGGCAGGATGACTGGATCAGAACCTGCAGCATCCTCTGGTCACTCCAAAAACAGGCAGCTAGAACTCCGATTGCCTGGATTGTTTACCGTTCCTGATCTGGGACACATGAAAGTGGAGGGAGGGGACCAGGTCTGCCTTCATGACCCCGCCGGCTCCATCCACCCCCATCCGTACACTCACCGCCTTTCTTCTTCTGCAGCATGTCCACATAAACACACAGCTCGAACCAGTTGTTTTGCCTCAGGATGGGAGTCACGGGACCGAGCTTTGAAGAGGGCCAAAGCGAAGCTTCGTGTAGGCCGAAGAGAGCCAAGAGAGTTCACTGTGTGACTAATGATTGACAGAATATTGGATTACTCACACAGGCATTAGTCACGCTCAATTTGTTGCATGTTCTTCTTCTCTTTCAGTGTGAATAAGTCAGCCCGTCTCACAGGTCCTTGGGTTTGGTCGTGAGGCAGCAAATCTGCTGACTTTTACTTCGTCGTCACAGCTACGGGCGATGGATTCAGACAGGAACACAAACACCAGGAGACTTTTTCAACAACACGAGCATCATCTGGACATTAAACACGCCGAGTCCGCCGCTCGGTACAAAGTGTTCATACCTGCAAAAGCAAACATGCTTCTGCCGGGAGGGGAAAGCTTATACAATGAAATATAACAGCAACACTGTACAAGCATTCTGAGGCGCCATCGGGTTGTCCGGCCTTTTTCTAACAGCGTGGGGGCAAAGCAGCCCCGTCATTGGCTCGTTTTTAGCCTGAGAGGACCAGTCAGCGCGACGCTCTGCACTCATCCCACAACTATCCAAACACTGAGCTGTTAGCGACTCTGATTGTTTATCAGGCCACCTGGTCGTGCATCTGGTCATCCAGGGCGGAGGCCTGTCAATAGCCACGCCAGATGGACGTGCATTAATAACCGCGTCTTATGAGTCAAAATCACAAGTGGCAAACGGTGACTTTAGAGGCTGAGAGGACGCGGAGCGGAGGGTTGAAACGCTGATTGGGGTGATGAGAAAAGACAGACAATTAGAGAAGAAAATTAATTACAGAGCGCTCCTGATTCAGGTCAGCACTTCACTGTGCTCCCCTTCCTGTGCTAATAGACAAATTACATAATAGCCTCTGGAGAGAGAGAGAGAGAGAGAGAGGGAGGGAGGGTTGACACGAAGTAGCCTCTCGAAATAAAAAAAGAGAAATAATTAGGAGGTACTGATACGAAACAGGAGGGACCTCAGCTTCATTACAGGCTGAATGACCCCGTCCCGCACTTGGAGTGGCTTCAACCAAATAACCTAGAAAATGTTGCATAACTGATGTCTTTTGTTAATGGGTTTAATCAGGGATGGGAGCTGAGTTCTGATCAAAAAAGCTGCAATGAAGCACAGAAATAAAGCATTTTCCAAGCATCGAGTAAGAACGCGTTCCACGAAAGGGCTGATGATATGAGCTGCTTGTGTTCAAAGTTTACCAGAAGAGCAGGGCATGAGGCAGCTGTCCCAGCGCAGCAGCGTGTACCGGACAGTTTGTGAAACGGGGCTTCATCAAAACAGATAATATATTAACATCGTAGCAAGTTTAGTGTCACAAAGTCCATCGTTTCGTAATTGATTTCCTAACAGCTTCCTCCTAGATAGGAGAGGCTATCTGTGTGGGAAGATTAGGGCACATTTTCCCTGGAATGTCAGAGAAGGCTTGTGATGGAGACAGGTTTCAGCTGTGATCAAATGGGACAAATTTCCTTTTTCATTTCCTAACTTTAGAAAAAGCCCAAATATCAAATAAATCAAATGTATATGCATTTATACCTGTTCCATATATAGCAATAAGTCTAAATTAGTATAATAAATGTATTTGAGGAAGACATAAAGGCCAGGTTCACTGTTCTTTTTGAAATCTGATTGGTCACATGCAGACTGAACGTGAAAATAGTCTTCTACCCCTATTTCCTGCATTAGCCGTCGATAGAAAATAGACGGGGAATTAGAAAAGCCTGACATTAACACGTCATATTGTCAAATTAACATTCATGGACTCAACCATTTTGGCTTGCGACGGCAAATGATGTTGATTTAGTGTCCAAAAGAGAGCAGAAAACGTCTCGGCTAGTAGAAGCTAACCGTTAGCATTAGCAACTCCACAACACATCAGAACTCCTCCAGGCTTGTGTTATTTGTGGAAATAAAACATCATGTCTGAATATCTGGAAATAAGAGTCCAATTCTGCTCCACATCTGCCCTGGCTTGCTTTTAGTTCCTGAAACAGGAGCGCCAGAGCTTTTTTTCCCCTCAAAGATCATCTACCATAGCATTCATTTATACTAGAGTCCACTGCAAATGTGTTGAAAAAACTAGTGAACTTGGTCTTTAATATAAACATTAGTCCAAAAAAAATTTAAATGGCCTGAATAAATATAGCACCATCTAGGGTTCTACAACCCCCCAAGGTGCTTTACAATTAAGCCATGCACACACAGTCACACACTAGTAAGGGAGAGCTACAGCGTAGCCACAGCCTCCCTGGGGCGCACTGACGGAAGTGAGACTGACGTACAGGAGCACCACCGGTCCCTCCGACCACCACCAGCAGGCAAAGCAGGTGAAGTGTCTTGCCCAAGGACACAATAACTGCAACAGATGGGACACAAACCTGCAACCCTCCTGTTACAGGGCGGGCCCTTAACTCCTCACCCACAGTTGAAATAAATATAAAATGTTACGTTCGTTTTATGGAAGCAACCCACATAAAAAAAATTGTTTTTCATATAGCGATTAGTCTAGATTATTTTAAGGTGCAAAATAATCCTTTAGCTCTCGATTGCTCATATCATGACAAGAGCAGTGAAAAGAAAAACTTTTTTTTTTGCACTTTTGACTCATTTATTTGGAGCAATGATGGTTGTAACAGGATGAAAAAAATTATGTTATTGACATATTCCCTAAAATATTAAATCCCCATATTTAATTTATCTTCTTTATCTTTAATATTACTTCAGTTAATCATAATTTTTCTGTGTAATTCAGCGCATGCTTCAACATAATATTGGGGTTAAAATGCCTAAATGTTGTAAAAACAATAACATAACTGATTTACACCATTTAGAGTTTCAGCTAAACCATTTAAGTTAAAACGAAGTGGTTCAACATTCATCAGCAAGTAAAGAAAACAGACGGTATTTTCCTTTAACCCAGATTCCTGCTGGTTTCACGCTCCAGCAGGCAAAAGCCTGGTAACTGGTGTCATATGGAGCGGATGATGGGATGAATGTTCACCGCTGTGCTCACTACTACCTGCCTCTAAGTGGTGACTCCATCACACCTCACATCTGCCAGCTCATTAATAGTCACTGGGAGGACAAAGATCCCACATGCACGAGTTCGCCAAGACCTGGCTGGTGGCTGAGTGAGGGAATCGTTACTCATGGAGAACATTATTCAATAATCCTGCTTCTCAATCATCATCCCACTTTTTTCTTTTTAGAAGGCTGCTGGTTAAAAACACAGCTGGACTATTTAAAGGATTTAACAACGTGGTCCAGATGCTGAACTTTGTGGTATTCCGTGTATTCCCAGTACTCGATGTCCCAGCCAATGATATCCGAGTATCATCCAGCGAGCTGGGGAAACCCTGGGACTTGGTGCTGGCAGTGCTGCCGGGAGCGGGCTGGCTGCCATGAACCTTGATGTCAGATAGCAGAAATAAAGTGCAGAGAACACAACAACACAGCGAAGCCACTTTATCTCCACCCGTTTTTTATTAGCGATGATGTCGTCGGTATCAGATCCACAGAGATACGTTATCACGACACCACGCTGGAGCCATTAGAAGGATTTAATGAGACTGGAGGCTTTAAAAGGATGAATTAAACAGCAGAATTTATTTTAAAGACTCATATTTTTAATACATTAGCAGTGGTCTAAAGCTCTGGTGCGCCTTTCACCACGAAGAAGTCAGCTGGAAGAGAAAGTAGCTTCAGACGGCAGGATTTGGACTCATTGATATTTGGACATCTCTCCTCTGATTGGCTAACAGCAACACGACTCTACCACTAATTGTTTGCTTTGCAACTTGCAATGTTTCATCTCCACAAATAACACAAGCCTGAAGGAGTTCTGCCGTGTGGTGGAGTTGCTAATGCTAACAGTTAGCTTCTACTAGCCAAGACGTTCTCTGCTGTTTCCTGGACGCTAAACCAACAACAGCCTTCCCCGTCATGAGCTAAGATGGGTGAGTCCATGAATGTTAAGTGACAGTGTGACGTAGATCTGTCAGGATTTTCTGAACTGAGAGTTTTACCGTCTATTTTCCATCAGTAGCTAATGCAGGAGATAGGTGTAGGACACTACTTTCACGTTCAGCTTGCATATTAAACTCGGAGTGGCCGATCATTTTCAAAAACAATAAGTAAATGATTTCTCAGTGAAGGACGTCTTTAAAAATGTGTTTTGTGGCTCTGATGGAATCAAACTGGGAAAATTAGCACAAAGGTTTGGTTTTTATTTGTTTTGTAAATATCAAGATTAGCATTTCCCCCCGTGTCATCACTTTAAACAGGTCCAACAGCTTGGTGAAGACATGGGAGCTGAAACAGGGAATTCATCTAAGTTAAGTATAATTTAATAAGAAAGCTATTCTTAAACTAAAAAAAAGGGTTTTCTAAATGTAAACAAATGTAACGTCAGTGGATTTAAGAGAATTCAAAATGTTTTTATTGCACAAAAACAGAAAATACATTTTTTCAGTTAAACTACATTTTGATGGGGCTCAGGCTGTACTGAACCCCCCCATAATAATGTGTATAAACAACCGTCCGACTAATTCTGACCTCTTTCTTCCTCAGGTAACAGGAGCTGACCCTGACGGTTGGGACGGATTCCATTTTTCCCTCCATCAACTCCAAACAAGGTGTTAATAAAATAAACAGCATGTTTGTTCTGAAGTCTCTGAAGTTCCCCTTGGCACCACTGCTGAATTTTTCAGACCACTTTTATGTTCGGAAAACAAGACGAGCCCCGGAATTCAGTTTCCTCCGGTTTTATGTAATGCTCAGGGTGTTTTTTTATTTCCAATATAAAGACCTTATTTTCTACAACAACAAAGACGATGTGGGATGTGAAAACAAAAAAAGGAGACACCAAATACCCCAAAACAGTTAAATAAAGATACATGCTGGACCTATACAACCACGTTCAGATAATCTACTGTACATGTTTTTATAATGAACCCAGAGGATGATCTGTGATGCAGCATCAGGACAGCAAGGTCTGAACCTGCTGGGGGGATCTGGGTACCAGGTTCTCTGGATCCTTGTAGGCATTAGCTGGGCTGGTCAGGGCAGCGTAAACCTCTCCGTAAGCTCTGCACACCAGCTCAGTCGACTGATGGAAAATCTGCTCCCTGCAAAAACAGATACAACTCATGAGGAGGTGTTCAGTCAGAGGAGGAAAGGAGGCTGAATCTGACAGAATAAAGAGCTGATCAGTGTTTAAATAAGTCACTTAGGTAGAATTATGACAGCCTGTGGTGCACACTGCCACCTATGGACACACACCATAGTGTGGAGATGCTAATGAGGGCGACTACCACAGCAAAACATTCAAATGTCAAACTTTTCATCTATTTAACCGTATCAGCAACTCAACATGATGCTTTATTTGTGGTAATTATGAGTTTTCTTATTAATGTTTTGATAAATCAAAACCAATTATTAGGATTTTCACATTTTAAATCAAACATAATCCAATGTTTGAAATGCTCACATCTACATTCTAATCATTTTAGTCACATTTTCTAACATTTTGAGAAAAATATATTATTTTAACTTTAAAATATATATATATAAATATATATATATATAAAAAATGATCCTCTCACCCTCCGCGGGTGGTCTCATCCTTCCAAGCTCGGGTCCTCTACCAGAGGCCTGGGAGCTTGAGGGTTCTGCAGTATCTTAGCTGTTCCTAGAGCTGCTCTTTTCTGGACTGAGATGATGTTGTTCCTGGGATCTGCTTTAGCCACTCCTCTAGTTTGGGGGTCACTGCCCCGAGTGCCCCAATGACCACGGGCATCACCGATGTCTTCACTCGAGGCTTTCTCAAGTTCTTTTTGAGGCCCTGGTACTCCTCTAGTTTCTCGTGTTCCTTTTTCCTGATGTTGCATCACTTGGTATTGCTACATCAACCACAACGGCTGTCCTCTGTTGTTTGTCCACCACCACAATGTCCGGTTGGTTCGCCATCACCATTTTGTCGGTCTGGATCTGAAAGTCCCACAGGATCTTGGCTCCCTCGTTCTCGACCACCTTAGGGGGTGTTTCCCACTTTGACCTTGGGGCTTCCAGTCCATACTCTGCACTCTGTTCCTGTACACCTATGCCAGCCACTTGGTTGTGGCGTTCAATGTATGCTTTCCCTGCCAGCATCTTACACCCTGCAGTTATGTGGTGGATTGTCTCAGGGGCCTCTTTGGACAGCCTACACCTTGGGTCTTGTCTGGTAGATCTATATCTATCTATCTACAGATATATATACATGTATACATTTTATTTTTGTTGCAAAATGTCAGTGAGATTACTTAAACCTGTGAAATTTTATGATCTTTTTGAAAGTGTCACCTCTAATAAAACTTTTTTGTCAGAGGTCTCTAACCCATTTGTTATAAAAATAAAATCCCCACACAGAATTAGAGCTTAATTTCTGCAGAATAACTCATGGAGGATGTAATACTTTGACTGAAGAGCCCAGTGAGAGGACTCAAGGACACAATGGAGGCAACTCGGCTGTATTCCTTTCAGTCTCTTGAGATTCCATTTTTTTTAATTGGCCCAGAGAGAGCCAGGCACCGCCGTGAAGCGTATAGCATCTTATTCACAAGATAATAATCTTAACACAAACGTGGAGTAATAAAAAAAGAGAAAATGTTGCTTTTATTTGTGCGCTTCCGGCGTGTTTTCAGGCTGTTTTTGTGTATTTAGGCGAGCAGAGAAGCAGACGTGAGAGATAGCAGGAGAGAGAGAGCGAGGATGAATGATTTCAGGCAACCAGTATGAGTGAGAAATGGACCAGAAGCTAATTAATGGCGTCCTGCCCATCAGCTCTCCCATGTCCATTAATAGAGAACATTAACCTGAGGTACAGAGTGCTTCTCAAGCCTGCTGCACTTCCCAGCAAGCGTAGCTCACAGAGAGAACCCACCGACGCAGCAGCTGGATTCAGCTAAAAGCATGTGTATTTTCAGATCATCGGGACAAATACGAGCAGTCCTGTTGACCATTCGCTCCATGTGTTGGCGGATTTAGCAATTCAGCACCCAAACTCCCCGTGCATTTAGCTGAGTGTTTTGCTCAGGATGCCATACTGATTGCATCAAAGCTGGAAAACTAATAACCGCTGACCACTTTTAGGTAAACGTGTCTGATTTATTTATAACCCTCCTGAACGGGCTTTTTTCCCGGACGTTACGCCACGTCCTGAAGTAAATGTTTCAAATGATGCAGGCAAAGTGAACATTGTAGACTATGGAGACTCACTTTATAGCTGCGCTCAGAAGGAAGTTGAGCTGTGGCATCACAAGCGTGTCTGGTGACGACAAGTACCGATCAAACTGGGTCTGTAATTTGACAGATGGATAAAAACACACGGTCACTAATAAGGTACTTGCAGATAAATCAGCGTTATTGATGCGTGTTGGGTAACTCACCATCGCTGCTTTCACAGAAGAGCTGTCCATACTGGGGAGGAGGGACAGAGGACCCTGGGGAAAGAGGACATCAACTTACAGTCCTGGTCGAGCTGACAATATGTCATCGGAAACATACGGAGTCTCAAGATGAGGACAAAAACAAGAGAACTTGGAGCCTTAGGTCGGTTTCTCACTGTGCTGGGACTGTTGGGTGACTAATTACATTTGACAAGGTCTTAAAGGTCTTGTTTACTGAGAAAGCGTGTAATATTTGTTCTTTCTGGAATACGATTGGTCACTCTGAGTTGCACATGCATGCTGAACACGAAAATGTTCTCCAGCCCCTGTCGCCTGAAATAGCTGCAGAAAGGAAAAAGATGGGAAAACAATTGGGTCAGAAAAAGCCCGTCACTTCTAATTCACGGGGAAAAGGAGCATATATAGCCCCGCCCACCTTAGCTTGGGACCGCCAACTGAAAAGAGACAGAAGAGCACGTTTTGGCTAGTAGAAGCTAAGCATTAGCATTAGCAACTCCACAGTATGACAGAACTCCTTCAGGCTTGTGTTGTTTGTGGAGATAAAAAAATCAATGTTGCATTTTTTTACCCAAGAAAGAAGAGCGAACAGAGGCAGCGGAAGAGTCGTGTTGTGTTCAGCCAATCAGAGGCGAGATGTTTGCATATCATGAATAATAACGACTAAGGCAATGTTGTCTCAGTTGCAGCCCAGGGCTTTCTTTTGGAGAAATGCTAAATTGGTACGAATGACACTTTTGCGACAAGACGCCTGGGTCAAGACATAATCGTAAAAGTGTAGTCGTAGCGCAAAATGTGAGATTTTTTTGGGGGGGAAATTCTGAGGCACCTCCCACCCACACAAAAACTGAGTTTTTGGTGAGAAAAACAGGTTTTGTGGTTTGGTGCATTCATGTGGAAGGTCTGTAGACTTTCAGGAAGAATGACTCAGCAGTCTTTTTATCTCACGCTCAGTTACGTTTTTCTCTAGAAACAAAGTCTAGAAAGTCTTTTTGCTATTTTTTCTGCGTCTGTCTCACTTTATCCTGATCCCGTTAGCCCTTAAATTTTCATTTCATGGGAGATGAATACCAGAGAGGAAATGCTAAGCTAAGAAATTTGTCCTTCTGTATATTAACGTTGTTTACGTGGGGAATCTCGCCACCTAGTGGCAACGATGTGACACACTCAATAACGCTGTGACTACTTCGATAGAAAATCGCATAATCGAGTATCAAAAATACTTAAAAGTACTTCAGAAGGCTCTTTAATCTGTAGATGCTATGGAGCCATTTGGTTCAAAACTGTAAAAAAAATTAATAAAAGCATTGCTTTTTATGAATATGGATGAGTTTTTTCCACCGTTACATACAAACACAAAATCCATACTCGATTTGATTTATATCTTCTTATATGTTTTTGATGTAAAGTAAAATGATCATATTACCTCTGTAAAGGTAAACACACGCCTGACACTGTGTAAACAGCAGCAGGTACTTTTGAGGCCATTAACCATCACTCTCTATCCAAAACGGTTAAATTAAGTCAAGCCTAAAGCCTAAATTGCCGGCGTTAAGACTAGCAAATAACAGAAAGTGCAAAGATTAAAGTGGCAGTGCAGCACCTAGAGTAGTTTTATAGTTACAGGCACCGTCGCAAACACACGGAGTCATAAACTCATCATCTTCAGCTACAAGATCCACTTTTCACTTCATGTCAGAAATAAAACAAAATGATGCAAAATGCTTCTATAAAGAGCATCTTTAAGCATAAGTAATGTGACATCTTGGATTTAGTCGAAGGTAGAAGCTACACTTTCATAAACACAGCCTTATTTTAGGGCGGACCACCCAGGTAGAAGAGCCTGAGGAAGAGTGACGGTTTGTAACTGAGCTCTGAGCTGAGCGGCTGCAGCAGAAGGGCGTGGTGTGTCCTTACGTGACCCAGAGTCGAGGCTCGCATGCAAAACCACAACTATGGGTTTCAGTCAGCTCGGTGCCAAAGTGTGTTTAAAAAAAAAAAAAGAAAAGGGGGGGGGGGGGGGGGGGGCGCAGCAGCGCTCTTATCTGCACAAGACACTTCTGGAGAAGCCAATATATTTTAATAGAACATGACACAATCTCTTCCCTTCTCCTTTTCTCATCTGTAAATCTGATAAAAATGCTATTATGTTCCAATGTGGACACAGGTCATGTGGTAACCATGGCGATGGTGAAGCCTGTAAACACTGCCAAAGACAGTATAAATGGTGCTTCAGAGTCTGTATTATAAATATATATGCATACACGTATGATGAAAATAGCACCATTAGATGGTCTAAAAGGGAACATTTGGAGAAGCAAAATAATAAAGTCCGACCTGTTCAGCGGCGTGCTGCTGCACACAGTTGTAGATGTAACTAAGTCCAGCTCGGGTCAGCACGTAGGACGCCTGCTCGTTGATCAGCGTATCAAGGTGAGCCTCGATCTGAAAAGTGCAAAAGAGAGCGGCTGCAGCTTGATTCCATGCATTGTGAACCGGCGGTACTCATGATTAATGGAGAATAATGTGTAACTGATAATGAAACTTCTTTGAAGAGCCCTTGTGGTGCTCAGTTTCCAAAAGAAGAGGTAAAAATAGCCGGATGGATGGAGCGTTGGTGCATGAACAACAATACATGACGCAGGCCCTTTCATGAGATGGTAAATTAAATCAAAAAGATTTCAGCTGTGGACTTTTCAATGAAAGGGACAGGAATGATTAGCTATTTTTGATGGACAATAAGCCTACAGACAACGTGACCATAAGCTGAGCCATCGGTGTTTGATGATTCATCTAGTTTTATCTTATTTATTACAGCGTATTATTATGACTACATTATTGTTTCCAGTATGTGGATGTATGTGATAAATGTGGCACACCTGGAACTCCAGCATCTCGAGCCTCTTGTCCGTGAACTCAAAGAGAGCCAGAGTGGTTTTCATGACGTACAGCGAGTTGACCATGTAGGTCGCCATGTCAGCAGTGCCAAGGTTACTGGCCGACACAGTGCATAACTGTAGGAGCGGGTCCAAGATACAGGACAGAACCTGGAAGACCAATTAGGACAAATGTTTAAGCAAAGAGAGTAACGCTACTGGTTTACATGAAATGGGAGACACGTGTCAAAGTTCAGACTGGGATCAAGACTCAAGAATGCATGATTGGATCAAAGCAATACGATGGATGTTGGAGGTAGGGTTGGAGTTCCTGTAAAAGATTTTTGAGCAAGCTACATTTTGTAGAAACACATTTAAAAGGTACAACCCCCTTTCTTCAGGCTCCGCCCTCAGCCACCAGAATACAGGACAATGCCAGACTAAACCAATACTGTCCAACTTATATTTCCAGCCAGTTTGTTGGAACTTTCATGCCATAAATCCTAAAGTAATGCACCTACATAATCATATAACACTTTAGTATTCTAATTAATATAGCTAGTATAGCTAGCCCAGCTCTGGCTTCACTTCCTGTTCAGCTGCTCCACGTCGAGAGCGCGTAATTTGTGCACATGGAGGGGTATGTGTAGAGGGGGAAGAGACGTCAGAGGGTAGCTTGATGGATAAATTGGAATACAATCATTAAAAACAGGACTTTCTGGTGTTGCACATTTCAGAGGCCATTAAAATTATTCATTTTTGACAAAGAACAGCGTTTCTAGCAAAAAATGCTCCAGAATAAAATCTCCAACTCTACCTTTAAAGTTAATTTAGTCTTAGCAGAAAATGGTCAGTTCTGCTAAATTTAATCTTATTTACTAGCGTGGCAAGCCCTCCAATATATATAAATATAGTTTGGTCATGAGCCATTGAAACCACCCAATTGTGGGGCAGACTCTACAGTCGTCTTTCAAACTGTCTCCGCATGCAATCAGACAGCGCTAAAACCAACCAACAAACCACGTGATGTATTCATCGCTACAGAAATCAGTCAACAGGGCAGTCCGACATATATCAAAGCAGAAGCAAATAAATCCATCCTTGGAGTTTTTCTCTGGCGCAGTGCTAGCGTTAAGCCTGTCCAACAAACGTAGAGCTCTGTGATCGGTCGGACACAAAACTGCTCGGGCCAATGGAAGACCTGTTGAGGCTACAATAGAGTGTGACTAGATGGACCTGCAGAGCAGAATCTTTAGCTACTGCTACGGTTGGTCTAGATTTCTAGGCTACTTATTTACTGCAATCCTGGCCCAAAATGAAGAAGTAACCATAACAACGCTGACAGCTGATGCACATGTGTTGCAATATTCAGTACAATCTTTTTCTGTTCTATTTTCTTAACTGAATCACAAGTTTTTGAAACCTGACTTGAATCATTTTTCATAGCATTTTGTTTTCTTTCTTTTTTAATTCAAGATTTTCAAACATCTACATCGATGCTGATTTAAACTAACAATATAAGCGTAAAAAAATAATATTATATTTAATTGCTTTGGTATAGTTTAGTTTCAACCACTCTACAAAAATTCAAGCACTTTCAAGTCAACACACTTTTGTTTCGTCTACTGTTTATTACACCATCCAAGCTCCATAATGGTGTTAGAACCTACATGAATTAAAATAAAATGAAAACAAATTCCATTCCTGCAAATAGCTCAATAGAAATGTTGCCCTTTGCTTCTATAACAGGTTGACATCAGAAGTTGTTCAAACCATAAAAGAGAGGGAACTTTTGCATGTTGTCTAATAAAAATCATGTTGTACAAATGAATTTGCACCTGAGCAAAGTCGGCCTGACGGGCGTCCAGAGGAACTACAGAGGAGTCGTGGGAGGCGAGCACCTCCCTCAGGAGGGAGAGGGTCTGATTGAGGGACGCTGTAGGCCCGAGGTCTGGGGGTGGCAGCTCCACCTGCTCAAGCGGACAAGACCATGAGCGAAGATGGAACAAACAAGAAAAAAAAACACCCTTAAGAAGGTTAGTTGGGAATAAGCTCTAGATTCACAGATAAACGAACTCCTCGTAACATAATCAAAGCAATAAACAACCTGCATGTTAAGCATACGTCTGAACCTCAATCTGTAGGGCTTTAGTAATGAAGAGGGTGGTGATTTCATTGGCCTTGCAGAACTGAGCAAGGCCACCTTTGTGCACCTAATAGAGCAAATTATGAAAAGGCTGTGTTCCTAGCATTAGCTGGAATTGACACCAAAGCCCCGAGGGCAACCAATTTGATTAACACCGAGCTGCAGAGATAATTCTTGTAACTGTTATTGATCAGGAGACCGGCACCGTGTAATGTGGTAGAGCTCGTGCCCGTGCTGAGGTATATTTGGAAGCCAATTTAACTAAAGAGTAACAAGTAAAGAGTTTCTTGGCAGCTAGCTGCATTTTGCTGCTGTGGCCAGGAGGCTGGAACTGTTTACAAGCAGGAGTGTTTCAGAAATAGCCTTGTTGACTTTGAGGGGTTTAGATAAAGAGCTGAAATACACAATGTGTTTCCGTGTGAGCAACACTAAGCTTCACTACACTTCCATTTAGACATTTTTATTAGAAGGGCATTGCTAACTATCACCACTCGAACAACAAGGCCGCTTCTTTTATCTCTTTTTGTAGCTAAGGATGTTGTTTTTCCCAGTGGTCACATTCTGCTCTTTATATCGAAACAGTGAGTAAATCAAAGCTACTCATACGGCACCTTGTCCATGAGTCTGCTCGCATGAAGGCTCAGGCTGTTGAAGAACATCTTTTTACTGAGGAGGTGCATTTCCTCAATAGTGATGAGCAAAGAGGCCACGCTGGTACCAATGATGGAGCTGGACAGAGATCAATTTAGAAAAAAATAAACAGTTTTTTTAGACATTTTAATTCACCCATTTAATTTAGCTCTCTCTAAAAAGACGTCACAACCTTAAAGGGGTCCTAGAACTCAAAACCACATCGACCTTGTTGTTGTTGCATACTGGTCTAATGGAGCATACCAAAGGGCCGTGCCGTCTCTGACCTGCTTTACTTGTACATTTTTAATATTGTAATGGTCATGGAGAAACGGTTCATTCTGAGAAAAGCTGGTTTAACAGGTCATAAGCTTAGGCACTCCACCTTACATTAGCAGGTCCCAACCCACTTCAATGTTGGCAATTTGTAAACGTTGGTGGCGGTGATGCTAACCACAGAACAACGCTAGCCCGAGCTACTGCTAATGCTAGCCTGAGCTATTGTAAATGCTACCCTGGGCTACTGCTAATGATAGCCCAAGCTACTGCTAACGCTAGACTGAGTTACTGCCAAGTCTAGCCTGAGCTACTGTAAATGCTAGCCTGAGTTGCTGTAAATGCTAGCCCGAGTTGCTGTAAATGCTAGCCCGAGTTGCTGTAAATGCTAGCCCGAGTTGCTGTAAATGCTAGCCCGAGTTGCTGTAAATGCTAGCCCGAGTTGCTGCAAATGCTAGCCTAAGTTACTGCTAATGCTAGGCTGAGCTATTGTAAATGCTACCCTGGGCTACTGTTAATGATAGCCTGAGCTACTGCTAACGCTAGACTGAGTTACTGCCAAGTCTAGCCTGAGCTACTGTAAACGTTAGCCTAAGTTACTGCAAATGCGAGCCCGAGCTACTGCTAGCGTTAGCCTGAGCTATTGCAAACGTCAGCCTGGGCTATTGCTAACGCTAGCCCAAGCTACTGCCAATGCTAGCCTGAGCTATTGTAAATGCTAGTATGAGTTACTGCAAATGCTAGCCTGAGCTACTGCTAATGTCATCGTTGGACAAGAAGAAAATAAAGAAGAATGTCAGAGCACTCATGCAACATTCCAGGTTGTACTAGGAATATCCAGACTTTGAATGAATGCCAGACAGATCCACAGCTTGCCTATTGAGTTATCTGGATACTGTACACAGAATTTTTGGCTTCAGGCAGCGCTAATCAGCACACAGCTCATTTAATATGGCTGGGTGGGCGGGGCAGATCCAGCCTTTCCATTCATTAAGGGCCATTTTGAGCCCTAACAAAGTTTCATATGTTATGTTATATTTAGCACAGATCAGATCTCACTATAATAGGGAGATTAATGACCAGATTTCTTTTGTAATTCCTCGGTTCAAAAATAGTCAGGGAAACATGCTTTTGGTGTTGATGCTCCACAGGACTGGAATACTTTACCTGCTGATATAAGGTTTGTTTAGTAAATTGGTTTATGAGCATGTGATGCATAATCAGAACTACTTTTAATTCCACTGCTTAAATATGTGAATAAATAAAATAAAGGCTCAAATTCTAATTGCAACAACAATTTTTTCAAAGACCCCTTTAAAGAAAATTCGTCTATAATGAACTTTAATTAATTTTATTTGGATTATCTTGCAGAATGGCTGATGCTTAAAGCAAACTACCTGATTGTGTGGTGGTAGAACTTCAGCAGGTTGGACAGCTTGTAGAGCAGAACAGCGCCTGGTTCTGCCACAATGACTTGTTCTATCCGCACCTAAGGAGCAGATCAATAACAAACAAGTGGGTTCATGAGTAAAACCTGGCAGAACGCAGCGTGCAATCACCAGCAGGCGGCTCAGACTTTAATAGTATTTAAAACTAAACTGGCTGCCCACTTTCAGCGGCCTGCAGACTCCCTCTGTGATGTGTCCCACCACTTCCTGCATGTTCTCCTCCACACCTGATGGAAAAGTAATCATCACGTTTTACACAATCAGCTAGCAATATGAAATAAAATGTATGAAAATAAATAGCTTGGGATGTCTTTATACCTTGCAGAGTGACTTGTTTCAGCAGAGCTTCTAAATGCTCTTTCTCTGAGGCGGTTGCTTGGTGCAGCCAGGCCAGCATGTCCCCAACATACCTGAAAGAGGGACAAAAATAACCTGCATAAAGTAAAGCATCACTGTGAGGGTCACAATTCACAAATAAAAGGATCCTCATGCTTTATTTCCATCACATTTCATGCCTTTTTGTTGCATAACGGTCAGGGAAAAAGGCTTTTTTTTAAAGCAGCACAAGAAAAATCTGGCAGATTTTTGCTCCTGGGCTCCCCCTACAATTGTGGTACGCACCACCAACGAAGCAAAAACAAATCTGTCTGAGTGTGGAGAGCCGAGAATGTGAAAATGCTAAAGAAGCCAGGACAGACATCACTAGAAGCCACCAAATATGTCGAGTGACGAGGCTGGATAACGTTACAGGAGATAAAAACACGACTGTAGACGTTTCTATCGTGATGTCGGAAAGAAAATCAAATATGCTCAGACAAAATGTTCTCGTGGGTTTTTACATATCAGGAAGATTTTTAATCTGTAGTGGAGTTTGTGAATCATAACATAAAAGCTGGTAAAAGGTATAATTTAAAGCATCACGCGTTCTGCGGTGCGATTTTATTCTCAGTAGTTTGTGTTTTTGTGAGTGTGAGGGGAGAGGAGGACACAGGGTGAGAGTGAGCTCAGTGTTCTGAGAACCGCCAAAGTCTCCGATGAAGAAGAGGCGATTCTGAGTTCTGAGAAAATCACCTATTAGACTCCTGGGCACAGAAAGAAGAAGATGTGCAACAACAAACCCGTTTGGAACTGAATGTGACTGATTTACACACAAACCACGGCAGAAGTGTTGGACAAACTGTGAAATATGTATTTATATCTTATTAAAATCCCCTTTTTGTTCAGAAAAATAAAACAAACCCAACCACTGCTTTGATATACGACAACATTTCATAAAAAGATGACTCCAAAACCCTAACCCACAAACTGCAACAAGACACCAGAACTTAAAAAGTACTTTCCATATTTTTAAAAAGCTGTGCAGAAATGTACGGATGCCAAACAGTGCCAGTGAAAATAAATAAATCATTAAATAACTATTTTTATGCATCTTTACTCTAAAAAAGTGGAACAATTTGTAATAATTGAATCAATTACCGCATGAATAATTGTTTGAAATAATAATTTATTTAATAAAATTGAAAATAAGAACACCAAATATTAGCAAATATATAATAAAATAATTAAACATGTAAATATTTAATGAGGTTATTTATTTTCTGCAAGGGAAAACAAATGATTTGATATTTTTCTTGCTCCAAGCGCTTCAATAAACTGTAATTGTGCTTCTTCCAATGATGGATAAAATAATTAGTTACATTCTAAAATAAATATAGTGCTTTTATAAATAAAATAAAGAACATTTTATTACTTATTGTTTAGCAAAAATGTATTCATTTCAGATTTTAATTAATTATCCAGACATTAAAAAGTATTATATAACTATTTTTTATCAGTTCCAGTTACTTTTTTAAAAGTTTTTGACAACATTTTGTTTAGGTTTAAACATTAAAAGGGATGTTTTATGGAGCCGTTCTGCTGAAAAAGCCTTGCTGCCCTGAAGGCTTCCTTCTCCCGGTTTTCCCAGAATTCACCAGGCGTCTCTGTTTATGCACCTGTTTTTTTGTTTTTCTGGGGAACGTCTAAGTAAGACTGGACATGCACCTCAGAGGATCGTGTGAATGCATCTCTATGGGCCGTGGAGTTCCACCTGGCCCGCCTCGGGTCAGGGCGTCGATGAAGCCTCGGACCACAGCACATCTGCGTGCGGTTCCAAACTCATCCAGGGTGTACCTGAAGAAAAAAAAAAAGAGAGAGAGAGAAGGATGACATTTTCCACCGCTCATGTGAAAAAGCCAGGAGCAGCAGTGTTGTGGAGCTGCGGTCAGTTTTTAAACCAACATGGAGGCGATGTTTCCATAAAAGATGAAGTTTGGAGCAGCTCTGACGACTTGGCAGCAACAACCTGTGTGCCAGACTAAACAGAAGATAGCAGCCTGGTCCCCAGCCTCAACAAACCCAGACAGAGCCTGACCTTGGACACTTTGTGTCCACAGAGGCAGGTGCACTTAAATAAAAATAAAAAATACACAAACAGAAGAAGTTTTGGCCATGAAACACAAGTAAACATAATAAAGTGTGAACCGTTTCCTTGAAGTTGATTTCTTATGTTAAAAAGAAAAAAGACAGTAAGCTTCATGACGTCCTTCAACGTGACTTAAGAAGAAAGGGAGCTGGAGGAGACTGACTGTGAAGATACTTCGTCTCATTGGTCGATGACTCCAAGATAGGAGGAGCTAATTCCTTCAAAATGACTTCAAAAATAAGGAAAAGTTACCTTCTACCTGCTGTTTACATATTCAATTCTATTTCCCATTTTAATAAACAAGGACGTAAGAAAGTATCAACACACTGAAATATCGCAAACATTAGGCGTGTTTCCATTGTCGGAATTTCAGGGTAAATTTACCGGAACTTCCCAGCACACGTCTCCACTTCACCAGGCCGTTTTCAGGAACTTTCTGAGTACCTGATCAGGGGTAGGTACTCGGAATGGCCCGGTGGAGTAGCTGAGCAGAACTTCTGGTTAGCTTACGCTAATTGGTTGTAACTCGGTAGGAAATGACATCAGCAGACGTCGTCCAAAACAACCGGTAGTAGTAAAATTAGAAGAGCTGCTTGCACCGATCGTGCTGCTTTAAAATCGCAGTTGCTAAACTCCCAACACTGAAAAACGCAGCGGAATTCCCCCAACAGCGGAATTCTCGAGGCTGTGTTGTTTCACAAAGTGACGTAAAAAACTGAGCTTCTTCTGGTCATTGAACGCCACATTATGCATCACGTCCTCCGAATGGATTAAATTAAACTCAATACTTTGACAGAATAAAACTTTAATGTTACCGTGGCCGTTTCTTGGCGCTCATCAGTGACATCACTGCCGAAGCAGTCGTGATGTGCTGACGTCTGTGCAAAGTCCTGAAAAGCCTGAATTTGTAAGGAGATGCAACAGTTGAGAGGACCAGGCCATCTCATCTCCTGGTCAATGTCCCTCTCCCAGAATTTACCCTGAAGTTCCAACAATGGAAACACGCTTATTTACTGCAATTCAAACTCCGACTGCTAGGTGGCCGTAGTTTGCACCGTCTTCATCCTGACAGAACAATGAGATCTCGCGATAACCCTGAATGAGTCTTGGAAGAGTCTAACCGGAGTTTTTGCGTATATTCCGTTTCTAAAATCGCAAACATCGTCTGGCTTTTAGTATCATAATATATTGTTTCGTTAGATTCTTGCCAATACACACCCCTAATAAACACCTAAAATTTACTAACATGTTTTTATTTCTCTATACAGCAAAACCAAAGAAAAGCATAAACAATAATAGGGAATAAATTATGTGTTTAAGGAAATAATTTCTCACAAACATAATAAAACACCTTGAATTTTTATCTTTATTTATGTAAAAATGATGCTTTATATATCCCTTATCTTATTATGTCTAATTATTCTTTATTATTTTGACACACTAAGGATGTCTGAGATTTTCTTGGCCCCAAAAAACAAAATAATGGCAGCACACTGTTATCATAATTGTCTGAGCTCTTCTAAAACCAAAATTAAACCACTTAATCACACAAAAAAACATAGAAGACGTTTGAAAACAAACATTTACAGCAAAGACGTGTTTTATGTGAAGATGTTACGATAATGTGTGAGCAAAAAAGAAAAACACAGAAAACCAGAACAAATCTATTAAATTGACTCTAATAACATTTATTTAAATCCTATATGTAAAGAAATGTGTCGACGTGAATCAACTTATGCTAACTTTCCACAAAATCTGAAGAAAACCTGCAGGAACATTTTGTACCAATGATGACGGATTAAATGTGTTTTCTCTTTTTTTAAAGGTTCTGAAATCCTCTCCCCTGCTGTCTGAACGGTGGTGACATTTTCTGTTGCTTCAGGCGGTTTGCTTTGTTCTTTTATAACCAAAAACCTTGTTTCTCTCTCCAAATGCAATGCAGCCAACTAAATAAATAAATATATAAAATGTCCTCAGGTCTCGATATTCATTTGTTAGAGCCTTAAAGCCACACTATGCAACTTTATCATATATTTAAATCATTTTCTTGAGCCAGTATGTGCTAAAATTACCATTTACAGCGTTAATGAAATGTAACTCAGACCCCCACCGCCCTCTGTGGCCAGAAAACCACACTTGCAACTTCAGAGTGGTGGTCTGGTCCCTGTTGGACTAAAATGGAGCCGACATGCCTGGTGCTGCAGTCTACTTCCAGTTTTTTAGATCCTGAACACAGCTGATTTGTTTGATTTAGTGATGAACCGCTCCTGTAGACACTAATGAAGGCTGAGGAGGCATTTCATCAGTTAGATGAAGGTGTTAAAAAGACGAACGCACAGCGAGGAGAAAAGTTTCACTTTTGGTTTCACTAACGGACACTAGGGGGTGCTAAAAACAAGCCAAAACTGCATAGTATCACTTTAAAGTGACAATGTGTAGTTTTTTACCATTAATCCATCAAAATGTTGTTGAAAATGAATAAAATGATGTCCAGTCGTTGAAAAATATTGGCGGCTTCGTAGCATATAACCATAAAAATCGGATCTAAAATACATAGGGTGTGGATATAAGTCTCTTGGGGATGCCATATTAGACGCCATATTCCTTCTACGTGAGCCGGCTTGTTACGAAGTTACATTGCGGTGTTACGTTACGGTGTTAAGTTACGGTGTTACGTTACGATGTTACGTTATGATGTTACGTTATCGCTTTCGAAAACATTTAGGCGGTAAAAAACATGAATTTAACTAAACTCTTTCCAAAACCTATGTGAAAGAACAGAATCAAAAAAGAGATGCATTATATTTTGGCTGAGTGGTATTGCCGTAGTGTGACGTCATTTGCAGGCGCAGGAGCCCGAGCAGATCCGGAACCTACACCGCCAGAAAACTAGCATCGGCATTGCATTCTCTCGATGGAATTAACTGAAGAACTATCAAAGTCTGAGGAGTCATGCTGAGGTCACATACTTTCTGCTCGACAGGTAACATTTACTGTAATGTTTTTATAAACTAGCAGTCACTGCAATATGGTGTAAAACTACACTGAAATATATGTACTGCTGACCCTATCACCAGAAATCAGATTATGGTGCTTTTTTAGGATAAATATTCTCTTTTTTTTGCTTACTTATAAAGAACAGGACGATCCTGCAAGGCCTCCATGGCTTGAGTCAACACGGGACTGATGTCACACGTCTCCTGAGTCACTCCTCTGCATTCATCTACATGGAGACGAAAACAAAAGGGAAGAGAAACGGATCTTTACTGCAGCTTTCTAGTAAATTGCTCGTGTTATGGTGGACTCACCAAGAAGTCAGATGTTAAAACAAACTTCAGAGAGTGTTGAAAACTGATGAAAACACTCCGCCCCTCGTTGCACGCTGGGAATAAAGGTCCAAAAAGGAAAAAAAAAATCCAATCAGAGGAGAATAACTATGCCTGCAGGGCCGCAGCCGCTCCGTTTATTTTGTTCTATACTTTGTTTTTGCACAATGTAAATTTAGAGGTTTGGAAGATGAAAACAGTTTACTTCCATTTTGATTTCAACGCCTGGTTAGGATGTAGAAATGTGGGATTACGGGCGTTCTCTCAGTGAAAACAGAAGATGTGAGTCATATGAGTCACATTCATGGAGTTTCTCTCACTCGAAAGAGGAAAATTCTCCATTTTTCCTTTATTCAACATAATAAATCATCATTAATGACAAAAAAATAGAGGATTCATATACTTCTCATCATGTTTATAACCAGGTCTTAATGTGTGCAGCACTCACTCTGAGCCCAGCGGTAGAGCTGCTCGTACGCCGTCTCCTGTAACACCGCCATCTGCTCCATGATCTCCAACCTGCAACATTAACACACGCCAAAAACATGCGTCACAAATGACCTGCAACGTGGTGTCAGACCCCGGCAGAGACAGGAGGGTTTTGGATTTTTCCACCTCTCAGGTTGATTATAAAGGTCATAAAAAGGGTTTCTAGTCTTAGCTGGAGCTTCATTATGCCGTCAGACGTGAAGCTTACCCCGCTGTTTGCTGGTTGGTCCTCAGGAGGACTTTCACGTCCTCGTGTATGTGCTTAACCCGGCTCAGGACTTTGAAGAAATCCTGCAAATGACAAAAACTAAAATTATGATCATATTTACAGAATAACAGAAAGAGTTTCTAACATTGAACCAAAGCTGCTAGCTTAACCCAACCTGAGACTCAGCGTAGACTTAAACTATCATGAACTCTTTGGGTCGAGTCAGTAGCGTTTGAGCTATACAGCCAAGACATAAACACCCCTTTATGGTGTTTTGTTAGATGTTTCTACGGTTACTGGAGAATAACAAACATTTCATGCATATCTAATCCTTTTTATTGACAATTATTATATTAAGTTTACGAAGGACAAACATTTGCTTTGTCAATCCGCCCATTCTTGCAGAATTAATCCTTGGAATTTGTCAGAATCTCTGGGTTTTTGTTTGCCTCTTGAGGAGTCACCAAAAATTCTCAACAAGATTCAGATCTGGACCCGAAAAGTTGATGTTTCGTTCCCTGAGCGGCTAAGTTCTATGTTCCATCATCATCATACTGTTGGTGGTTGGTTGAAGGATTTTCCCTGGGAGGCACGGTGCCACATGAATGGCCCAAAAGGATGAACTAACAGGTAGGGGTAGACCGATATGTCGGTCAGCCGATATATAGGGCTGATATTTACCAACTTTCTAAAATATTGGCAACGGCCGATATAGGGCTGAGCGATAAATTGAAAATTTGTCATTATCAAAATCTCTGACTCTAACCGATACCATTTTTCTCACATCAATAAATTTAGTTTAAAAAAAATGAAAATATGTGTGTAGGTTAGCGACGTTCATGTTCCTTTAAGAAGCTGTACCACCTCACATGACAACGTGACTCAGCATAATACACGTGACAGCCCCATCTAGTGGACAACTTTTGTTTATACGCATACATGTAGTTATCGTCCATTTATCGTTATCGAGGTGAACTCCTCAATATACCGTGATATTGATTTTAGGCCATATCGCCCAGCCCTAGGCCGATATACCTCCTTAGTAAAGCCAATTTCAAGTCAGGCACATCCCTGGGCAGCCCGATGCTGCTGCAGAATTTAATTTAAATGTAAATTTGCATTTCTGAATAACATCTGTAAAACAAATGCGCGAAAAAAATATTTTCAACAAAAATGTCTTTTTATTTACCGGTTTTAAATAATGAAAACTTGGTCAGTTAATTGACTTGTTTGATTAACTTAAGTTAGATGTCTGATTTTAACACTGAGCAGTGCACAAAATTAGGATTCAACAGTTGGTTAAATTCAGTTTTGAAAATTTGTGCACCAATTGATGTTATTAGTGACATTTTATCATGCAAAAAGGTGGAAAACATCTAGATATTGGCCATGAAAATCGGCAGCAGAAACCGGCCATCGGCTGACCATTACTTCTACATATCGGTATCAGCAGTAGAAAAACCAGTATCGGTTGACCTCTACTAACTGGGTGAGATTTAAAATAAACCACCATAAAAATCCAACGTTAACTTATCTAATCTCTGGTAGAGGTCTCTGGATGCAGATAACCCAGCTACCGGTGAAAAGCTGATGATGTGAAGCTGAAGCTGAGGAGCATCTCATGACATCAGCTAGATAAGCATCAGTACTTGATCCTACATCCTCCTATTCTGTGGCAGCCAGAGGAGCGTTACCATAATCTAATTTATTAGTCTACATTATGATGGAGATTACCTCAGTAATGGGGGCATCTCGGGCGCCTCGTAGTGTGGCCGTCTCCTCATTAGAGAGCTGGAACTTGGACAGGAAAGCCTGAGCAACCTGAGCTCTCACCTCAAGTCGCTGACTGAAGGGACGGAGAGAAAAGTCACGTCATTTCAGTCTGAAGTTTAATAAAGTGTCTAAAATTCTACTGAAAGTCCTTTTTTTGTTTAAATTTGAGTGATTTTGGAGAATAATCTTAGTGTTTCCTGAATATTTTTTCCTCTATGAAGTATTTTTTCTTTGTGTTTTCTCACAATTCTACCTTCACATCTAACCTTTGTGTAATGCTCAGAGATCACCAGCAGATGGCAGTGACACTCTGCACACACACTTCCCTAGATACCAAGGCTGGGATGGTGCCTGTGCAGCATCAGTGGGAAAAACAAACATCAGAGGGAATCACAGCAGACAAAAAAAGAAAGAAGTTGGATCCTGGCCAGGTTTACCAATGTCAACAGCAGCAGAGCGATCACTATCACGTCAGGAAGTGCCTCCACACAATAGCGACCATGGCAACGGCTCCAGTCAAACAGCGAACTTGACAATGGCGAGCAACACGACAGCAGGTTCTCCCTCTGTTCCCATCTATATGCCCTCCTTTGGGGAAAGCAAAGCCCGAGCGCTAAATCAGCAGGTTAATCTGGTGGAGCAGAATCACCCGGTGATTATATGACTTTTGTTTCTCACTTGACTGCAGCCTGTGCTCAACCAGCTGCATGAAAGCATTGTAAAAATCCATCATTCCTAATTTCTCCTCTCATCCCAACGGGTCGGACACTCAGAGGACCTCCAGGCTTCTCTGCCCTTTGTGTTTTTTTTTCTCACGTGTTGATATTTCGTTGACAAGCACCAAGAGGACACATGCGTAGGTAAACTCGGCTGGCACGTTCTAAACAGCGGACTTTAATAAACCACAACATCAAAACTGCAAGAAGCAACATCAACAGCGGTGATTTTTCAGCCCTTCGTTAATTAAAACGGCCTTTAGAGGGCTGGTCTCTCAATGAGATTAAACCAAGGTATTCAATCTGTTATAAAAATCTGTAATTAAAGCACAATATCACATTAACAAAACACAGGTGAACATTTGGCTGCCAGACGTACAAAATAATAAAAAGATGAAACTAAATCTGGATTGGTTGCACCGAAAAACAAAAAGAAAAAACACCCTGATACCCCACTGCAATTACAATAATCTATAGAAGACAACAAGATATGCTAATGAGACAATTTATTAAATCAGGGGTGCATAAATTACTACAAATGTTTCACGAACGTTACAACAGAACCTGTGCAGGGAGAGACGAAACCCTTCAGATGCAGACGAGCAACTTAAATCATTAACATGCAGATTCTGCAGAAAGCTTTTAGAAACGTCTAAATGAGAATAAATGATAGGATCGGGGATTGCACGTGAATGTTTATGTTTATTTATTCAGCAGATGCTTTCATTCAAAGCAGCTCACAATAAGGGGCCTATTTATACCACGATGAAACAAACATCTAAATATGTCGTCTAATTAAGTTACTACAAGCATGACTGGATGAGTTTCAGTTCAAAGCAGAACTTGTTTCCACGTCTTCTGCTTGTGGACAAATGGAAACTCATAAACTCGAGCAGCAAAAAGCAAATTTGTAACAGTTTCAGTCTGAAGTGAGGAAGCAGCTCAGAAATCGTGACAGCAGGATGAGGACGCCAAGGGCGGTCCCTTTCAGAACAAGCGAGAACATGGGAACAGAGAGATAATTTTGTTCAGAACACAGTATCCTCTTCTTCACTGAACACCACTGAGAGACAGCATAGTTTAAGTACAAAGAGTTTATGTGGCAGATCGTGAAAAAGGAGGTCAACACGATGATTATACAGCGTGTATGCAGAGATCTCAATGTCTTTTTAGAGGTCTTATTCACTGAGAAATCTGATTTGTATTTGCTGGACGTGAAAATAGTTTACTCTTACAGGTAACATTAGCATTCATGGCCCCGCCCACCTTGGCTTGCGACCACGTCATGGCCAAGGAGCAAACTCCGCTCGCCAAAAGTGAAGCCAACGTGGAAGTGATAAACACTGCAGTTCACAGCTCATCCACTAGGGGCTGGCTCCAGAAAAGAGCAAGATCCCATTGACTCCCATGTTAAAAATGACAACTTCACAGCAAAAATAAACATGTTTACAGCCTGATTCACAAAACATTTTAGGTTTAATAGGTCAAGTTTACCATCATGACAACTCTGAGGGGGGTGAATATTTTTGTAACTCATCCATTCAGATGCAATTAAAATTCAAAATGATGAATTATTAGGGGCGTGTCCTTTTGATTGACAGGTTTCCAATAAGCCATCAGTGCTAGTGCTAGCAGCTTGCCCTCCTGCTTGCTCCAGGGAAGGTCTAGAAGGCAGAGGGTAGCAGAGTCGCTCAACCACGGTTTTCTGACTAAAAGTACCCGCGAACCTCTGTTTGCTTCGGTTAGCTCAGTTAGCTCGTAGCTACATCGTCTCAGAGTTTGTTGGGTGTCAATCATCTGCCTCCACCCTCACAGACTCGCACTCAGCTTCAGTTTTGAATTTTCCAGGAAGATGCGTGATGCAGCCAAGATGGCGGCTTCAGGCCAGGTCGTCAGAAACATACGGGTGACGACGCGGAGGTGTTTTTCCATTATTTATACAGACATTGGTCATGGCTAGTAGAAGCTAACCATTAGCATTAGCAACTCCAAAAGATAGCAGAACACATTCAGGTTTGTGTTATTTGTGAAGATAAAACATCGTTACAATTTTTGAACCGATGAAGAACAGAGAATGAAGGCAGTGGAAGAGTCACGTTGCTGTTAGCCAATCAGAGGTTAATGTTTGATTTTCATGAATATTAATGAGTAAGAATTGTAATCCTGTTTTATTTGGATGACAAGCTTTTTTAAATTTGTTCAAGAAGTGAAACCCAAACCACACACAGACACTAAAAATACCAGGGGCTGCTTAATTAGCTCACACAGCAAAACAATCAGATCACAGTTACATTTACCCACCAGCACTAAAAGAATGGAGAGCAACTGATTACTGTAACGAGGGAAAACCTGATCAGCTCACAGGATGCAAAACTGTGTGGGAGGGTTAGTCAGTACAATCTAGCAGGAGGCATTTCAAAGAACTACATGAAAACCTGGCATTCACAACCCAGTTAGTTAGCCACGTGCCAACGATCAAAGGCTACATGCAGTTACATCAGAAAAACACAAAGAATGCTCACTGCCATATCCTCATTAGCACCAAGCGGCGCTTTGATGATGCACAAGTGTCATATTACACAGGTTGCATTCTCTCTCTGATATCCCTCATTGTTGCCTCCAGGGTTTCTGCCCTCTTTATTAATTAATGAGTCATGCTGTGAGCATTTGCTTTCTTCAGGAAAATAGCCTCGATAACACAGAAAGCTTAATGGCTGATAATTTATCACGTGTGAACCACTTTGAGACATGAGCGCTGCCAGAAACAGGATTAGGTAAACATTAGATGAGAAAGCGAACTGTAAAGGTGGAATGGGGGATGGTTTCCTTAATGTTCAAGCTGCTTTTAAAAATTACACAACTCAAGGGTCCTACCCCCCCCACACCCCAGGCCACGCCTCCGGAATATAGAAACTCATCATACTCATTCAGTTTTACATTTCTGATCAGTTGTTGGCACATTTTCTACCACAATTCCATACATAACGCACCTAAATAATAGGGATGTAAGAAAATATCGATATGGCAATATATCGTGATATTTTTTCCTGCGATATTATATCGATATTCCAAAGCCGTGTATCAAATTTTTGGAAGAATTTACATGCAAATATTTGTGTATTTTCTTTTCTTTTGGTGCAATTCAAATGCCGACCGCTAGTTGGCAGCAGTGTGCAATGGGTTTTGTTTCCACAATTAGCTTTTCGCCGGCCCCGCCCCCAGAACGGCTATCGTCCTATCACACATCATAGCAACCGTTACTATCCGACAACTCCAAACAAGATGATGAAGCTAAGCCTAATTTACTACTAAGCATTAGCCTCGATAGTAGTTGTGTCTCCTTCGTTCCCCTTCAGAACCTCCTCATCGAGCTCAACCAGCAACAGCCAAGCATGAGTGCTCCCCCCGCCTGCGGCTGGGTGGAGGTCCACCTCCCAGACTATCCAAGACCCTTTATATGGCACACCGTGCCGGCAAATCAGCGTAATATTACCTCAACTGTGTGTCTTATAAACGCACATTAAGCCTTGGCGCAACAACGGGTGGAGTCATGATCACGTGATAAATTAATGCCGAGCTCCGGCCGGGAACTATATTCAAAATGAAAGTAAACACGGGCATAAAAAGTTACATTTTATAAACAGTCTCAGCTGAGATGATCAACTGAGCGATGCAGAGCGCCGGGAGCGTTTCTCCGTTAGAGCTGCCTGCAGCTCAGATCATCTGACAGCTGACAGCTCACAGGGACACCGCATCGCCGCCACCGCTCCTCGGATCCACGTGTCCCCGGACGCCGGACCTTCTCCCAAACTCCAAACTCCTTGTTCCCTGCTACGCTTCGCTCAGCGGAGCCGACACTAATATATCCCTCCACTGCATACTGTAACCCTTTTGCCTCGATCTGGATGATATTGAGGACGAATTGCTCCAAAAATGTCGCTGACACGCATCTGTCTACTTTCCATCGCGGAAATCTGCGGAGCTGCAGTATTTGATCCACTTATTGTCGGACTTGGCAACAGTAACTAAGGGGGGCGGGGCTCGGCGAAAGGTCAATTGAAATGTAAATCTCTCTAATATTGTTCAGATATCCTCATGTTAAACATGTTATGCATCAGTTTGGACGTTCACAATGGTTGGATGAGGTTTTTCCATGATTGTACATTTCATAGGTGATTAAAAGTACTCCTTGCTTGACAAAACATTTAATTTATTTGTTGCCATCTGTTTATGAAAAGCATTTCAAGCAATAAGGCAAAAAAATACTCCAAAAAACCACCATTTTTCCACCTTTAACACGAGCCTAACTGTAGACGCATAAACAGCCTGGTAATAGTTCATTATTGTGTCACCTCTGGGTCAGGCGGCCACTGAGGTCACACTGTCAACAGAAACATCTGCTTGCGAGACGTCTCAGCTTGCTCCACATAATAACATGCCACGCTAATACAAATATTACACAGAGCTCAACAGGTTATGGCATTATGCTTCATTATGGAACAACATACAACATCAATTTAGTGCTCTTGATGACAGCACCTTTAAACAGGACTGGCCCAAAACAAAAGGCTAGCTTCCACAGGTTAGCTGCACCCTGCTGCTCCCATTCTCTACCTTTCCTCCTGTTAACTACAAGTTATTTTATTTCATTAGAGTTGACAAATGACACGCGCAGATAAGACAGCTAACGGCCTAGTACAGTCCTCCTCTGCCGTTTATAAATCAGGAGCATCAGCAGAGTCTTAAATAACATCGCTCTCCCAGTAGAGCTGCGCTATGTAGGACTCTAGTACATATGTAGCACTGCTCTAATAAGCATCAACAAGACAGAAACATGAAAAGCAGCGTGGGACTGCAGAGGCACGCGTGACCTGAAAAAGATCTGACCAGGAGGACAGAAGTGAGGGGATGAAGGCCGACTTCTGGGAGGCTGAAGGACAACAACCTGCCTGCACACTTCCTCTGGAAGCTCTCGTGAGATAAAATTGCTAGAGACAAGGTCAAAGCCCGGAGTGCACAAACTATCTAATCTGGCTGTGGGGTCATTGTAGTTCTAGGCATGAAAATGTCACCAAGACAGACAGCAGGTCCCAATGGGAGCGCTGCGCAAAGAAAAACACAAGACCAGGGAGCGCTCAGGAGGACATTTATGTCAAACGTCTGACTGCTTTCATGAGCTGCCCGACATAAAACCGTACAAAGTCTTAATTCACTTCCTACACGTGCTCGCTGCTGGCTTTGTCTGCTGTCTTTTGCCCTTCTTAGATTCAGAACAAACCTCCTCTATTTTTAATCTTGCAGCTTTTTCCTTTTATGTCAGCTCTTTATAAAAGGAGGTGCTGATGATGCGCCACTGGAGCATGAAACGCAGGGGTACACCATCGCCGTGTGCAACGTCTTTGGCCACAAATCCACCAGCGATCCTGCCTTTATGTCAACCCACAAGGTCACCGAGCACCGCAATCGCATCTGCTACAAATGATAATGAGTTCCATCCCATCCCGACTCCCAGAGGACACGAGTGGACAAAACATATTTACACTGCAGTCAACAGTGATGGAGAAAAAGCCTGGCACTCTGGAAAAACGGTCAAAGGCAACAAAAATGAGAAATATCTGAAACGTTATATATTTCCTTGCAGTTGACGCGTACCGGAACAGTTTGCAGATAGATTATTCTTTAACAAACAACATAAAATAAATTAATCAAATATGAAAAATAACCTATTGATCTTGTCTGAGCAAAGCGCCTGAGCACAAATGTCTTCATCTTACTGTACCGGCCACTAATTAAACTATAAAAAAAAAGAATCGGTTTCAGTTGGAGGGGGGAGCAGGACATGTCAGAGACTGATCTGGATCACAGGTTAAATGGCCAAACTCATAATTTAGCAATAATTAAATTACAGGTGACATTCGAAAAATTAGAATATGGTGCAAAAGTTCATTTCGTTGAGTAATTCAGCTTAAAAGGTGAAACTAATCTATGAGATAGACTGATGTTAAGTCAGATATTTCAAGCCTTTGTAATAAATGTGATGATAGCTTACAGCTGATGAAAACCCCAAATTCAAAATCTCAGACAATTAGAATATTACATAAAATCAATCAAACAAGAATTTTAAATGTAGAAATGTTAGTCCTTTTGCTTTTACTGAAACAAATTTACTTTTGCACAATTTTCTACTTTCTGAGTTTCACCGGAACATGCAAAACTCCTTTTGTGATACCATGTTGGTCTCAACTGTCACTATAAGCACTCCAAACATAAAAAAACCCATCCATTCGTTTTCTGTCAGTGTTTTAGGAATTATAGCCCTAGGCCGGGTACACATGCAGGGGGACTACCAATGGAAACTAACCTTGTGGCTATAATTGAGTACATTTACATGTATTCTACATGTTTATTATTGCACACTGTCCCTCTAAAACAAAAGTTATTTATTAATTCACATGTAGCCGTGTTTTAGCCGAGGGATTTTTTTTGCAAAAACCGTTGTAAACATACTTTGTAAAGACCATAGGACTATCATAACTTGTTTAAAACAGTATATTCATCATGAATGTTGTATCCTCTACACATTTAACACGAGTTCTAGTGATCTGATTGGTTCGGATCTCTACATCCACTAAAAACACATGATCAGCGAATCTGAATCCACACATTCGAGCATAAAAACGTGCACCGTATTCAGAGCCTTTGAAGTGTATCTCAAGGCTAAACATCAAAACAAATAAATCAAATAATGTTCCATTAATGATGACTGCTGCCCTCCTTACAGTATGTGAATTTACAACTGCAGAAGTGATATTAGTCAGCCTCATGAATCATTCATCCCGTCTCGCTCATCTCTGCTCACCGGCCCTTCCTGTCTTGCCCTGAATCCATCTAACATTTACAGACTACAAAGGAAGTCTTCCACTCGTTAGTGGATTATGGTTCCTAACTAACTGTATCTGTCAGGATACGTTTCAAAGTTGTTTTTTACCTAATTAAGCTCGGGTACTTATACAAGTGGTCTGCTTTCATTAACAAAAACCAAGCAACTGTTAATAGGACTTTTTTTAAGGTCAAGGATTTGTAAAGCAGATCACGTTACTACAGCTGCTGAGTTTGAATGAAGTGTGAATGAAGTGAAGGACTGTGTGAATAAAAATAAGTGACTTCTGTTGAAAAGAGACAGAAATCCTGACTGATGATGGTCATAATCATAGACAAAGATGGCAGATTTAGGGGGGGAAAAGTCATATTCCCTAACAAGATTTCTCTTTGAGGTGAACAAGACTAACAATACTCTCCTGTCCCTTCAAAATCTCACACTTCATGTAAATATCTGTTTAGTTTCTGATTAGGATTTAAATGTTCAGTTCATCAGAGGATTTTTTTTATTTGAAATGAGTTAAATTGTGATCATTTAAAGATTTCCATGCTGGAAACTTAAAACTGAGTTTATGTGGCTGCACATCAAGATACAGAGGACTCAATATTTCATGTAACTGCAAGGTTTTATCCTTCAGTGTAAGAAAAAAAATCATTTAGTAAGTTTTATTATAATTCTAGTCATGAAATAAAACTAAGACAGTCAAATTTCTTATTCTACTCTACAGGGTATTTCCCCAGTAAGTAATTCCAACATTGTATTTTAATTATGCATGAATAAGTTATGTTTCAAGGTTCACACACACACACACACACACACACACACACACAAATATTTTACTGCTTAAGAGTCAACTCACTTTTCTCCCTGCAGCTTGTTGGTTTTTACAATAAGATCCTGAGTTTGCTCTTTTGCAGCCTGTTGAAGAAAATTATAAAGTTTAAACACATTTATCTCACTTAAAGAAACTGATAAATACTAGATAACATAAACGATTAATCAAAATATAACAAACATGCAAATCTGTCGTACCTTCAGCCTGTTGGTCATTTCTTCACAGCATGTGCTCATGGCCTGGACGTCCTCATGGACACTTTCTAGCTCCTACAGAGAGGGGAAATAACTTGTCATTCATTCACTGATTCAGTTATAAACTATGTACTTTACTCTTTAGTTTAGTAAACTGATACTCTTTATATGCAGAATTTTATTTTTAAAATGTAGTAAATTCATTCGAATCTTTAAAGTATTTCTTGCATATTTGTTTTTGTTCACTGTACATCCTTTACTCTTTATTCTTCTATATATTTTCTTCTTTGCTCCTGTTGTGAATCTGATTTGCGGCTGTACCAGGTTGCTAGGTTCTCCTCATATCATTTTTGGCAGGGTTGCACAATATAATACAAATTAATCATCACTGCAATATCAATATCACAAAGAACTGACTGACTCTTCTAAGTTACATGTCATTCTGATGGATTTTTGTGTTGCTACTTTTCACTTCCACATCCTGTTGCAAGGGTGTTGTTACTGTCATGAAAACTCAAAGAAAGGGGGAAGAATAGCAGACCCAAAACTTGACAGGTATGGAAATGTGGGAAATTATCACAATAGTTTTGCAGTATACAACAAAGAATTGTGCAATTGCATGTTTATGTAACTTCATGCAACCCAAGTTTGAGGTCTTATGACTTTTGAAAAAAAGGTAAAGTTCACAAAAAGCTTCTAAACACCCTGAAGAACTATGTATGACTTTTGAATCTTGAAATTAAATAAATAAAAATCTCAGGGCTAATGTCGTTAAGGGAAATACAATGCCATCATCATTGCGGAAATGACCAAAAGCTAGTGATTAAAACGAAGTTTTATCAGGCAAATAAAGAATATGGTCATGCAGCTCCCTTGTTACCTCTTTCACATCTTTGAATATTCGTGCAAACTCCTCGTTGATCGTTAGACTTCTCCTCTCTATGTCACCACGAAGATTTCTCCTGGTGCGCAAGCTGTTCTCGTTAAAGAACACCGAGAGCGCTTTCAAAGCCTCCAGCATCTCCTGAAAACACAAGAAGCACCAAACAATGTCACTAAATTAGTTGGAACTGTCATTAAAGCGAATCAATTAGCTTCACGTGAATTTGAAAGGCAGCTTTAGCCACAGTTAGCCTGCTAGCAGGAAGCTAAACTCTAACTTACCTTGTCATTGTCGAGTCTCGTCTCTAATATTTTGTTCAGCTTCCGCGACAGCGGGTTGTTGGGCTGAGAAGGCAGGTTTGAACTCGACGCCAAAGCTGAATTGTCAGAGGAATTTTCTACTTTATTATTAGCCATTGTACAATTGTACTTCCACGTCAACTGTCGGACGAGTGTTTTGGTCCGTCTGGAATTAATGTTCGTACGGAGTCATGCAGCAGAGAGAAACATCGTTCCGCCCAGTTGTGATGCGTGTTTTTCTCTAGGATATAAAAAGAATCTTATTTCATTGAAAGTAAATATAATAATTTCGTATGTTATGTAATATAATAATGCACATATGATATTGTACGTTTGCATCAGTAAATTTAATTTCCAGAAAACTCAACCAAATTAAATGCCTAAAAAATAAATGTGATATTATTAAATTGTTTAAAAGGCCAAAAATAGAAATTATTTGACTGACTAACTCAGATTTGTGTGACAAAACACTTGGATTATCTCCAGTAACACAAAAACTATTCAACTAATAGTCACCTCTTTATCCTCTTATGTCTTATTATTGGTGTTAGAGAAATTTATTAGAAAAAAATGTAATCACTGTCACCAAAATTTAAATTTCTGTTTAAAGGCATACTATGCAACTTTTTCATACTTTTAACTAATTTCTTGAGCCAGTATGTGCTACTTTGACCCTTTACAGCAGCAGTATTCAATTCCAGTCCTGAAGGGCTGGTGTCCAGCACATTTTAGTTTTAACTTTGTTTCAACACACCTGATTTCAATCAGCAGGTAATTAACAGGCAGAGCCTGATGAGCTGCTGCACAGGTGATTCAACCACTGAATCAAGTGTGTTGGAGCAGAGAAATCATTAAAACGTGCTGGATACCAGCCCTCCAGGACCAGAATTGAATACCCCTGCTTTACAGGGTTAATGAAATATTCTGTGGCCAGAACACTGCACTTGCAACTTCAGAGTGCCGATCCCTGTTGGACTTTGTAAAGAGGAGCTGACATACCAGCGCTGCAGTCTGCTTCCAGCATGTTTCCTGCATGTTTTAGTGCGTGAACACAGCCAAATTGTTTGATGAAATGTCTCCCCAGCCTTCATTAATGTCTACAGGAGAGGTTCATCACTAAATCAGTTAGATTAAGGCGTTAAAAAGACGAACGCACAGCAAGGAGATAAGTTTCACTTTTGGTTTTACTAAACGGACACTAGGGGGTGCTAAAAGCAAGCCAAAACATAGTATCTAATTTAATTATTTATCAAATCATTATTAACCAACACTCATAAAATATATTCATTTGAAGATTTACTTTTTGGGACAACACAAAAAACGATTGCACTTTTATTTTCAGCCTCATTTTTTGCCTCATTTTTTTCCCCAAAGAATCATGACATACACTGTTTTTTATTTGATAGTTTTTTTACTTTATTTTTCAAATTTATGCAATTCTGTACAAAATTTGCCAATCAATGTGATCCGTCCATTTCTTTTCTATCAGTTTTTGTTTTTGGTAATTATGAACCTAAAGGAGCCATTTCAAAAAGACCCCATTTGTGACCTCACAAACACAAATAATTAGCATAGAATCCCTTTTCACCTCTCCAGGCTGGAGGAACCATAGATATCATATATATCACTAGATGCCTTACCCGCGCTGTTCGTTGATTGGACGAACGTCCTTACGCGGCGGCCATCTTACCTCGGACAGCTGCCCCCTTTCGTAACATTGGTGTCAATGGTGAATGTACTATTTAAATAACTCTAACTTGCTCAATTTTCAACCAAATTTCAAACGGTTTGATTTGTTATAAACGCCAGAGATGTGGCTGTAAAATATGATGGATTTGACCCGTTAATTTAAAAATGTTAAAGTATGTCCTATCAAGCCTATGTGTCATAAGGTTTGTAATAATGCAACCCGCTTGTAAATCTGTTAATATTTCATTGAGTTATGAGTGTTTTGTTTAAGTTGTTCACTCACCTTCCATCTGCTACCATTCAGAACGGAGCGTAAGCTGTCCGAGGTAAGATGGCCGCCGTGTAGGGACGCTGTCGGCTCCCAGTTAAGGCATCTAGTGATTTATATATATATGATATCTATGGGAGGAACAGCAGCTCTACACCGAGCCCCTCCCAGATGTCGGAGTTTCTTAATTTATAGCAGCCAATCAGGGGAGGGGTGGGCGTGGTCAGCTCCAACTGGTTTTCTTAAAGTGACAGAACCCTGAAAGGGCTCATTCTGGAAGGTACTGAAACTGTCAAGACTAAAACTGCTGAAATCACTTTACGTGAGAGGGATTTAGTGCAAAGAACATCATAAACAAGGTTTGTATCGCCCATAGAACTATTATAACTTAAGAAAAAAGTCATAACACCTTTAAAGCCCTAGTTTTTATTTCAGTGTTTTTTCCAGTTATGTTTAATTCATGCTTTAATTTGATACAGGGACTCCACCAGGTGTCAAAGGCTCCTCCCCGACTTAAAAAGCTTCATAAATCCGATAAATCAATCCCATTCATAACACGAGAGAATCTCTGACAACATCCTGGCTCATTTTTTCCATTGACGCTGCGTTCATATCTTGGAATTTTTCGAGGCGTCGTGAATGCACCAGCAGGAGGAACCTGCAGGAATGAGAGTAGCGCTGAGTCCTGCCTCTGGGTGGGGATTTGTGTGATTGATGGTCGCCTCCCAGCAGCGTCTCCCTCTCTCTCTCTCTCTCTCTCTCTCCCTGAGCAGGAATGCTGAAACCCAGAGTCCGGTCAGCGAGCGCCGCGCTTCACTCCGTCTCTGCACCGCGGAGGGGTAAATCATTGATCACCGCCTTCTCTTACAAACACTACTAAGGAGGAAGTGATCGGTGTGCAGGCACTGCAGCCACCTTCCTACATCAGCCGTAATTATCCTCTCATTTTATCCCGACTGGAGAAAAGTTTGCGTTACCAGGACGCGACGCAGCTGGAGTCCGCGGATGGGAACAGCTCCTCCACCTCATCGGACCCGAGTCTCCAAACATGTAAGACTTTTCCCTCGTTTTTATTTTGATCCCAACACAGCCAGAGGATATGTTCTCACTGAGGTCACCCCTGAGCAGAATTCACTGCATGTTCCTGAAGAAGTGGCAGCAGCTCCTGCAGGGACCTGAAACAAGTCCTAATCCACAGTTTGAAGTTTCACCAGGTCATGGGTCTGTTATATAATTTTAAAAGTTATGATTACTTTAATGCGTCTGCAGATTTCTGTTCTGGCTTTTGTAAACAAAATAATTATGTGAGCAAGCTGCATTTCTTCTGTTGTGGGAGGAAAATAAAAGCCTGAAATAAATATGTCAAGTGCAAAATAATAGTTGCATCCAGCTAATCTAAGTTGAATTGATCGGGCTATTTTCTGGGCCTGAGTTTGAAGATGGCAGCGTTTTGTTTACTATTAATCAAATCACAATTATATTTAATCCATACTGAATAATTACTCTGAATATAAACAACAGAGTCTCTGTGAATCTCCCAGGAAGGATGAAAACTAGACTAGATCACAGCTTGTCCTCTGAATAAGTCACGAGTGGAGGTCAGATGCTGACCTTTTGTTATTTTATTCAGCTGATGATGCCTTTATAACTGGGGGACACATTTCTAGTTTCCATTTATCTTGTTACTTATGCAACAACTTGTTTGCATGGATCGCTTGTGTTTCAGCCTGGCTGTTCCTCTTCCTCCTGACAGGGATCCAGAGTCACTGCGAAGGTGAAGATTGCAAGTGTTAAATGCTCACGCCGAGCCTTCCAGCATCACAGCGACTGCTCATTTAACTGCTGTCCTCTCAGTGACTGAGTGAACCATTTGTAGACTGTTTACAATGGCGTCTAGTCTGACATGTACGGGTGTTATCTGGGCCCTGCTGTCACTGCTGTGCGCTGCTGCTTCCTGCGTCGGGTTCTTCATGCCCTACTGGCTGCTGGGAACTCAGATGGACAAGCCCGTGTCCTTTGGCACCTTCCGACGCTGCTCCTACCCAGTGAGAGATGAGGAGAAGCAGATCACGGTGATGCTTGAGCAGTGCGGGCGCTACGCCTCCTTCAATGGCATCCCCAGCCTGGAGTGGAGGATCTGCACGGTGGTGACGGGCGTCGGATGTGGCCTCCTCCTGCTGGTGGCGCTCACGGGTCTCATGGGCTGCTGCATCTCTGACCTCATCTCGCGTACGATTGGACGTGTGGCTGGCGGCATCCAGTTTGTTGGAGGTGAGCACATTAAGTTTGGGTTTGTAACTGAGCTGGGGCGGTTCTAAGGCGTGTCCAGGGTGGGCCAGTGCCACCCTGACAGCAAGCTTGGACCCCCCCTGTGCCCCCCCACTAAAGGCAGAGCCTAAGCATTAATAAATACATTTTTTTTGTCCTAATTTAGCCTAATGTATGAGAATGCATTAATCTGACATTGAAAACAGGTGCTGAGACACATACGCTCATATTGTTACTGACATAGAAAACATATTTTTTGCAAAATAGTTAAATTATTTAAAAGCTGTTGTATCTAAAGCAGCTGTAACCAAATTACTATTGTATTGTTGTAATTACACACTAAAACATGACATACTTGAAGGTAGGGCTGGGCGATAGGGCCTAAAATCAATATCACGGTATATTGAGGAGTTCACCTCGATAACGATAAATGGACGTTAACTACATGTATGCACAAAAACAAAAGTTGTCCACTACATGGGGCTGTCATGTGCATTACGTTGAGTCACGTTGTCATGTGACTCGAGGTGGTACAGCTTCTTAAAGGGACATGAACGTTGCCAACCTACACACATCTTTTCATTTTTTTACCACCGAATTTATTGGTGGGGGGAAAAGATACCGGTTAGAGTCAGAAATTTTGATAACGATATATTTTCGATTTATCACCCAGCCCTACTTAAAGTTTGTAATGTTTTCTTACAAATGTGCCTCTAACAGATCAGCCGCCCCCCAGAACATTCCATGTAACCGAGTCCACCTTAAGGTTGGTTTATGCTTGACGCATTCCACGAGGTCCGCGTGGCTCCACACGGCCCATATACGTCATTTCAACAACCACACCCCTCCGTGCGGCCCAAAGTTTTCGCACCGTGCACCTAGGAAATTTTCTAATTACGCGGACGGTCCCGCACGGAAAAACATGGCGGACTGTGTGTTGTATGCATGCTGTGGAGCCCTATGTTGCCCCCTACAGTCTGGAAAAATATTGGCTCACAGCAGAAGGTATGAACGCTGCAAAAGTCGTTTTGGCCTGATTCTGCACGTCTCATTTCCGCGCGGAATGTACATGAGTCAAGCATAAACCACCTCTGGTGTCAACTCACTTTTTCATTCCGGTTTACCAGTTATTAAAAACAATTCATAGCTGGATCTTTTTACTAACATGTCTTCAAACCGATTGTAGGAAACTTCAAACTGAATACTTGTGAGAAAAAAAATGCATAAAGTTCTTTGCTTTGGCCGTAAGCCCTGCTGTCCTTCCAGAAAATTCCTGGTTTCCTCTGATGCTCTGCTGCACAGGAAATGAAAAGTCTCCTAGTGAGCTCTCGGTCGTGCTTTTTCTATACTTTTTTGTTTGAAATGTTCACATTCTTTTGAAAATGACTGTTTGGAACTGAGCATAATTGTTTTAAAATGCATTTGAAGCCATTGCACATCAATGTTGTTGATGTTTGTGTGTTTTTAACAAGCTTTGCTTTGTTCATAACTCAGAATGGACCTCTTCCATCCTGCAAATATGATGAAACATATGCTGTGAGGCAAAAAAAAAAAACTCTTTGCAGGCCAAATTTCGTGCTGTTTTCCATTGTTTTCTTTTATGTGCAGTGAACATTTGGCCTTTGCTTATAGTTGAGTGAAGCAATGGAAAAACCATCATGGCTGCAAATGAGCTTAAATTCCGCTGTGAGTTTGAGTCAAAACGTGTTTCTTAAAGTTGAAAAGAAACCCACGCCCAAACTTTTTTTTTGCAGAATCACTGCTGCGTCCACGCTGCAGAACCAGTTTTTGTTTGTTTGTTTGACTGCGGTCAGTGGGCCCAGCTTGGCTCGGCACCAGCTTTGTTTACGTGTGCTGTTGGTTTTGCACATGTGCACTCCTGGGACGTGAGGTCTGCGGGAAGGCTTCTACTGAAGCTGCAAATTTTCTCTGCCCCAGTTTGAGAAGCTGTGGCGCTCCAGCCCTCTCATTAACTCTGAAAACGTTTGCTTGCATACTGTGGCTCACCACTCAGCTGTTTACAATACCCATCACTTCAGCTCGGATTTAAGACGTGACGGGACAGAGAGGCAGGTGGCGAGCCGACTCGATGGAGCTGCTGGGTTTTTCCTGAGGAAAAAAATAAATAAATCTACAGAGGAGTACCATAACACTCCATGTCCTACTTCTAAAAGGCTTAAAGGCTTCTCAGGAACATCAGTATTAATGATGTATAATAAGGCGGATGATTAAGGTGAAGGCTGGTTGGGTTACTCAGAAATCTGTCCTTTTAGGAAAGCTCCTTTTAAGCTTCACAGCCACCGCACACTGCAAGCTGCTATATTTGGTTGTAGGATTAAAAAATTCCTGTCTGTCTTTCCTGCGATTTCTCCTTTTGCAGACTCGCAAATCCAGACACGCATGAATTTCTACAGTGGTGAAGAGAGGCGACGCACAATGCAGGAGACGCCGCTCAGGTCTTTTCATCTTGAACGCTATAGCGAGCCAAAGGGCAGAGATGTCTCAGAAGGGCTAATTGGAAGTGACACAACTGAGAAGCTCTGTGGGCTGTTGCGTGTATTGTCTTCTGTCACTTCCAAAGAGGGCCGAAATATCCGAGCAGGCAGGGGAAGTCGAGAGAGAGAAAGTAAAAAGTACCACATGATTGAAACATTTGGCATTCACTTCTTATTAACGGCAAATCTGGTTGAGAAATTCAGATCTGCAGGGAAACAGCCGGAGTGGGGGCTGGAGAAGTGTGATCACATCTCTGATTAGCAGGAACAGGACGAGGATGTAAATATGATGAACTGCAAAAACGAAGTCAGCCTCACCGTTTGCTGTTAGATCACGGTAGCGTGCACCTTTTGTGTTCTCCCTGATCCCCACAGCCAGTAGAGGCTGTGGGGCTGCTGCAGAAATAATATAGACTCGTAATTCAGTTTCACTTCCATGAGCGAGATTAAAGGTGAGCTGATTCATCAGTGCCCTATTTCATTAGCTGCTGCCCTGATAGGGGGGAGTCAGAGTTGTTGTTTTGTCTCCGTTTTCTTCCAGCTGACGAAAACATTGTTAATTTTTCATAGCTGTGGATTTTTCTCCAGGACATACAGTCTCAGGCTCAGTGTGAAGCTGTTTTGGCTCGCGAATCAAAGGTTGGGAGAACCACAACTGCCTTTGCTTTGGTCTCTTCTTTTAGTTACGGAGCGACTTTAGCACAACGGAGACAATTGGCTCGGATATTTAAAGATTCTTGACTTGGATTTGGTTGTTAGGGGACCCCCACCTCCTGTCTCCACCCCTCTTGTGTTTTTTCAAACAGCAGGAAGAAAACTATTGAAGATTTGTTTTCAACAACCATGATTTAGATGCTCTCTATACCTTCTTTCCCTCCCCCTGCTCTGTATTTTCCCGTAGCACAACAATCGGCCTGAAAATCCAACATTTTGTGCTTACTGACAGGTTGTTTATGGGGCTTTGACATTTTGTTATTGGATTGCGTAACAGTGGCTGACAGTTTGACAGTTTCTATGATTGTGTATCAACATCTAAATATTGGAGATCATTTTTAAGCTTTTTATGATTATAATAGGAGGCTGTTTTTATTCAGAAATGTTTCTTATTGCTTTATGCAACGCAAACAAACCATGTAGGTGCACAACAAACACAAGATCATAGTTTTTAAATGTATACGAGCATTGCTTTGCTACAATGGAGGGTAATACAACAATAAGGGTTCCTTTATTAATGTTACTTAGTGCATTATTAAGCATTAATAAACAAAGGATCCCTTTATTAATGTTCCCGATATTGTTAACTATTATGTGTCCTAAAGGTCAGGACAAATGGATAGGGGGGGTGTCTGCTTAGTAAGGCATTACTTAATATTAACGTTAATATTAAGCAGTTGTTAATAGTTTATTAATGCTTAATAATGCATTAAGTAATGTTAATAAAGGGACCCTTATTGTAAAGTGTTACCCAAAAGAGTATCAGTACAAGTATCAGATTGGGGTCCAGATCACTGAGTTTTTCATTGATTGGCATCGGATCACAGCTCCTGATCTCTATTGTTGACCTACTTTCTTTGGTTTTATACGGAAACATATTTCCATCAGTGTGAGGGAAAAAAATCAAAAAGCAGCATCTAGTAATAATGAGAACGTTTCTCGTTATAAAGTGATACACATCTCCCTTTCATGAGAAACTCCATCTATAAAGTTGTTTTAAAAAGAAAGTTTCTCGTAATAATGTGTTTAATAGCTCAAAATACAGAGAAAGGTCGCAACAGTAAAACGGCGATAGACATTGTGGCATAATTTGAATGAACAAGGCAGTTTTTATTTATTTATTTATTCTTTATTTAACCAGGAAGGTCCCATTGAGATTAAAAACCTCATTTTCAAGGGAGTCCTGGCCAAGAGGCAGCAAGAGTTACAGTTACAACATATATATATATATATTTTCCAGTTACACAGACATGTTATGTACAGAATTACAGAAGGCAATTACAACACAGGGTATCTCTCTCAAGGGCTCTCAGTCTGGTTTTAAATGTATTCAAGGAGATAAGCTCGGTTAGTTTCCAGTTTTCCTGCAGCCTGTTCCATGCAGAAGGAGCAGAGTGAACAAAAGCCCTTTTACCCAGTTCAGTGCGAGCAAACGGAACACAGAGTAACAACTGATCGTTTGCACGCAGACTGTGAGAAGTTATACTTCTCCGTGAGATTAAGTTACAGATGTAGTTGGGTAGTAATCCAAGCATGGCCTTGTAAATGAAAGTGTACCAATGTGCCAACCTCCTGGTGGACAAAGAAGGCCATCCCACTCGAGAATACAATTCACAATGATGGGTCAGTGGTCTACAGTTAGTAATAAACCTCAGCGAGGCATGATAAACCACATCAATCTTACCAAGACACTGTGCTGAGGCATTCATATACAAAAGGTCTCCATAATCCAGAACAGACAGAAATGTTGCAGTAACTAGTCGTTTTTTTGCCTCAAAGGAAAAACACAGTTTATTTCGAAAAAAGAAACCCAGTCTGAGTTTGAGTTTCTTCACAAGATTATCTATATGGGGCTTGAAGGAGAGGGAGTCATCGAGCCAGACACCAAGGTATTTGTATGTGTGGACCACCTCTATGATATTTCCCTCCAGAGTGGTCACTGGGGGCATACTTAGAGGTCTTTTTTTAGAGTTTGAAAACAACATTAGTTTAGTCTTGTCAGCATTGAGGACCAATTTTAACTGCAGAAGTGTTTGTTGGACCTCATTAAAAGCTTTCTGTAAGACTTCAACAGCTTTAGTGGGGGATGTTCCAAAACAGTAAATGATTGTGTCATCAGCGTAAAAGTGCATATTAGCATCTGACACGTTTTGTCCTATGTCATTTATATACATAATGAACAAGAGGGGTCCCAAAACCGAACCCTGTGGTACTCCCTTGTGGATACTCAAAAATTCAGAGGACAACCCATCACATTTAACACATTGAGTTCTGTCATTCAAGTAGTCTGTGAACCATGAGATCGCATGTTCAGACAATCCCAAACAAGGAAGCTTTTGTTTTAAAACAGCATGGTCTACAGTGTCAAAGGCTTTTGACAGATCAATAAAAAGTGAGGCACAGTACTGCTTTTTATCCAGAGCAACAAGAATGTCATTGATCACCTTTGTGGCTGCAGTGATGGTGCTGTGCTTTTTTCTGAAACCTGATTGCAGGTTTGAGAGAAGGTCATTTGAATATAAAAAGTCTTTCAATTGTTCACTTACTAGGGTCTCTAGAGTTTTTGCCAGGACACACAGATTAGATATTGGTCTGTAATTTGTTAATAGAGCTGGGTCACCACCTTTTAGTAAAGGAGTCACAAAAGCAGACTTCCAAACTGATGGTATTTGTTTGGTTTTGATAGATAGATTAAAAATAACTGTAAGAGGCTCTGCAATGAAATCAGCAGCCATTTTCAAAAAATAGGGTTCAATCATGTCTGGGCCAGAGGGTTTTCTGGGATCCAGAGTTCTAATAATTTTATGCACTTGCTCTACAGTAAACGGAACAAAGTTAAAAGAGGCACCAGGGGTCATTTGGGAATCTGTGCAGGGCGACACAGAGGGTGTTCCAGTTATTTTACTTCTAGATGTTTATCTTTTAAGAATTACAGCAGCTGCTGTGCCACAACAAAAAGAGGGAAAACCGCCGAACAATGGTGCGTTACTCAACAAATTACATTCACAAGCATACATTAGCCTGGACAAAAAAATCCATGCGATGGTTGGTTTCTCTGTTGTCAAATTGGAGGGCAGCAAAATACGTTTCTTTGATAAATTACGGCTTCTTAAAAAGACAAAGGGGCTCCCTCTGACTTCCTCTTCTCCTTTCATTTCTTCTAGACGAGATTCAAACATCCTGCAAGATGTCGCCATTTTACCATTACGAGGGATCTCATTATTACGAGATGTTATAGTTGCTTTTACGAGAAGCGTAATAAACATGTTTTAGAATCTCGTATAACGAGACACATTCACATTATTACAAAATACTTCTTTAAAGTAACAACAGAGTTTTTAAACTTTAAGCTAGAGCTTTAACATTGATCTCAGTGATTGCTGAGTTAGAAACGTGACAAGTTTCATGTTTGACACCACTCTGCTGACCAAAAACCGCACTAGATAGTTTAGTGGAGCGGGTAGGTGTTCTCTTATACCTGCTTTATGGCTGTTAGCTGTAATGCTAGTGGTTAGCATGTTCAGTTCGCCTATTGTCAATAAAAAGCACATGAAGAAGAAAAAGAAGTTTGTTTTTTCTGTTGGCATCATGGCGGAGCCTGGAAGTAAAAGTAAGAGAGTAATGTCTTTGGAGGCGAAGCAAAGAGCTAAAACCGGAGTAAACGTCGGCGCAGCCTAGTGTGAGGAAGCTAAAGGAGGCTACAAAATCACAGATCGATGGTGACCTGGCTTTGTTGCTACTGGACTTGTAAGTAATAATATTTTTTGTCCAACAGTGTGAATCTTTTTACTTCGTGGTTTATTTTAGTATTAGCAGGCTCATGTTAGTGTTAGCTCGTTGTTAGCGCTAGCTACAGCAGGCTGCAGCAGGGTTATTTACGGTAGTTGTAATTCCACTTTCAACCAGTAGGTCGGAGGAGCAGGAAACTCCTTGTTGTTACTTTAATTTTTTTCCTTGCACTTTTGGGAATACACTTCTGTAGTTTTACATTACTGGGCTGTAGTACGATACCAACTCTTTTTTGGACTAAAGAAAGTAACTTTAACTTTAATCAGGAGCTGGGGCTCAAAGAGACCAGCAACCAACGTAAATAAGCACCACAAATCTCTAAGTTAGTTTTACTTTTACTCTGCTTGATTTGAAACAAATACCCCCACATTAATGTCAATTAAAATCCAAATAAGTAGTGACATTACACAAGCTTGTTGTCTCTCATCCTCCTGCAGTTTGTTTTTATCCTCAGTCAAGTAGTTAAATGGGTCAGAACTCCACATAGAGCTGCCTGCAAAGATGCTGTTTTCAATTGAACGCATTATGACTGAAACACCATTTCTAAACATAACCTTTAATAGTTCTGCAAGTCTCTTCTGGGAACAAAAGGCAAAATTAAGCAAGATTGATAAAGAGTGTAAATTGGGAGATTTATCAGGGACAAAATGGTCTTAATTGTGACATTCCTATATGTTTTCAAGTTTCTATCCACAATAATTAACTGAATACAATTAAAACTATTCTATATTTAATCCTAATATTAGGTTTTCTTCCATCGACATTCCTAATTATCTTTCTAATCTTAATTCGTCTTTCTCACAGCACAGATTTTCCCCTAAATAAATTCAGCTCTGTTGAAAATCTGCAGATGTCTGAAAGCTTAATTCCCAGCCGAGGTTGTGTTTCAGGTCTGATTGAACGAGGAGATTGCCGTTACTGCCATGTGCTCTGAATTGGCTCAGACATCCGGGTTTTGTCTCAAATCTTAAAAACTTGCCCAAGACGCTCTAATTCACTCACTGTGTGACTGGTTTAAGGGATTACCTCTGCAGACTTGTGATATCTCACCATGCCAAACTCAGTGATAGCTTAAAAATGAAATCTCAAAATTAATTTGAAACTGGCAGCGACACAATGCCAAGGTGCCAAAAAGGAGAGGATGTGACCTATTTTTTCATCACACCTGAAATTAAACCTCGCAGTTCGGTTTTCAAAAATAACAACAAACTATTTTGTGTGTTTCTGTTTGAATAATAAACCATTTTCACCTTTTGCAAAAGCAAATTTCATAAATTAAAAGAAGAAAATTGTTTGAGTTTATTTTATAAATGAGTATAAGTTTCGAATTATGTAAATGAGGGTCTAGTTTCTGGTCAAATAAAATAAAGGTTATTTTAAGCATTGGGATATAACTTTGCCCACGTTTGAATTTCTGGGATGAGGGAATGTGGCGGGTAAAATATGATGGCTCGGTCCTCGCAGCCGTCGTGTCTCCATAACAAAATTAGCGCCAAAAGGCGTCCACGTACATTATTAAGGGTCAACTTCACTGAAAAACCATTTTAAATGATTTCTGATTATAATCGGTCTCTGTGAGTTTCACATGAAGGCTGAACGTGAAAATAGTCTCCTACACCTATCTCCTCATTAGCTTCTGATTGAAAATAAAAGGTGAAACGCTAGGATTTGAAAAGTCTGACAGATCTACATCACACTGTCACTTAACATTCATGGACTCACCCATCTTGTTGATTTAGCATCCAGGAATCAGCAGAGAACGTCTCAACTCGTAGAAGCTAACCGTTAGCATTAGCAACTCCACCACACAGCAGAACTCCTTCAGGCTTGTGTTATTTGTGGAGATAAAACATCAACATTGCAGAGGAAACTGAGTCAGTGGTAAAGTCATGTTGCTATTAGCCAATCAGAGGTGAGATGTCCAAAATCAGGAAATAAGACTCCAAATCCTGCCGTCTGCTGACACTTTCTCCTCCAGCTGAATTCTCTGTCCTCAGACAGGTGCACCGGAGCTTTTTCCCCCAGAGTATAACTTACAAGACATTCGTTATACTAGACACCACTGCAAACAAACTAAAAATATGAGTAAAGTTTACCTTTAACATTATAAAAGTACACTGTAATGTAATCCATTCAGGGGGCGGGGAGCGTGGATGTCTGATGCAAAAAGTGGCGTTCAATGAGCCCAAGAAATGCGGTTGTCATTACGATGCTCAATTACATTTCCACTTTGGCAGTTTAGAAACGGCGATTTTAAAGCAATATCAACACTGTTTATTAGACCTGAGCAGCGAAAGCACTGCCAAGGCCTGTTGTTTATTTCTTTCCATTATGCTTCATCAGTAACTGTTACAATTTTACAAATGCTGTCTATTTGGCAACGTTTGCCGATGTCATTTCGATGTCCGATGTCCATTTCCTGAGTACAGACCCCAGTTCAGATTGGTTCCTGATATGACCCGGAAAGTGGTCCCGTTGGGCCGGCCCAGTGAAACTTAGAAACTTGCGTTTTGTGAAGGTCCGGTAAAATTACATAGAAGTTCCAATAGTGATGTAATGTTCCAAAAACATGCTTGAAATCTCTCAAAACATCGTTTTGACCTGAAGAGGACGTCAGTGAACTGAATTTAGCTCCTGATAAAAATGTCAGATGTTATAGCCGCCCAAAGCTGATGGCCACGGTTTATTGGGGACACATCGAACTGCTGAGTCCTGAAAAACTGAAGGTGAAATAAGAAGACAAACACTGTGATGCATGACGGGCTGCAGTCGGCCTCTTCAGGGAGTTACTCGGGACAGTATCTGAGGTGCTGCTGCTGTTTTAGAAGAACTGCCCCTCAGGGATGGAAGAAACCTTCGAAAAAGCACAATGCAGCTTTTTACCATAAAAGCAAGGATGTGGTCAGCAAGGAGTCTATCATCTACATTTCTTTTGTCACTTATGGGTGAAGATGAGAAAACAGTTTGAAGAGGAAAATTCAATTCCATCACTGTAGGATGAGGATTAATTATTGATTAAAAGCAGTTAATGCACATCACATTAAACATTAGTTAAGAACTTTGGCAGCTCTGATGAGAAAACTTTGGGTTCCTCGTGTGACTTTCTCCCGTGAGCTCTTTCAGAGGAAAACCACAGACTCATTTGGCTTATGTGTATATTTTCTAGTGCTGGGTATCGGCCAATTTCCTAAATCAATTTGATTTCGATTCATAAGGCTCTGAATCGATTATGCGTGTTTCTCTTGATATGTGCATTTACCGTCTTTTTACGTTCTTTTCATTTAGCAGCTTATTGTTGGATTTGGGTGTTGCTGAGGTAGAAAATGACATTTCTATCGTTTAGACGGGCTTCTTCCCGAAAAGTAGATGTGCAGTTTGTACATACTGGTACACATTAAGCATGTTTTTGGAACGAATGTACCCGGAAGTGCCTGCAGATCCGGTCCCGGGTCAGTCTGCTTCAAGGGGGGAAAAATCGATCTTAGACCTAATGAATCGATTTTGCAAAATTCGATTCGATTAAATCGATTTTTTTACTCAGCCCTTACATAGCTTCAGATTATCTGAGAAATGCATTAAGTTTCATACAGATTAACAGTAAAAAATAGCTTAACGGAAGCCAATGAAGACCTATCAGTTGGATTTTTCACAAGGCAGCATCATCGCTCTTATCTCCACGTTTTGCACAGACTTGTTAGTCATCTCTGGCGGAAAACGTTCCACGCAGCCTCCGCTGTTGCTGCAGTTGATCTGAAATATCAAATAATTGGCTGCGTTGCCTTTTGGGGAAAGCGTCTCCATTTTGTTTTCTGGTTGATTGGCCGTGTTTACGCCCCGCTGCCAGCTACTCGCTTGCCCACACCGATGTGGAAAGTCAGTAAATGAACAATCTATTATCCGAATCTCAACCTTTTTCACTTTAGTCTGGCGTTCCCGGAGTGGATTCGTCGTTACAGCAAAGGTGACCTGTTACACACGACACGCAATATAGAAATCTGGTCATGTGCAACTCGGGCCAGATGAAATTAGCTCCAACACATCTGCCTGCATCTCCTTTGTGGCTCAAAGGGCAAATCAAGGGTACGAACGTGAGTGATAACTATAAAGACGTGTCTATAAATTACACATGGGCAGACTTTATGGCAACTTTAATGTTGCCAAGGGCTATTTGGCTCCGTCTCACGTTGTCCTGTGTCAGAGCCGCAGCGGCGCAGCCAGGAGCTTTGTCCTTGTGTCGGCTTTGTGAGCTCCTGCCAGCTGGATCCCACCCAGTCCCAGAATGTGTGCTTCCACTCCCCTCTCACTTCCAGCACTCACTTTCAAGAGGTACAACAAAATGAAATCACATCCATATGAGGGCGGCTCTGGGATGAAGAGCTCATCTTTCTGTCTGGAACAGTGTCTCCTGGCACTCATTGTCTAATGGTGTCACATCGTAGCACATTTCCGGAGCGGCGGGTAAACATTTCCTGCTGCGTTGTACCTTGTTTTTTCCATCTAACACTCCTCGGTATTCCCTCCTCCTCACTTCTGTGGGATGATGATGAACTGCTCTGTCGTGTCTGTCATGTAGGTTTTGAATAAAGCTAATGAGATTGAAGCGATGAAGCCGGGACTTTTCGCCGTGGACAGAAACCTCGTGTATTTGTGTTTAGAACACTCTCTCGCTCTTCATCGCTTACGTTTCCGGCCTCTAATGGTTATAAAGTGGATGTCTCTCCCTCTGTGTTGATTGATCACCTAAAGTACAGACCACTCTTGCACTGTAATACGCTCATCCAGCCCAGCAGCGATTTTTTCTCCTACAACATACAGTTCCCTCAAACCCTCACCAACACGACTACAAGGATGTTTGGAGTCAGAGAGCCGTGAAACGCAGCCTGTGTGCCAGAGGCGCTGAATCCTCCCCAGTGCTGAAGTCTTTCCTTCCTTTTCTCCAGATGAAACTGTTTCTCCTCTTCTGCCCTTTTATCTTTTTGGCTCTTTCAGTATCACTTCCAGTTCCTTCAGTCTTTAAATCTCTTTCACAGACTTGTTTCACCTTTACCCTATTTTTGCTTTTCATCCACCCTCCTGTGTTCTCCTCCTCTCTTTTCCTCCATCCTGTTCCCTCACTTTCCTTCCCCTAGATTAGGTCAATAACTAGTGACCCAAAAAGTGGACAAGCAAAAAAATAAGAAACCTGTTAAAAAAGCCTCAGTGAGTGAAACAGTAACAGAGAAATGGGCGGAAAGCCCAGCACCAGCAGGGATTTAGTTTTTTCAAACAGGAAGTGGGAAGAACCAAACGGATAGGCAGAGTGGTCATTTCAGTCTACTCCTCTGGTTTTCTCTAAAGCAACAAGCATGCTGGAGTGTTTTTTTTGTTTCTCTGTGTCTGGTGTTTCTGCAGCTGTAAAAACTTGGTTTAATGATAAATCGATGCACAGAAAATCCACTCATTTCTCTGTTTCCAAAATAACTCACGAGCCACCAGATGGATGAACTTCTTTGGATAGACAGCTGTCAACTCCATTCAAGATGGCCACCAAAGCTAATCAACCTTAGTAAACACTAGGGGTGTGTATTGGCAAGAATCTGGCGATACGATATATATCGCGATACAGGAGAGACGATACGATAAAATTGCGATACTAAAATCCAGACGATATTTGCAAGTCTGAATGACATCTCGTTGTTCTATCAGCACCTAGCAGTCGTTTCGAACGCTGGCCTGAGAGTTAATTGGTGATACATTCAAGGAATAATTGATCTTTTCTCAATTTCTTTGTAATTTATGATTTAATATATTTTGACTTAATCTTGTTTCTTGGATTTGATATAGCTCCTTCTAGAGTCCTAGAACCCCCCAAGGTGCTTTACAACACAGTCATTTACCCATGCACACACACATTCACACCCTGGTGGTGATGAGCTACATTGTAGCCACAGCTCCCTTGGGGCGCACTGACGGAGGCGAGGCTGCTGAGCACTGGCACCACTGGTCCCTTCGACCACCACCAGCAGACAATGTGGGTTAAATGTCTTGCCCAAGGACACAACAGCAGTGACAGACTGAGCAGGTATCGAACCTGCAACCTTCAATTTACGTAAATTTCATGCTCAGATTTGAGTTTTTATAGACTGATAATCAACATGACATAAGGTCCTCACAAACCTGCATTTGTTTATCCTAAATCCGACAGCATCTAAGCCTTTTTTGTCTAAATGTCCCGTTTCCACTTGACATAATCTGCTCTTGTTTTCACCCATATTCTTTCTGTATCGATTCTAATTCTCATGATTGCAGTCACATCAACAGAGTAGCAGTGAATTGATATTCTGACTATTATTTATTTGTGGCTTTATTTTAGAGAACGTCAACTGAGTCAATAGGGGGAAAAATTGCATGTTTAGATTCAGCCGTGAATCCAGGCAAAGTGTGAGAAGATAACTGGAGCTGATAACAACTACTCGTATAGCTATAAGTGCACTTAAACCCTCATTGAAGAGCTTTATTGCATCAGCTGTTCTATAATGTCTGAGGAAGCCACTCTCGTTCACTTCCAATAAAGTTTACACAATCACAGCATGTGTGGCGTGATAAAGTGAAGTGACTACAAGGAAGCTCTGATCACTATCAGCATGGCTCACCTACATGTTGACCAGTTTAATACCATCACTTGAACAGACTGGCGCATCAAAATATGAAAGTTATTTTATCTTTTGGATTTTTGAAGGGCCTCAATTTGGGAAAAGATAGTTTAATTTGGATTTCTCATCTCAAAAATGTCACCGTTTGCTGAAAACGCTATAAATCTTTGCATTACATCATTTTTTTTAATGTTATGGTTGTTTAGGGCAGGCTAGAAGCACAAAACACTTCCACTTCAGCTTTTAGCACTTCCTGTTGGTATTTTACAATATTTCTGCCAGAATAACAGAATAGTGTAAAGCAAAATTATATGACATTTGCAGGTTAGCAGATGACAAAACTTTACTTTATACCCGTTTTTAATGTGGCTAGCTAGCATTACGGCTGTTAGCTGTAATGGTAGCGGTTAGCGTTTTCAGTTTGCCGATTGTCAATTAAAAGCACAAGAAGACAGAAGAAGTTTGCGTTTTCTGTTGGCATCATGACAGAGCCTGAAAGTAAACGTAAGAGAGGCTAAAACCAGAGTAAAATCGACGTAGCCTACACTAGTCTAAGGGAGCTAAAGGAGGCTACAAAATTACGGACTGATGGTGACCTGGCTTTGTTGCTACTGGACTTGTAAGTAATACTAATTTTTGTCCAACAGTGTGGCTCTTTTTACTTCTTGGTTTATTTTAGCATTAGTGGGCTCATGTTGTTAGTGCTAGCTATAGCAGGCTGCAGAAGGTTGTTTACGGTAGTTGTAATTCCACTTTCAACCAGCAGGGCTAAGGAGCAGGAAACTCCTTGTTGTTACTTTAACACACCACACGCGGCAGCAATATCTGCTCAAATCATTTTTACAGTCATTACGGTAATCAGCTGCATTAACATTGTTGGAATAGGAAAATCGGGTCAGAAATTTGCATAATTACCACGCTTTAGCGACACCAATGTTTGCTACTGTAAGCAATTGTAGCCCATTTCTGGATTTATTGGAACTGATGATGCTTCCCCAGAAAGAGGGAAAGAAAAGGCACTTGTTAACACATATTATGTCTTTGCTGTAGACACCTGAAACAATACGTGTGAGTGGATGAATCGCCAGGCAGACAGATGCCTAACAGATGGTGGAGGCTCCACTTCTCTGCATCAGAGGTGACACACATTGTTGAGGGCATGTTTGATGTCACCGCTGGAGCCAGAGCTTACAGTGAGCAATACTTTAGTCACCTAAGATCACAAGAATACCCTCCATTTCAACGGCAAAACAAATAGAGAACAATATATAAAACGTGCCTCTGTCGCCACATGTTCAATAACAGATAAGGGAGGATAATGGAGGAGCCCCCGTTTGACCTGTTAGGCACCTGGCTGCCTTGGTTTGGCTGAATAAATGTATGAGTATAGATTGGCTGCAAGTCCAGTGGGATAAAGAAGTTTGCTCAGTATTCATACCTTGTTTTACAGTCTCAGTGGCACCATGCCTTTAACACTCCAGTTAATTATCCTGTTCATCCTGGTGAGGGCCATGTGGGGTCAATACTTCTTTTGTGTTACCGTCCGGGGGGTCAAATAGTGGGGCAGTGAGAAAATGGAATCGGGGCTGGAAGTATGGAGGAAAATTCACCACTAAAACGAGCATTACAGAATAGAAAGAAGTCTTTATTTGCAGTAGATGTTCTTAGTCATTTCCTGTCTTTAGTGTCTTTTCTCTCTGATGACTTTTCCTCACATGCTTTTTCTTGGAATCTTCCGTATCCTAAGAGGCAGCGTAAACACCCACTAATGCATGAGTCATTTTTCCACTTGAATGTCTCAATAAATGTTTTTTTTTTTTCATGTTGGCTAAAAATCTTCTGCATTTTATTATTGGAAAACAAACTCATTTAAAAAAAGATTAAAAATAGCAATCCCAGCTGCATGCAGAGCCAAGGTAATGTGCAACTTCTCTCCATTTCATGCAGAATTAGATCAGTTTACTTCAGCGGGAGAGGTCACTCAGCTAGTTGTCGACATGCTGCTAGATGGTAACAGGTGAGCGAGGCGTTAAAAGAAGCTGTAGATCAGATCAGTGTTGATGTTGGTCACCTGTGCGTGAGCGTTGTTCCCTCAGAGGTGTCCTGATGTTTTTTACAAGGCCTGATGGCAGTTGCATGTGTCAAAGGGACTTTCACGGGCAAATTCTTTCTCGTGTCCGTCTGCATCTTCAGCAGAGTCCTTGCATATATTTATATACATACGGCTGCTGCTGAGACGTGCATCTGCCCTTCCTGTCTGCCTCGAGGAATGTTGGGAATTTAGGATAAACATATTCCCATCTCCAGCCCTCATCAGCGCTGGAATATTAAAACTGGAGGTTTAAAACAAGCGAGCCTGGTTTAGTTTGTCATTTGAACGAGTCAATGAGTTCCCTGTTACAGATTCAGCTCATGCAAATGAGAAATGACAGCTCCCTTGAGCGTTTGTGTGTGTTCAATAATCAATACAATAGAGAAAGATTTTCAACGGCACCAAATTTGCATGTTTCTGTGAGACGTTACAGGGTATAAAATAATACACCAAAGGCACCTTGGAGCAGTAATGAGCAAAATGTCACTCCCATCATTATCGTGAAGTGACAGCTTGCAAATGTGCTGCATGAAATTTCGTCTCAGGAAGGAGGACTTGTTTTTCTTTTTCTCTTGGGTCCAGGTTGACGTAAGCTGAAGAGTGATCACCACTTTGTGAACCACGGTTTGGGTGGAAGTTCAGTTTGCTTTACTTCCCAGGCTCCAGTTGGTCAGCAGCAGTTGGGTGGGCCTTTCCCATCAGATCCGGTTTCCACAGCAGCATGGGGTGCAGACCCGCTGGAGAGACAGGAAAGAATGTCAGGGCTCGGAGAAAATCCCCGGGGTCCCGTCTGTGTCGGGGATCTGTTGCTTTAGTTAACAGGTCGAGCCACAAGTCGCCTCTAGAATCAGGACCGGCTCACCACCAGTCAGTTTGGCTCCCACTGTCTATTTTTACCCTCCTTGGGCAGATTGTTTTCAAGCCTCAACAGTTAAATGGCACCGTGTTGACTGGCCTTTAAGTGAACTTGAAAGAAAGAAAACATTTGGCAACAGCAGGAGGACATAAACAGAACCCAGAACAAAAAAAGAAGTTCAAGCCACTCGTGTTCCCAATCCAACAAGCAGGCAAAGGCTGTGAAACAAAGAGGCCCCAAGATGGGATTCCCATTCGGTTCGCCCTTTTTTTTTTTTTTTTTTTTTTTTGAGGCACCCTGTCTTGTGTAAGCATAACACAAGGTTTCTGGAATTCACAACGTAAGCTTCGTCTCAGAAAGTCGGAGGAGGCTCTAACCGGGACAAAGACTCCCGAGCCATATTTGTCTGTGTTCGTGAAGATCTGGCGACCATATATAGGATTCCTGTTAAAGGAGATTTCTGGGTTCGGAAGCAGTTATGTAAAACGTCAGGGAAAAGAAACAGATATTAAAAATAAACCGGTGTTAGAGGCTAAGCCATAGTGAAGCCTGGTTGGTGGCAGACACTGATACAAGCAGTGATACTTTATCTCTTCCCTCACCTGTTACAGGAGCAGAGAACATTAGCAAGACAATCCGCTCCGTTCCCACTCCACCTACACAACCATGCACTTTATTACCATTAGTCACACGCTCTCTACGGTGTGTTCTACCTTCCGTGTGAATGCTCTTTTTTTTTTTTTTGCACAAACAGAAACCAAATATCACAGAAAGTGAAAACTTCTGCCCGTTTCCAGTGGGAACACTGGAACAAAGGAACTCTTTGATCCAGCAGAGTGACTTTCCTCTCTCTTATGTTTCTGTGTTTTGGACCATTGTGATTTCCTCCCAGGCCTGACATAATGGGCTCCCAACTGCCATGGTGACTTGGATCTTGTTGCATCAAAATGTTAGAGGAAGTTTTCCTGGGTGAGATTTCAGTTTCAAACCCAACCTGAACATGCTTTTTTCTATTTTTCCTAATCACATATCCCTGCTATTGCTCGAGCTGGCTCATGACTTGATATCTCCTGTGGGAGATGGTGTGGATCGGCTGGAATGATTAAATACAAGATATTTTCAGGCTTTACAGACTCGCCAGTGTAATGAAAACACCACCTTCACTCAGTGGTTCCAAGATAATTCAAACGACTGCCATCATTTGCCTGCTTTGCGTTTTCATTTTCAATAAAGACCCACAAGGTGATGGGATCTAAATCCATTTCAAGAAGAAAACTGGGATCAAATTCATTTTATTCTGGCAGCGTCTGAGTTGTTTTGGTATCCAGCATCCGCACAAAGTATTGATTTTTTTTAAAAACCCCATCAAAAAATCGTAATGGTGGTGTAATTGTCTAACTCAACCACCATGGCATGGGCGACATGGGAGCAGAAAGCTTTTAACAGAGACATCTAAACACAAGGGTGTCACTTGTTAAAGGGAAAACAGAATTTTGAGCGAAGTTCTGGTGATCCAAACCGTATCAAGCGTCTACCAGTGACACCACTCTTCTTATCTGCAGCTGTTGTCAACGAAGGCTGGATCATTTATTTATTACAAAAATAGGTTTGGATCAACCCCATAGACTATAATGGATTCTAATTGAAGCAGCGACGTTCTGCTGCCGTTCCGCGCCGCTCATTACTCATTAATTTTCATGATATGCAAACGTCTCACCTCTGATTGGCTCGCAGCAACACAACGCTTCTTTTTTTTATCTCCACGAACAACACAAGCCTGAACGTGGTCCACTATTTTTTGGAGTTGCGAATGCTAACGATTAGCTTCTTCTAGCCGAGACACACTCTGCTCGCTCCTGGCCGCTAGATCACTACAGCCTTCTGCAGTCGCAACCCAAGGTGGGCGGGGTCATGAATACTAATTTACCCTGCGACTCAGAAGAGACTCAGCGTGACCGATCGTATTTCACAAAAAACAAATATTCTCGTGAATGAGATCTTTAATGGCAGTAAGACCTTCAAACCCTCACCTGCTTCCTTCCCTTTGCAAAGCATTCATAGATAAGCAGTTTAAATTGAATTTGGTTCATTCATAAAACACACATTTAAGAGATCGTTTCAAGGGGAGGTTAAACAGATAGGAGTGCATTTAGATAATCTCCTCGTCTTTACAGCAATCCACCGGATCAGCGACTGTCCGAGCAGCCCGGACTAAAGGATAGCAGTTTAGAAGCAAGTGTTATTTCCCCTAACATCGGCGAATCTCTGGGAGAGGAGCAGGCTCAAGACGTGAAATCCGTCAAAGCCGCCTCAGCTCAACGTGTCTCCGGCTGACCATGATGCGCCCCGCCACCTGACATTTGAAGATAACCATAGAGGAGTAGGCGGCCGGTGAAAGTGTGGGCCGGAGCTTTCAGCCTCATTCATGACGGATGGCAAATAGCTCATCATGTGCAAAGAGGGAGATAATAGAAGTTGAGAAGTCAGCCCTGCTGATAACACAGCGCAGACTGTCAGTAACACAGTAGAGTTGACAAAGTGTAGGTTGTACTTTAGTGATTGCCTGCTTCATATCTCCACTTGCATCTCTTACTCACAGCCGAATGGCTGAGAAATCCTGTTTTTTTATCTGCTTCTGCTCGAACTCTCCAAAGTGGAATGGCAATAATGGTTACAATCGAGGCGGGTACTGTACGTTTGACATCATATTGTAGTTCTCAGTCATACACGGCGGTGACATGAAGGTCATTCAAAAAGACATCTGTTAAAGCGACTCCGGCAGAAAACACAAAATGTCAATAAAAGCAGCAGCAGCTATGTGACACACAGAGACCCGGCAATGCCAAGCTGGGTTTGGGAGAGTAAATGTCCATTATTATCTCAGCGTCGTGTCCTCCAGCTTCCATTGTGGTTGAAACGCTGCAATAATTTAGCATCTACTTTCAGGAAAAGTAGTCGAGAAGTGTTAGACATCATTTTAGCTGCCAGTCAAACAGACAAACTGCCTTTTTGGGAAATTTTTGTGGAAAAGTTGCAAATAATAACTACCTTAGCTGGTGTAGAGGGAGCCTTTGGTTAATTCTTTTCAGATATATGGTTATTTAGAGTATAAATATTTTTTAAAGTAGCTAAATATACCTTTAGGTTAATGTTTAAAGAAAATAATCCTTATGCTAACGTGTGCTATTGACAGCTGGTGAATAACCTGATCATGATATAAATCATAAACTCACCGTTAAGTCATGATGACAGACTAAAGATAAAAATCATCACCAAGTAAACATATCCTTCCTTTTATGAATGTTCACTAAAGCGATCAGGCTCAGGGTGTGTCACATCTAAAGCCGTCCGGGTGGAAACAGTTCTCATCAGTCTTTCTGTTAGATAAAATGTGACAAATTTACAATCTCTCCGCTTTAGTAGATCATCAACACATTCAAGTGGCTGATGATGTTTTATCACCACATCACACACTCCTACTTCAAGTGCATCCAAGGGTTATATCCTACAGGAAATTCTGCCACAGATTTCTTGAATGCAACTCAATACTCCAACATACTGTCTACTTGCAATGGAAGTTTATTTGCAACGTTTAGGTGACATCATTCTGATGCGCCTTAAAATGCTTGGGAAGGGTTAGGGTAATGTATATTTAAAGGTGCAATTTGTAAGACTGACATCCTGTGGTCAAATGTGGTTACTGCAGTCCATTTTTAAGCAAAAATATTACTCTCTTACTAGATGACAAGCAAAGACCAGTCACACAGTAATTTGATAAATATATAAATACTTTGTTAGCATTCTTGGGTGTTTTACAATAGGGAGCACTTACACTTATTAAGGTAGTTTGTCTTTGGCATTAGAGGAAGGTTGGTTTGTCGTCTTGCCGTTAGCTTGTTGTTATAGTTCTGAACGACTCATTAAAGGAAGTAAATTATTCACTTCACACGTACATTTCACTGTAATATCGAATTATTGGTAATTGAAAAAGTAGATATTTTTATAGTCGACTATTTGCTTTTAATTCACCGTTAGCATTGTTAGCTCAATGTTAGCCTCTAGCCTGCTTCACCCGACATTAGAAAACAAAAAGATGCCGTGGCTTCTTAGGGATACAAGAAATAACTTCTAGGTCGCTCCTGTTTACTGGCTTTGACTCTTTAAACAACTCTTGAGATTTTTGCATGCCGGTGTGAAATTACAAATGCTACGCTGCTGCGTTAGCGCGATGCAGATTTGGCAAACTCACAGTGTAAACAAAAACTACATCCCTCTTTGTTTTTTCAAAAGGAGAAAAACTGATAACCCACTCGACTGAGAGGTTAGACTGTGTTGTGATTATTTCACAGTAGAATTCTTACAAATCGCACCTTTAAATAAATTAAGCTTTTTACATATTTTGCGACATTTGGATAAACCATTTACATTTTTTAAGAAAGTATTTGAATTTTTTAATTGTTTGCCTGATGAAGAATTTTCCATTTTGAGGTCGACTTTCCTTCTCCTCTCTCGTATTAAGACAACAAACCACTTTGGTCTTTCTCACACTAAGATTAGCCATCAGTCCTGTAAGATGTAAATGCCTTTTTTTAATGGCGGAGGTTGTTCAAAAAGCCATCTACAGAGAGGTAAGATGGTAATTTATCTTTTCAACAAAGAAACACACTTCAAAAACGCTGACAAATACCCGTAAGAAGCTGATCAGTTGATTTATTCTGCAACCAGAATAAAATACTATGAGTTGATTGAAGATTAGCTTGTTTTTAGGCATTCATATGCAGATCCATTCCCTGTACTGAACTGAAAATAATCCTTCTGCTAAACTGTTGTGTCACTTTAAAGTTCCCAGCTTATTTATAACTGAGTGAAGTTTAAATACCACCATTTTATTCCCAATTCAAGTCTTAAAATATGTAATTTCTCAACAGTTTGAAATAAAGAGTCAAAGGTTCTTAAGAAAATCTGACAGTTTTTTTTAAGCGTTTTATTTACCCGAGTTTGGTGCTTTCATGTACCCCTCTTAAAATTCAGAATCGCTGCCTCTTCTTCATTCATTCCACCTTAAAGAAATATCAAAGAAAGGTGGCAAATATACGGTTTCTGCTCCTTCCAGAGGCTTTTGTTCTGTGCTTCAGAGATGCTCGGTGTGAGAGACTTCAGAGGAGCCGAGCGCTTTTCTCCTGGTGGTTGTTGGCCTGCTACTGGCAACTGGTGCGTGGAGATTTCCCCTGGTGGCATACGTTCAGTTTGAAGAGACACATTTAGGCTGCACACACGGTGCACCACTCCAAACTTCAAATAAAAAAGGCACCGGAGTTTTACAGCTGATTTTTGTGTGGTCGCTGCACGTTGTAACTGGTGAGATGCACGTCAGGGAAGTCAGACCCTGCATGGTTTCTCGTTTAAAAAAATGCATCAGGGTCAAACAGCAATTAAGTTGTTTCTTGTAATTTCCTTGGTTGAAGCTTCCTCTTTCTTTCAGTAAACAAAAGAAAAACACTTATAGAACTATCAGAAGAGGTGTTTTAAGGGTTGTTTTTTGCCACTAAAGGCAAGTGTTCAGTTATTCTTCCCTCTGCTCATCGATAGGCTCTCAGTAGGGTGTTGCTGAGTCGGGAAGACACCTGTCCTGAAGCACAACGATCTGTAATCATGATCAAAGCTCGGATCTGTCAGCTGGAAACCCACTAGTGTCCTTACTCTGAGCTTTGTTACTCTTTTCGACTTGGTGAGCCCTGTGGTTAGACACGCAGGAGGCAAATGGGAGATGTGGGAACAGTAGAGGGTGGAGGCCGACACAAGCATGCACCAAGCCCAGGCTTGTGACAGCAGCCTCAGCGGGACCTATTGATCTGTGAAAAGAGATCTACATTCTGTCCAGAGCACCAGCAGAGCTCCGTTTGACAAAGAATGTTCCGCTTTGCTGTTTACTCTCCTCTTTCTCATTTTCCTACGGATGTCTTCATCTGCTTCCTTCACGTGCAGCATTTGGTTAATTTCTTTCTGGCACCCAGCCACCGACGTTCGCCGTTTGTCTTTAAAAATGCACCAAATGACTGATTCCGCGCCGCGCGTCTCATAATTAAAGTTCCCCGCTCACACAGGCCAAACATATCATCCACTGACATCCTCCCGTCTCAGCCCTTTGTGATAATTACCCCTTTGCGAGACCTTGAGCTCGAGAAGTAACACCTCACCAAGGGCAACGTGCCGTGTGCAGAGCCGCGGCGTGATTCATTGGCATGTATATGGTCAGCTGTATATCTTCAGGGGAAAAAGTAATAGGTAGTAAAATGAACACGCTGAAAATGGGCTGCTGTCACTTGAGCGTCTGCTAATTTGGCTTTGCACTCGTGATATGAATCACCAGGGAATAGGGTCCATTATTATTATTATGTACTAATAGATTAAACCCTTCAAATGGCGATCTTAAGGCTCCATGTGGGACTTCTATGAGGTGGAACTCATTTAAACGGCTCAAGCGTTGAGATTTCAAACCAACATCTGAAAATTCTTCTCATGAGGAAGACAAATGTTAATTATCACATCAACTTAATGATTAAATTAGTCTCTTCTTTGTATTTATCGGCCCACTTCTTGAGCAGGATTAGATAAATGCATCCTTTTATCACTGAGTATAGTTATAAACCTCTCAGGGACTGAACGAGGTAGTTGCCACCTCACTTAAGAGACACAGAAGAACACTCCACTCTCTCAACCATCCAATTGCTTTTCTGCTGTGGAATGTCAGCTGTGATGCAGACCTAATCTACCAGCCTGATAGTGAGGACCTACAGGGAGCCCAGGGCCCTATAGGCCCATTGCCACTGCCTCATTCGTCATTAAGACAGGCAGGGACCAGCCTCACGCCTGTCCTGCTGTGCTTGCATATGCAGACTTATGAGGGGATGCTGAACCCAAAGCTTTCATCTGGTCACAAGTGGCTTCTCTCTAACCCCGCCCCCCCTGCCAAAACTCTCTTGGTGAGCATGGATTTTAAAAGATAGGCAACGAGCAACAGAAAGCAGGTGGGACCGCGCTCGCACGTCGAGGTGACAGTGAGCAAACAGCACGGGGAGCTCCTGTAGCGGAGCTGTTTGTGCAGCTTCCTGGTATCACGTCTGTCTCCTTTTTGTTTGGGGAGCTGCTCACACATCACACGTGCATGTTTGCTGAAACAACATTTAATGGTCCTTTCTTCTTCCTGTTGTAGATTTCAGTTATGGCAAAAGCTTGGAGAGGATAAATGACTCCTACGTCTATTCAGGTGATGCAAAAGCTGCTTGAGGTGTTTCCTGCCTTTCGTTGTGTTTGTTTCTGCGTTATCTGAAGTCTTTAGGCAGAATAACCGTCTGCAAGGCGTTTATTGTGCAGCTATTGTTGGATTTGGTTAAGGTTAGTGTTAGGAACTTGGTAAATGGCCTGTATTTGATAATAGCGCCTTCCAGAGTCCTAGAACCCCCCAAGACGCTTTACAACACAATCATTCACACCCTGGTGGTGATGTGCTACATCGTAGCTACAGCTGCCCTGGGGCGCGCGCACACACACACACACCTATTTGGATTGATACACTTGTGGGGACTTGTCATTGACTTCCATTCATTTTAGTGACTGAATTATACCTAACCATAACCAATACTGGTCTATTCTTAACCGTAACTAAAAGTTAATTCACAACATAAAGTCCCATTAGTCATCATCACACACCGGTGAAATTACATCTCCGCATTTGACCCATCCCCGTGGGAAGCAGTAAGCCGCAACAGTGGCTGTGCTCGGGAACTATTTGTTGGGTTGTTGTGTCAATTGGGTTCCATTTTTAAAGTCTTTGGTGTGGATTTGAACCCACGATCTCCCAATCTCAGGGCGAACACTCATACCACTAGGCCACTGAGAAGGAGCATACCTTTAAAACCATGTTGTATGGGGTTTTCCATTGTGGGGAGCAGCTAAATGTCCTCATGTTTGCAGGTTAAACCTGAAAAATTGTCCCCAAAATGTAGTATAAACAAGTACACACACTCACACACACACACACACACAAAAAAGATACACAAACAGCAGCTAATTGGAAATTAATATTGGCTCCAAATATCAGCCTGGTTTTACTTATCGGATCAAAACCGGTTAGCTGAAAAATGACTGACCTCGACCGAAACTGATGTTGATTCTGATATATCCAGAACTTTATTATAGCTATTCAATTTATATCTGTTTGTTTTATTTGTTGATAATTCCTTGTTTTCCAAATGGCAGCCAGCCGTACACATCTCCTAATCTTCTATTGTTCAAATAGCGTAAAGAAAAAAATTGAAGTTTTACCAGATTGCAGGAAACAGACGGTCAGCCTTATGTTGACCTGTTTGCTTTGGCGAGCACACTCAGAAAGTCTTGCAATTGCGGCCAAATGAATGACACGTCGTCCCCAACAAGGAGGCAGAGGTCTGCGTTTGTTCCATTCTAGTGGAAGTCAAATACAGCTGAAGCAACGCGGCAGTAAAGCAGCCGAGCAGCTTGTTTCAGATGGAGCCAGATGCTGACTGATTATTTGATTAAAAATTACACGTTTAATTTTTTTTTTGCTCGGCAGAAACGTAACCCGTGAAATGAGCCGTTTGAGATAATAGCTAATCTGGAATCATACTTCCCCTCCTCTACTTCCTCTTTCTGCTTCCAGCACACTAGAGAAGGAGACATTAGAGGATAATGAAATAAGAACATTTAAAGAAAGATTTGAACCGAGCGTCAGTCATGGGTGGAATATCACATTACTAGTTGTCCATTGCATTGACTTTCTCCACATTAGGAAGTATTATGAAACTCTAAAATCTGGTTATGGTGGAAATGTGCTCATGCATCTGCAGCTGGAGCAGTCAGAAACAGACAGAAAACTTTCATTTGGCCGTTATTGCTCTTGAACTTTGCCTTGAAATAGAATAAAGAAGCTGACGCCCACTCTTACCACCTTTATGGATGTATAAAAACGTGCAGCATGGAGAATTAAGATAGCGTTTTCTCCTTTTGTGACTCCAAACCTTCATTCCTTTCACTTCTGCTGTTTTCCCCTTTCCAGAAGCTGCTGGAGGTTGATGGGATTTGATACTGGGGGGGAGGGAAGGGACTCTGGAGGCCGCCTGTGGAATCTTTACATACCAGCAGAGAAAGTGGGAGGGATTTTTTTTTTTTATTTTACCCCCTCCTTCCCATTTTTTCCTCCCAGCTATAGCATCATAAACAGCAGCAGCAGCTGGTGTCAGAAAGACAGAAAGGGAAGAGCGACGCCCCGCTATCTCGCTTACCATCTCCTTTAAATAAAAGCCAGTAAGCAGAAAAGGATGTGGGGGGAGAGGAAAGGAGGGGTGTTTTACACTAAAGAGCAAAAGATGTGGCACCCATCCCTACAGCAAATCACCAGATGGAGCAGATCTAAATCAAGTTCCTCCTGCTATAAATACAATGGAAAACATGAAATAATATGCAGCAGCAGATGCTGTGGTCAGCCTGTGGATAGAAAGGAGTGTTGCGCCTCCATGCTTTGCATTTCTCCTCTTAAGTCAACCATGAAGGCGTGCAGTTTAGCACAGACCACAGCCGAAGCTGCCCTGGCAGCAGGAGATGCCATCAGACTGTATTTCCACGGTGTCTTTACTGTGGAAAAACAGTTTATATCCAATGAAAATTAACTCGGGTGATAAAACGCTGCATCCACCTTTATGGTCCAGTAATATTACAGCAGGCTCAGTGCCTCATCGCGCTCTAATTAAATGTCGAACACGAGGCAAGCTGTGGGGGGAAAAAAAGTGCAGTTTTCACGAAGAGTTTTTATGATTTTCGAATAGGTGTAGCGGGCTTTTTCGTTTGTTGGCCCCAGAAGGATCAATTAAGCCATCACAAGCTGGAGACAGTAATAAGATGTGTAATGAAAGGTCCGTGTTTCACAGGAAAAGCGTGACGAATTGATCACCGCCTCATGTTCACACGTTTATCACTGGCATATTACAGCTTGTAATCTGTCGCAGATGTCAGGGGTGGTGCTGGCTCTCCATCACGTCGCGCATTTTCACACCGCAGTCTGTGAGAACTCATGGGAGGATCTCATGCAGGCAGATTGAATTAATTACAAAGTCGTCATTCAGCAACAGATTCTTCTTTTGTCTCTCATCTTTAATCATTTCCTTTGATTTGCAGACGGACTGTCAAACACGTCCTGTCAAAATGAGGGTAAAACTCAGTTCAGTGTCTTGATGCTGGTGTAGGTTCCAGATCTGCTCAGGGTCTTGCCAGGGATGATGTCACACATGATTGGCTAGATGTTGGCACTTTAATGTTAAAGACTTTAATTGGTACGGAAAGATGTCGAAGTTATGCTAACATGTTCATGTTGAAGCTTTTGGTTGGTCAAAACAAATCACTGAAGTTGCGTTTTTTAAAACTTTAAGCTAGAGCTTTAACATTGATCTCAGTGATTGTTTGGTTTGAAACTTGACCAGTTTCATATTTGGCACCACTCTGCAGCCCTCTGCTGACCAAAAACCGCACTAGATAGTGGATTTGTGGAGCGGGTAACTGCCCTATAGGGGGCGCTCTTATACCTGCTTTACGGCTGTTAGCTGTAATGCTAGCAGTTAGCTTTTTCAGTTTGCTGATCGTCAATAAAAAACACAAGAAGAAGAGAAAGAAGACATTTGCATTTTCTGTTGGCATCATGGCGGAGCCTGGAAGTAAAAGTAACAGAGTAATGTCTTTGGAGGTGAAACAAAGAGCTAAAACGAGTGAACATCAGCATGGCCTACGCTAGTTTGAGGAAGCTAAAGGAGGCTACAAAGTCACAGACTGATGGTGACCTGGCTTTGTTGCTACTGGGCTTGTAAGTAATAATATTTTTATCCAACAGTGTGAATCTTTTTACTTTGTGGTTTGTTTTAGTATTAGCAGGCTCATGTTAGTGTTAGCTCGTTGTTAGCACTAGCTATAGCAGGCTGCAGCAGGGTTGTTTACGACAGCTGTTATTCCACTTTCAACCAGTAGGGCGCAGGAGCAGGTAAATGCTTGTTGTTACTTTAATGTTGAAGATTTTGACTGCACACCATAAATACAGCTTTTTATATACTCAAATACATTTCCTCACATGGGAAAAATAAGTTTAGGGAGATTCTTATGAAGTGAATTGCCATTTTAAATAACTTTATCGAACAAATAGCAAGAATTTAAGAACAGAAGTCTGCAGAAGAATTTAACACCTATACAAACAGCCATGCGTGTTAATTATATAAATAAAAACATATATGTCACATATATGAATTGTTTTAAAAGCTGTTTTATTGGTTGTGTGTGATACTGATCTTGGTGCTTATTCAGGTAAAAATGTGGGGCAGTGTAGCATGTCCAGGTGGCATTGCCTTATGGGGCGACAGTGGCAGAGGAGTTAAGAGCCCGTCCTGTAACCGGAGCGTTGCAGGTTGGATTCCTGTCTGCTGCTGTCATTGTGTCCTTGGGCAAGACACTTAACCCTCCTTGCCCACTGGTGGTGTTCGGAGGGACCAGTGGCACCAGTAGCTGTGGCTACATTGTAGCTCAACACCAGCATTTGAATGTGTGTGTGCGTGGGTGAATGACTGGTTGCATTGTAAAGCACCTTGGGGGGTTGTCCTTGAGCAGATCTGGCACCTTCACCGGTGCAGAGCAGAGATTAAATGCTGCGGCTTCCAGCAAAACCAGAATTCCAGGGGGGAGTTATGCAACCAGCACATGAAATATAATCACAGGGTGGAAATCAATATTTTTATCTCCATATTATAGCACATATTACTGTCTGGCCAGCAGGGCGGGGTTAATCTATTTGCAGCCTTCTTCTCAGAGTGGGTTCCACACTTCCTCCAACAAACTGGTGTCTGTGTTACACCAGTGGCACCAAAGTGTGTTAAGAGTCAGGTGTTCATGTCGAGTTTCCAAGGTGATGTGCAGCAATTTTAATCCAGTAGTTATAAAGGAGTGGACCAAAAATAACGTGCGCCGTGTAATTGCTGTTTTACAATGAATGCCCTCTTTCACCGCCAAGCCGCAACTTTCACTTTGTTGAATGTGGCCGGGAAAGAATTTCAACCACGCTGAGCTCTAGCTGACTGACAGTGCTCTCCTTCACTTGTGTCCTGCACATCACTTTCAAGTCTCCGTGCACTTTAAAGGGCAAAGTCTCGATTCTCTTATCTGACGTTGGTCTTTCCGGGAGATATCCACCTGAACTTCAGACTAAAGACACATGCAGCAGTTACTGTCACTGCAACACGAGCAGATTTAAAACCCTTTTTCTATCCACAACACCGTCCTGATTAGTGCAACTCACCACTTTCACATTCTGATGTTGATATGTTATTAGTTTACAGCTCAGAAATCAAATTTATTTTTCAGTTCAGTTTATTTATACAGAACCAAATCACAACAAGAGTCATCTCAAGGCACTTCAAAAAATAAACATTCAAATTTAACCTCAGTTCATTATGCCAATTAGTTAAACGTTTCCTATGTAAGAAAACCCAGCAGATCGCATCGAGTCACTGACTTGTTGTGTCAGTGAATTTACAGCAATCCCCATACTAAGCAAGCATGTAGCGACAGTGGAGAGGAAAAACTCCAACAGAACCTGGCTCACAGCAGCCATCCGCCGCAACTCACTGGGAGTTGAGTAATGATTTTATATATAAATAATATATAATTGTTTTCATTTCTAATGAAATGCATCATTTTCTATGAGGAACACGTGTTTAATGTAAGAATAATTTGATAAAAAGGTTAGCGTAACCATAATGATTATGTTTATGCGTTATGACATAATTTGCTAAAATCTTGTTTCAGTTTACTTCTTCTCAGTTTATCAATACAAAAAATGATATTGGTCCACTTTTATCACCTTTTCACAATAACTGCATGAAATGAAAAAGGCTAAAAATATGGAAAATTGAAAAAATAAACCAAAAATGTGGGTTGAATTCCAGCACAGCACCAGTGTTGAATCGCAGGTGTAGCAGTCACCACAAACACGTTCTACTGGTTGTGTAAAACATGGTGGCAGTGAAAGCAACAGAAAATAACACGTGTAGACTTGTTGATCAGGCGCTGTTATACATCTAGGGTTTAATTGCACTTCCGTCACGCAGTTGTCAGCTCAGGGAAAAAAAATTATTTATAGCACCTGCGAACATCGCCTCTGCACAGTCGCCACTATTTGTCAGATGAGGAACGGCTTCGCCACAAAGACCTAGTAAGTCCCCCTACTGTTACAGTGTTCTCATAATAACCCGCCACCATATTAGATGGATGGGAGCGGTTGAGTATATTGGCATTAAGACAGAGAATAGGACTTTAGCTGTGGCTTTAATGCTTTTAATAAATGTTTTCACTTGTTTACTTGGCTCAGATGCTTCTGCATAAAAAAGATAAATGAATCCAGCAAACTGTTGGTTTCATTCAAACACAAAGCTGCTCTTTTAGGCTCAGAGCGCCTGTGTTTAGAGCCTTTTAGTGTGTGAAAGGTGTCTGACGAAGACTGGAAATTAAGCAAGATTCAGTGTTTTAGATGAAACCAACTGTTGTCCAATCTATTGTACGTTTTCGGTAAAGTGGCTTACACCTGCGTCTTTAAGAGACAAAAGTGTTTGGCTGGAAATCACAGCGGATCTTTTAAAGTAAACATCCATAACAGAGACCTTGACTCGCGGTGTGCTGCCTGCATCGTGGCCTTGCCATATGGCGTTATTGGAGGAGCCAGCGCCTAGGGAGGATGCACCCGTATGGTAGCAGGAAATAAACATGCACAGCGGTCTAGCAAAACAAAACAGGAGGGACGGACCAGTCTCCTTGCTGCAATTCACAAGGCAAACGCAATAAAAGAGCATGACAGAGACAAATGAAAGAGTATATTAAAATGGGCAAGGTCAAAAATGGCCTTTAAACTAAATTAAAACGTGGACAGCATGTCTTTCTTTCAGGGAGGGACGGATGCGTCTTTCATCATCTGCATCTGCTACTTTATGTCTTTTTCAAACATCTGATAAAATCTTTTCTCTCAGGCGCTTTCTCATTGAATTCAGTCAAACCCCATCAGTAACACTACAAGTCAAATGCACATCTTGTGACATTTTGAAGGCATTTCGGCTCTTGCCTCTTTTCTACTCTGAACAAGAATGACTGAGGACTCCTCTGTGAGGAGCATTGTGGAGAAGGACTGTTGAGGGATCCAAAAGCCCAAACAAAAGTCAGCCTGAGGAGACTCTTCGTGGCAGTCGGTGGGTGGTTGAGCAGGTACGGGTGGCTGTGACTGACCTTTTCATAACGACTCCAAGGATTTCTGTGCCATCTGTGCCCTCTAGGTACCTCTAATCCCGTTGCTGCTACTCTCAGCAGTAATAGGAACCTTAAACCTTTGCAATATGTCCCCGATCTTAGTCACAGACTTATGGGATCATGCAGTTTTCTACACTTACCACCCACCTTATTAGGCATACCTGTTCAATTGCTTGTTAACACAAACAGCTAACAGCCACATGGCAGCAACTCAATGGGTTTAGACACTATAGATGTGTTGGAAACTGGTATTGAGGTAATGGTGTCTGGGAGATTTTCTCAGCCCACATTGGGCCCCTTATCCTCATTCTATATCAGGTGCGTGAGCGTGTCTCTGCACTAATAGACTCTGTTAAAGTCTATGGTTTAGTTAACACTGTGTTAATGTGTTGTGTGGCCAAAAATATGATGCACCATGCTTCCAAGCTCCGCAGTTAGCATAGAGCTAAACAGGAACTCACACACACGGTAATAGTGTGAAGCGTTCAATAATTTTCAAAATAAAAGACAAGTGCAGCTTTGGGATTGCTTAACTACGTAAACATTACGTCTTTACCGGTAACCAAAGGACTCATTTGCACCTTGCATCTTTTGAAAACATCTTTGTTTTTCATCATGGACAATGAGGCAGTGGAGAATAACAACATCGTAAATGACACCATGCATCTTTTTTCCAAGGACTATACCGAAAAGGAGAAGGCATGGACCGAAATAACAATTTTGGGATCTGATGCGCTCCTAATGGAGATTGACGCACCATGAAGGTTGCGACGACACCGCTTCGTAATACTGCTGTAATGCGCCGCTGACGGTCCCAGTGTACATTGGGGGCTGGTACCACCCGTGCCTAGTTTAAACCGTGAGCTCCCTGGATCAGCCCTCCTGGAGGTCGTATTGTTAAATCTTAGACAACGAACACTGGGTTGAACTGAGAGAGAGTTCACGGACTCACTTACTTACCGACACATACATGCACGTTCACGCAACATTTCACAGACATGCACACGCTCCTTGTTCTCAACGTGCTCGCCCATTCCCTGATCCTTCTTCCCACTCCTGGACAGTGGGGCTGTAGGGCTGTGCTCAGCGGCGGACTCGCTCTATTGTTCGGGAGATCCTCCCCTACGTTCTTTTATGTTGTAGATGTCTGAAATATGTGCTACTGAGGTGTTTTTTGTGCAGCGGCTGCTCCCACAGACTGCCTGTTCCTGTTATGTCCATGTGTGTTGTCTCTATGCTCTTGGACGGGTTATCCAAAGGGGTTCGAATGAAGGCAACTGGACTTCTTCGGTTTCTGAGGAGCTTTGTCAAGTCTTGATAATTGATAAAGCTCTTCGGATGAAAAGCAAAACGTCTTCAAGAAACCAAAGAAGTCCAGTTGCCTTCATTCGAACCCGTTTGGATTACCATGACCTGGATGACTGAGAACCTTCACCAGCATCTTGGACGGGTCGTGCTGAAATGTAATTTTGTTGTACCGAGATGCTGGTCCAATGACAATAAAGTATTCGAATATCTCTTTATAACCAAAGTGGACCCGTCTGCTGATGTCTACTTCCAGCAGGATAACAGTTTCTTGAACAGGACAATGAGTCTACTGGACGCCAAATCTTAGTCCAGTCCAGAACCTGTGGGTTGTGGGAGAACGGGAGATTCGAATCATGAATGTAACTGTGTGATGCTTGGTGTCAGTATGGACGTTTTCAACACTTCCTTGAATCTTTGAGGAATTAAATCATTTCTGACGCCGATACGAGCAGGGTGTACCTAATAAAACTGATGATTCTATTTTACGTGGTAGATTTTTTAAAATATTTTTACATTTAGAAATGATAAATAGCTTTTTTTCATCTTTTCATCCCTTTTAGCTAGCTAAAGCTGTGCTATTGTTTGTAAAGTACCAGTTCCTCTCAATGTAGAGGGCACCCTGCGCAGGATTCCTCTTATTCTCTCTTGACTCCATAGATTTTAGCTTCAAAGTCCCTCCTCCTTCCTAAATGAAAGTGCTCTGCCTAGGTATGTTTTCTGACTCGCTAGTCCTTCTCAGTTGATGCATCTGCCCTGCCAGAGCTCTGAGAGGGAGGAAAAAAACATCTATTGAGACTGAACACTCTCCTGCCTGCTGAGGAGAAACTCCACGACAAAGAAAAGTGAGCACGCACAAAGGAATTTGAAATATGCATTCAATGAAAAGGCCACAAACCCTGATGTATGAATTAATTCTCACGTGTGAAGTGATGCCTCGTAAGCGAGCTCATTCTCACACTTTGGCGCTACCGTCAAAGTCAGCATTATTCTTGATGCCTGTGATCAATTCTTGGCATTCGCTGTCTGTGCTAACTTAATTTCCACTCTTGTCATGACAACTCAGAGAGTTTGCAATGTGTCAGACGGCTTTAGCAATTTGTTTTGTTTGACACTTGCTTCAGCAGCTTAGTTTCTTGTCAGGGGTGCTGCAGCTGCTGGAGGCTTTCTCCTTTCCCTTTCATGACTGTTCACCTCATTTTCCTTTGCTCTGGCTTCCCTCGTGTGGAAAACCCAATTCTTATACCCTGGCTCTGTTTTCCTCTTCTCTTGCTGAGTGAGAGACAGTGGAGGATCAAAGAATGTCTTCCTTATGGTGGTGTAAGGGAGGGGAAAAAAGGAAGCTTCATAATATGCCACAGATTTCTCTTAGGGATTTGCTGCAGACTGCAAAACACTTCTTCACACTCTCCCTTGATATTCTTCATAGTAATTAGTTTTACTGCAAGCGCATTGGAATTAGTGCAGGTTTAAAACCCTTTATTGCACCATCAAGAGAATACTTGATGTGAAAGACATAAAACAGGATACAGGGATGTGTTTGTGGCTAGGTTTGATAAATCTCATCATTTGAATGTATTTTCAGAGTTAGGAGGTAATGAAAAAAAGGGATGCGGTATATCAGAGCGATAACAGCAGGATGAAGGAAGCTCACAAGATTGACAGTCCGGCGGTGAGTGGAGAGCAAACTTTACTGGATCCTCGCAGCGTGGCTGCATGCGCTGCCTGTGATTTATTATTGCAAAGCGTCCATGCGGGACAGGTTTTTTGGTGTTTTTTATTAATCTGGCTGAAATGTGTAAGTGCTTCCCTGAGGAATGATTCATCTCCAGGTTGCTGGGTTGCATCCAAGGCTCCCCAGCTCCCAAATGTATGACCCGCATGAGCAGCCTGAAATAGTTCGCCTACCTGGTGTCTTCCTGCTTTTTGCTGCTCGTTCGTCTCAACATTGATTTTAATTGTTGAGGGAATGGAAAGTGAGGATTTGAGGTTTAAGGGATGGATGTTCTCCAGGTAGTGAAGTCTGATCCGACTTCAACGCCGCGTCCACTCATTGGGATGAATTTTCTTCAGGGATCATCTGGGTTTTAAGTAGGGATGTTCAATATCGGCTTTTTTACCGATATCCAATACACAGTTAAAGTCTCAATTCCAGTGCACACAGCAGGATCATTTTGTCGTTTTTTGACCTGCCCCGCCCCTTCTGACAAATTTAAAGTTGCACACGATAACCATAACGGCAAGTTTATACTTGTCCGTTGGTATGGAGACACGCAACGCTATTATCCGTCATCGCAAAAGCTCTCCAAAAGCCTCGCAAGGACGGACGGAAAAGAGCGCACTTTTCTAAATGTCCGTTGAAAGCGACGGAGATGGCAAGCTTCCTTTAACTTCGTCGACAGCACGACCAGTTTCCCTCAAAAGAATGAAACGAAAATCAAACGTATCCAGCAACAGACGCGGAGCAGATTGAAGAACGTCTTGCGGAAAAAGTCAGACGATATAAATGTTAATAAAACCGTGACTTGAGGAGTACCAAGATACGCAGCAAACGATTTATTTGTGTCAGGAAATTACGGGAAACAAGAGTTTAGAGGCATTACTTATAATTCATTCTTTGTACAGTACAAAGACTGACAGATTAGGTAGATAGACAGCCAGGTAGACTGACTAAGAAATGTCTAATGACAGGATTGATAATGTTCTTTAGTTCTTAAAGAGGTCAGATGTTTAAATTTGCTCAATTCTTCAGTTGTGAGTTCAGTTGTAAACACTAAATCTGTTTTGAAATACAAATAAAATGTGTAAAATGCTTGATATGTGATTGTTTCAACTGATATTGAATAAGTAACGCTCATTTACCACTGTTGTGCATTTCCTAAGAGATAAGTGTTTACACTTTACAATAAGGCTCCAAAATTCATTCAGTGATATGCTTAAGTAATGCTTATGAGTCTATTAAGCATTTAGCAAGTGTTTCTAAAAGGGATACATGTTTTTACCTTACCTAAGGTCAGGTAAGGGCTACCTGTTGATGTACACAGTACAGCATTAGTAAGTGAGTAATTAATTGTTTATTAATGCCCATCCAAGTAACATCCAAAATACAGGGTAGGATAAGTGGATGCATTAGTTAGCTGTTATTTACTGCTTATTCACTGCAAATACACAATCATAGTGAATGATTACTTGGGTCTTTATTAAGGGTTTATTAACACATCAACTATCATGGTAATTACTGCAGAGTAAAACACATGATGCTAAGTAATTAAATATTATTTAATGCTTATTACTGCATTAACTAAGGTTCAGTAATAAACAATAGTTAATGGCTTAATAATGCATTAAATAATATGTTTATTAACGCTATGTAATGCATAAAAGCAGTTGTTAATACTTTAATGGTTTAGTAATGCTTAATAATGCACTAATTAACGTTAATAAAGGGACCCTTATTGTAAAGTGTTACCAAAAACGGAGCTTAGCTCTTAGTTTCTCGTATAAACTTTATATAAAAATATATGCGGGGTCCCCAATGTATAAAAATAGAAAAACAAAAATATTTGAGGTAATCAACACTGACATGTAAAATATCTCAACAACAAAACCTCGGATCTGTCGTTTTCTTTAGTGAGAGAAGTAGCTGAAGAGTTTGATGTATATTGTGTGAATGGTATGTAAAAGCTGCGTCATCAAAACAGTAAAAACCAACAGCAATCATTTACAATATTACATTTTTAATTATCAGCCGATAGTTTCAAACCTAGTTATACGTGAAGACTCAACCCATCCTTGGTGAATTTGGATCCTTGCATGCTGCCAACAGCACAGAATTAGATCATAAGATGGTACAACTGGACCCTCCCCACACTGCTGTGTCTAATCATCAGATCAGTAGCAGGCTAAGGACGGGGTGACCTTCAGGTTTGGGGGGAAGGGGCATCTTTCCTTCAGAGTTACACGGGGGCTGAACTCCACCTCCCCTCCAGCTAGCATTCCCATGTTCCCAGACACCAGCAATTGTGTCTTAATGAATTCACTGAATACTAATCAGGCAGCCTAAGTCCAGGGGATGGGGCGGGGCTCGACATCGACAAGGTTCTCTTTAAATATGCAGAGATTTTTTTTCTTTTAAATTCCCCCACCATACTACACTTCAGACCACTTAGCCGGGTCTGTTTGTTTCTCGTGTGCCGTCCTGCCTCATCTATCAGCTAATACACTTGTTTGCCTCATTATGACACCGCGACAGCTCTGTTTTGATTAAGCCCGTGTCTTGGGGATACCCCGTGATTGTTTCATACTCACCGACTTCAAAGCTCTCCAATTGAGTATGGGTATATTTTGCTGCCGAGACCCCGTTTATATAAATCTTTCAGCACCGCTGACCAGAGGTTATATCTTATAACATTAATCAACACTCACCAGAGTTCTAATCTTTTATCCAAGTCCTGTTAGCCCCATGGACAAACACTTTATGGCTCAATCAATCACACTGACTAGCTCTGAAATGTCCAGTGGTACATTCTCGACAGCCCTTGGCAGGCTATTTAGTCACTGTGAGGCTGCCATAAACAAGCAGCAGTAATCAACATTCAGGACGGAGGATCACATGCCTGAGAAGTGAGAGTTTGGACATGCAGTCGGCGATGATGTGGACAGCTCAGTCATGGAAGAACGATCAGATTGATCCAGTCAGGAGAAGTCTGTGTTATTTGGACAGTAATCTCCGGGAGTCCTATTAAAACACAGCGTTAATTTTGCTGTGAAATTGCAGTTTATCCCATAAAGCTCGTCCCTAACACATCATTAGTGTTGCAGGCCCAAGTTTTATCTCTTAAGCTTCCGAGGAGAGGCGTTCATGCTCATGAATACTGATGGAAACTTATACTGAAACTTTATAAAACTCTTTGAGCACAAGTTGAAGTTTGGAGGTAACTTGTGTAATTGAGGGAGATCACTGGTAGTTTGAGTCTTAATGGGAGAAATGGTTGTAATTCAGTCATTTTCAGTCTCAAGTCTTGGCAAAGAGCTTGAGAAAGTGAGAAAATGTCGCCGATCTCCATGATTGCAATAAAAAAACAAGCTATGTGCTTATGTCTAATATTCAATCGAATATCAAGCTAATGTGTTTTCCTAAAAGAACACGAAGTAAATAAACTAGATTTGATAAATAGAGTACAGCGTGCTAACTAGATGAAAACGTTACCTTGATGTATGATAGACAAATGGAACGATAGCTTCTGGAAATGAGTAATTTGTGGCTAATCGTTCATGTCGGGGAGTATTTGTCTCATTTATTCTGTAGGAGAAGCAGCGATGTGAGCATCATGTTGGTCCTGTTCTGTGCAAAATGAACAAATGAATATTGGTTAAGCTGCTGCAGCTGATTGCAGACATAATACATTAAAGTGTTTATTCATTGCATGGAGGTTTAACTATTTTTCCCTATAAAAAGCCTAAACTTGCATGATTCAAAAGCTCTGGTTTTTGCACCTTTTCATCAATACATCCAAAAAGTTGTTTCGTAAATATGAATCAATCACAAGAATTTGCTCATCTTGTATTATTTTAGTCGTTCTTTTGACTTGTTTCTAATAAAGTTTCGTACTTTTTTCTTCTCCCATGTGTATTTGTTGCTTTGCTCCACAGATTCTGTGGAATAAAGCATTTGTAAAATAGTTTTAATTTTCCTCTGGCATCAGAGCCGTTTCTATTTTGGGCCTCATTGGGCTCTGGTGTAGCGAACCTGCACTGCTGCTGCTCCCATCGCTGTAATTAAAAGGTGTCCTGGTGGGTCATGTTTTTTACCAGTAACACGTGTAGGAACCAGTTCAAAGGCTGATTGTCTGCATGGCAACACAAACACAATGAAAGGGAACTGATATTTGCCAGTTTGGGGTAATGACTCGTTGGACATGAATGGATGATGGAAACACCATCGTTTCTTTTCCAGATCCAGTGGAGTCTTTCTGTTAATTCTATTTGTTTTGGGACAAGCTCGGCATGACGAATGTTTTGAGTTTGAAAACGTTTTAAGAATTATTCATTTTTAGTCCTGCATTTATTTTTTCTAATAAACAAATGAGAGATACGAAGTTAATGAATTAATTATTCATGAATTTCTTTCCGTCGGAGCGGTGTGAATTGTTCTTTTGATAATTATTGTGTTCTTTAGCAAACAAATCATTAGACATTAATTAAACTTTCAGAAAGTAAACTTCAAATGTGCAACTGGTTAACTTTAGAAGTCAACCTGATTCAACGTGGCTTCCAGAACTAATCGACTTTAGTGAATACAAAAATGACCGTAGCTCAGGTGATGTCATGTTGTCCTAGCTTAAAGTTATTCGCAACACAAGCTAACATGTCCCAAAGGATTTAGCAAAATCTCATGAGACATAAGTGATGTTTTCAGTCTAAAACTCTGGTCTGAAAGGCGGCAGTAATATGCGTTCTATAAAGCAGATAACCGGCGTTTTTTCCTCAAACGTCACCATCTAGAGGCGGAAAAATGCATTGCACCTTAAGCCCCTTTTCTTGCTTTTGTAATTACGGCTGGATGCAACGGCTCTCGTTTGTGAGCATGCACCTCTAGCCAGGCAACAGAGCTAAAACATGTCTAACGCTATTGGCTAATGCTGAGTGGTGCTCAATTCAAATCGCATGGGGCTCTATGGGAATGGAGGGTGGGCTGACCATTGGTGACCATTGCCTACATTAAATCACAATAAATTAAGACTATCACTTTAACAGATTCCCAATAAAATGAAACATTCCTGAAAAAGGGGGAAAACTCCAGATTGCTGCCTTAGAGTTATCCCTTTAATTCCTTAGATGCATGGTTCCTACACCTTTTTTTATAAGATTGTATTTCTTTTGAATTTGAATCATCTTCTTTGTGACGGTCTCAGAAGAACTTAGGAAAGCATCGATTGTTCTTTGTCCTTGTGCTCTAACCTGTGGATCATATGATCCACTGACTCTTAAGGCACGAGCGCCCGCTGCATGATTAAAGCCTTGTGTTCATGAGTGTAAAAGTAAATGTTTGGTGTGTATTCTGCCAAACAGCGTAAACGGAAACTCGGCCAGGACTCGTCTGTTCCCGTTTTATTAGGAAAAACATCACTTAGAATAAAAGACCCGTTGTTTCAGCATGCATTACATCAGGGATCGTCACGTTTTCCTAAAAGAGATCCAGGAGTAGGGTTGAAAAATGCATTTAGCTGTATGTGTTTTTCTGTTTATCAGCCCACCTGCAAGTCCTCACCTTGAGTGTTCGCATCTATCCAGCATCATTTCCCTAAGTGTGAGTTTAACCTTTCAAAACAAATCACTACACTTAGCCAGTAGTCCAATCAAGAAGTAAGGCATGGCGCTGAACTGGATAAAAGACCGAAGTGATTAAAACATAAAACGCTGACACCGTGTCTCTATTCAACACTGTTTTGAGTCAAAAGGACCTCCTAACTGCACAGACGAGACTACAAGAATAAAAACAAATCTCTGGAGGACGTCGTTTCCTCAGCAACATTTTCTGCCATCTAATTCATTCTAGTTTGCTTCCCCGCATGGCAACATAAACAGAATGATAATAGCTACCATACCGAGTAGGACTGGTAGCCTTTTCTTGACATCTGTTGATTTTCAATCTATGGAATCAGTGAGGCAGAAAAAACTTTTTATCCTTGAGCTGACAGGATAAACCAGATATTATTATATGATTATAGGATCACTATTCCTATTCAATACAATACAGAATACCACAAACGCGCTGCCTGATCCCGGTCTCTCCCCTCTGTTGCCCTATTGTATTGCTCACAGATTACTTGACATGGTGTTTATTGTGCTTTCATTTGTGCTATTCTCTATTTCACAAGGGCTCTCAAATGTCACGATAAGAGCGCGTAATGAAAGAGGAGCTACTTGAGCTGCTGTATTACCTTTTTCTGTCAATGCAGATAAGATAACATGTAAAAGATGTTTCTTCATTTCTTTATAGAACGTTAACTGCCTGGCTCAAAATAGACACGCAGCTGAAGGTTGTAACGTTGGCTGGTATTTATTGGAGCATCATCTCCAACATTGTCATTCTAGAATATGCATGAGTGGAGACGAGAAATCCGTCGATGGGGGGAAACCTGGGAATTCAGTATGTCCATGTGTATTCTGACAGTTTTGACAGATGGCATCACTGCAGAGCAACAGCTGACCAACCGAATCAAACTCACGCTTCACCTTCCCTCGATGGGCTTAGCAGGTTAGCACAAGGCGTGATGGGAGCATCGCTTTAACTTTAAAATACTTTCATCAGACTGGAAGTACAGCTGGAGTCATCAGACTGTAGGACATTTTATATCAATGTGGCAAATTTAAATTTTTATGTTGGCAAACTTAAAGCTGCTATAGCGAATCTGCAGAACAAGCTAGGTTTTGAACGCAAACACAGTCACGGAACACTCACCCCTCCTATCGGGTTTCTTCCCTGAGATGCTTCTGCTGGAACCGGAACTGTTGCTAAATACGCGAATGCGTTATGAGTGGAGGACCCAGGGAAGGGCGGTAGATCGGCGAGACCGACAACCGGATGGTCCAATGGTTGCTTTAAATCCAAAAGGTGTTATTGGCGCAGGTTTTAAGACAAATGCGAGAGGACCACTTTATTAATATTTTTCATTTTTTTATATCTCCACAAAATTTTTTATAGTTGTGCTATGTTAGAACGTTAAGAGGCATGAAAAAATTTGCTATAACAACTTTAAATTTGAAATGAACTACAAAGAAATTTTACAGGTGTTTATTTCCAATGTTTAAAGTTTTCTCGGCATTCAGCACAAGGAATGCTCTTACTTTGAGAAATAAAGAATATCATTACTCAGGACTGGGTTGTATTAAGTTTTTTAATACCTTTATAGTACGGATGTCCACTATTGGCTTTTTTTCTAATATCTGATGTACCGATACCAAGCTATTTTCTGTTCTATTTACCTCAGCTACGTTAGTGTCGTAGGTAATAACGTTTTTTTTATTATTATTTTACTAGTTAATCAACTGGAAATCTGCTGAGCTTGATGCATTCTGGAAGCGTAGTGCGTAAAAAATAGACCCGAAGTGTAAATTTAGCGGAGCGACATGACGCTACTCTTCTGGGACACGTCCAGAACGCGCCTCTTCGCGCTCAATAGAAACACACCTATCCCCTATAACAGCTTATTTTAGCGCATTACGCTTCGCAGACGTTACGTGATGCTTACCCATCTGGTGGAAAGGTGGGGTATTCTGTTTGTGTTTTTTTAACCTTACATTTTCAGCTGCTCTTTGCTTGGGTTTAGGCACTAAAACACTGTCGTTTGGGTTGTTTTGACAGATTAATCCCATGTTTGCTCTGCAGACTGAAAAATAAGGTCTATATTCTGAAAAAGAAAACTGGGATTTCTTTCCCTTTGGTGAGAAAATTGATGTCATTTTCATTTATAAAACTCATCATCAGCACATATTTAACCCAGCTATACAGACTCTTCCTTGTGTTTGCGCAGCAAACTCAATTTTCCATTGAAAATAGATCAATTCGTACGCTTCAGTTTCTCTACAAAGTAAACAAATACGATTGTAAGGAACTGTAATTTTGCTGGTGGGTGGATATTTTGCACCGTACGGAAATTTGTTTCCTGCTGATTTTAGTTTATGTCCTAAGAAATCAGCCAGTTGCTGAGTGTGATTTAATTTGAAACTAAAGATGACTTTCAGAGGAAATTATCTGCAGATTTCCTCCAAATAATCAAGAAAAATCACAAAGCCAACAACACGTCGCTCTGTGCTCTGGTGAAATATTGTCTTTGACCGTTATTGATCTAAAGATGTGAAATAGCGAAACACGTTTACCTCGTTTTGCCTCTGGTGATTTATGCTGCTGTATTAATAAACCATTTTATGATGCTTCCAGTCTTTTAGAGCTGTAGAAGCAGCCTCGTGTCCTGTGGAGATTTCTACTTTCCCCTAATGTTTTTTTTTATATTACACCCACACTGAAATCCTGAAAGAGTGACCTGTGAGCTTAGAGATAGTTCGATTTTTTTGAGAGGAGGGTGAGGCACTTAAACTCCATCTAGCTCAGTCCCCGGGGGTAATAAGCTGGACTGATGTGTGTCCCAGAAGAGGAAGGCATGAAAGCAGCTGGGTGGGACTTTAAACAGGCTGTGAAGTACTTAGTCCACTTGGCAGTGGGAATCAGTTTTTTGCTCCATCCCTGAAGCGTTTCATTGTCTTTTGAAAGCGGGCTCTTTGTGCTTGCAGCATAAAGCCGCTCACATGATGAGCCCCAGTAATGTCACAGAGGCATTTTTGATGTTCTGTGTGGAAGACACTGAAACATTCATGGCATATTTGGATGCCATTAACATGAATATTACAGCCTCAATCGTTCCGTCTTTGATACCAGTCTCCCCAGAAGGCCTTGCATTAGCTTGCTTACAGTTCATTATAAGGAGTAATTAAGACGGGAGCGCTTTGCCTTAGGGCTACGCAGACGTTTGGACATGTGCTCAGCCGTCATGCTTCTCTATCAGGCTCCGTCAGTAGGAGGAGCGTGCAACTCAACACATCAGACATGACCCAGTTAGAGGAGCTGCACTTCTAGGACCCTGTAATGTGGATCCCACCCTGAGGCGGATTTTCACACCCTTTGGCTCGGTTGTTTGCATCATAAGTTCTCCTCTTCAGAGGAGAAAAGTCATCACTTTTTCAATTACATTTCAGACTACTGTGCTGATAGATATGTTTGGGGAGGGTTTAATGATAACTATTTTTTTTTCACTACCACTTTTTGTCTTTGAATTTATTTGATCACAACGAAAACATTTTGCACAAAACCTCCCAAAAATTGGCTCAGGCCCAGTTCACCTGGCAGGATAATTATGGTAATTGTAGACGCGCTCCACCCCCTCCGACGATCTTATTGATGCGCCTGATTTCCATAACTGCTCTAAAGATAATCTTATCAGATTATCTTGCCATGTGTGGTGTGTTACGAACACTCTGGTCTGTTTGGAAGCACTTCAGGGCTGCTCCGATCATAAATCCTGTCTTTCAGACATGCTGGATTATCTTGGTTCGATTTTGGTAAATGGCCTGTATTTGTATAACGCCTTCTTAGGGTTCTACAACCCCCCAAGACGCTTCACAACACAATCAGTCATCGACACATTCACACACTGGTGGGGATGAGCTACATTGTAGCTACAGCTGCCCTGGGGCGCACTGACGGAGGCGAGGCAAGGCAGTTTTATTTATATAGCGCATTTTCTACCCGAAGGCAACTCAAAGCGCTTTACAAACAAATGAAACAGCAAAGTGAATCCAGCTGAAGTGCTGAACTTGGGGGTTTTTGGCATTTTAAGATTCTTGAAACAGTTAAGCAGCAGTGGACCTCTTTTCCTCAGCTCACCGTCATTTGTTCCAACCGCTCTCCCTTAAAAAAGACCAATTCCATTATTCCATCTGCAGTTTGCAAATCATAAATCTTTACTTTATATTATCTTTTCCTTTCAGAAGGTCAAGAACATCGTTTGTTTCATAAGGTCAGGAAAATCAGCTTAGGTCAAGGTCACAAACAAAGAGTAAAACAAAAAAGTATTAATATTCCCCTGAAAAAAATCCTCATTAAAATGCATTTGAGGCACGTCCCACTTTCAGCTTTTGCTGCACGAGTTTGTGCTGCTTAGCTTTCGGCCCGATGCTGGTTTGAACCACTGCTTAATGAAGCGGGAGTTAATTTTCCTCGTGTAATTGGTGTGTTTATTAATTGCTGGTTTTAGTAGGCGGCTGTGTGACAAATGAACGTTGTGATTAGATAAGGCCAGCTCTTAGCTGAACGCCTGTGGTAAAAGCACTGAACAGATCAATGAAACACAAACTGCTGGTTCCATCTGCGGGCCGTGACCGGTGACTGATGGGTGCTCGAGGAAAGAAATCTGACTTCTTCAGAAGAACGGAGGATGGCAGGAGTGGAATGCACACTGGGAATAATTCAGCCTGTTTTGATATAATTATCAAAATCTTTAATGTTCAGATGTTGCAAACTTTTACAAAACTTTATAACATTTAAATAATTGAAGCATTTTGATAGAAAGATCTTTGCTCTCTGCATCCTCATTTTGTCTTCCTCTGTTTTTATTTGAATTTGCTTCACTTCATGTTGCTTTTTTTATTTTGTGCATTTTTGCATTTAAATTTTAGCAAATGACAGTCTACACTACCGCCGACACAGAGAATGATAATCTTGTGTTTTTGATGTGAAAACTGAGCAGATGATTACTGAAATTTACCAGCTTCTGCTCAGATTTCCACCCTTCCAATTCGTCACCTCAATCACGTCTCAAGCAGTAACGTCACAGCTCCTCTGTGCATCTGAACATGTTGTCTTGTTATTCAAGATGAAATGATGCAAAGATTATAAATGAGTTGTGACATTTTGTTGAATTTGTGCAGAAAGCAGAAGCCAACGCTGAACATTTTGGTCCTAGAGCACAAAATTCACTCATCCATGTTTATCGTTTGTTTAACAATAAAATGCATTTCCAAATTTGAGAGTTTTCAGCAAACTAGCGCTGATTTCTAAGGTTATTAATGTCACATGCATCCATTCCATAAAGCTTCAGTACATCGAGTACAGAACGGATGCTGTCCGGAATCCAAATGGCTTCTGCAAAGACAAAAAAAAACATTGAGTCCAATCAGAGCCTTCACACCAGCTGCAGTGCAGATCCGAAAATGGAACTCCAGACAATTTCCACATGGAGTCGATTTTTTCCGGACGCAGCGTAATAAAAGCTATATTTTTTTTTTAAATAATAATATCTCCACGGGGTGTTTAGAGGTGTGCAGAATGAATGTACAGTTTTTCCTATAAAAGCTATATTTAAAAAAAAAAATAATACCTCCACGGGGCGTTTAGAGGTGTGCAGAATGAATGTACAGTTTTTCCTATAAAAGCTATATTTAAAAAAAAAAATAATACCTCCACGGGGCGTTTAGAGGTGTGCAGAATGAATGTACAGTTTTTCCTATAAAAGCTATATTTAAAAAAAAATCTAAATTTTATTTTGACGGGCACGACACTGGGTTTATGTTTACATCCACCAGCCACTAGAGGGCACCGTTTTGCGCCAAAAAGTCCGCTCAGCAAGGCGAGGCTGGGACTGTGTAAAATGGTGGACTTGACAAGTCAAGCAGCCGATTCTGAGCCCAGAAGATGTTCTAACGGTAAATACTGTCGTAAAATAAACTTATTAGTAGAAATGAGTCCTTACCCTGTACGATTCATCACTGCACATAGTGCTGGCTGGTCACTTCACGTATCAGCAGGGAACCAACACCCCGACGGCTGGAAAAAATTTTCTGTTGTTGCAATACCACCTCTAAGCACCTGATGTTGCAATAGTGTCCGTGTTCCATATTCAACCTTTAAAATTAATTAGCAATGCACCGATATGAAAAGTTTGGCCGATATCATCTGCTATTAACATTGCTGTTATGGCCAATAACCGATAATTACTGCTTTTATAATTATATTTGATTATACATGTATATAATTCCAAATACATACAAATATATTTATACACACATGAATGATGCCAAGATTTCACTGTCACATAACCAAAGAATTACGTCATGATCACGATCTTCCTGTCCAGAAACGGATACGCATGGGAGGTAGGTGAAAATACCGTTAAAATCGACTCAGTTTTACTTATTGGACCGATACCGATATGTTAAAAAATTACTAACATCAGCCAATATCGATGTTGACACCAATATATTGTGCACACCCACATACAATCATTATCTAACTAATTATTTTGCTATTATTTCAGCTCTAATTGCTCGATTTGATTGATACACGATTTAGAATCATTTTCAATAAATTAGACTAAAAAGAACTAACAGTAAAATAAATAGTTGATAATACATTAAAGATGAAACTATGACACCATCATTAGCAATGTTTGGCTTTCTAACAAGTTATGAAATCTTTCCGAAGTTTCTCACCAGCAGATTATTTATAGCGGTTTGTTTCTGCGTCAGTGGAGAAAAAGAAATAAAAGGCTTCCCTTGAATGTGACCAAATATTTGACTGTGAGAGGGTTTGCTGCGGTTTGACCTTTCCCTGGTCTGATGGCTGCAAATACCGGAGTGGAGAGAGCAAAGTTTATCCAGGAGATGACGGCAACGCTCCTCTCCTGCTGTCAGAGGTTGTTTGTGTCTCCAGTTCCGGTCTCACCGACAATTTGTTCCCCAACGTTGAATTTTAAATGCCTACAAATTCTTGGGAAGTAAAGCAAAATAAAAGACCTCCGACTTTTCTATGAGGTCAACGCTTTGCAGAAAGGTCCACTAGCAGGTGTACAGTAAAGCATTATTGATCACAAAAGCAATGAGTAATAATAGAAAACCAATGAGCTAAATGACACCAGAACCCAGTGGTATTTATGTGTGTTACTGTGAAAATCACATATCTCACATTCTTCACATATTTCGTGCACCCCTCCTCCTCCTCCTCCGTTTAACCACCTCTTACTTCTCCTTTCAAACAAAACATCTGATATCCATCTTACTCACGAGAGAAAAAAGTACTTCAGCTCCGCCAGCAGAAGAGCCCACATAGCTGTGAGCTCCTCTGTTGATCCAAGTCGGATAACTGAGAGAATTGAAACATGATAAGAAAAGCAGACGTGCATGCTGAGCGTGTGGATGTGTGCCTCGTGTTCCCAATGAAGGAGCAGGCACGCCTCAACATGCAGACGCGGTCCTGTCGACAGATGAGTCAAACGGGCTCTCGAGGACGACGCGACTCCAGAAACTTGTGGCTGTGTTGTTTTTTTGATTTGAAAAGGAAAACAGGGATGGAATGAGAATGAGGTTTTCCACGCATTAATATGCTAACAGTAAGGCTGAAATTGATCAGAATGACCGTGTTGCTCTTGATGTTTTTGTGTTTAATCATCTTGATAAAACCGAAAGAATACGTTTAAAAGTGGCCATTTCCATGGAAATTCTTGGATGATCCTTAGAGCCCAAAGGGGAATGTTCTTATATTAATCCAATCTCATTCAGGCCAACTCCCTGGCCACTAAAACTCTCCCCGGCCTTTCCCCTTGCCCTCTTTGGCCCCCTGAATGATAACCTTGAATGGTATTGTCTCGGGGTATGAAGGAGGGTAAAGAAATTCCTCGTGTCTTGACAGAGAGCAGGAAAGCTTGACAAAAGCCATCGGCACTCTGCAAATCAGAGACCACGGCTTGGGAGGGGTATGAAAAGGAGGCTGTTTTTCTTTCAGGTAAAAAAGAAGCATTGACAGGAAAAAGAATGGGGACCAATAGCTCGGCTCTGGTATGAGTAAAAACTTCTGTCTTTTAAACCATTGAAAACTCTCTTTTCAAAACAGCATAAACTACAATGATGAAATCTGAGGCAAGGCTATGGATCGCTATATTAGAGCAGAATTCGTAGATGAAATGTTGAATATGCGGGACTGATTGCATCGAGTCGAATCCAATTCTCTCCCAGTTCATATGGGAGTCTTTCATAGGAGCCATTAGACCTGAGATAGTCACCCTGATAATGACCACGTGGAGATCAATTGAAACTCGATCCGTGAACGAGCTGCCTGGCCTCACGGATTCTCTCTCTGACCCTTTCCTCTTCCTCCTCCACTAAACCCCATCAAACATCAGCCAGCTGCCATAGCAACTGAAGGAAAACTCCAAAACGGGGAATAAATCGTTATTGGCAAAACCCTGTAAGGGAAACAAACAGTCCTCCCAGGTCTCTGTTGATAAAGCAGCTTTTGAACTCCCCTCAAATAAAGCTGAAGGCACCTTAAACTTGGGATAGTTTGATGCTACTTAAAGAAAACCAACTCTTCGGATTCTTTGTAGACTCAGTGAAAGGTGACTGGAGTTGGCAGATTCTCTCTTTAGTCAGTTCTATAGTGTCATGTAGCCGCTGCTTTGCCTCTAAAACAGCTCTCTGTTGAATTCCCCCAACTCTTCTCGTGGCAGCTTAGTGAAGTCTTGCAACAATTTCATCATGAGACGACCATCTGCTCGGAGCAAAATGAAGTTGTTCGTGTCATCTGACAGGAGGGGATTTCCTGTTCGTGCTTTGGGGGAAGAGAAGTTCTTAATTGTTGAGGAAGAAACTAAATTCAACCTTTGAATTTGTTTCAAAAAATTAATTTTGTGAGATGAAATCTGTGCACTGGAGTCAGTTATAGTAAAGGTGGGATGGATATTTTTTTTTCTAGAGCATTTTTGGCCATATTGTGAACATCTCATTCCTAATCATTGGATCATGATCCATCCGTCAAACTCCCCTTTGACCAGTGGTGCTGCAAGGTTGGGGAGTGAGACCATAGACATGAATACGTAGACGCCCCATTGGGCGCTGGAGAGCGTAACAGCGCCATATTGGATGGGTCTCCTCATTCTCCAAAGTCAATGCAGGGTGGCTATGCCCATTTGTGCAGCCTACAGTTGCAACAACCGGCGTACTATTGAAAACAGGTCACGTGGGATTACTATTGACTTTTCTAGCCTACCTGATGGAATTTTATATTTTAATTTATTTAGTTTAATTATGTTTATATTTAAATTATCATGCCATATCATGTGTTTGATTTTGTGAAAAAGCTTGATAAAATGTGTTTTTTAGCTGGGTAAGCACCTTCCTCAGTAGAAATAAATGCACTGGGGGCGAATGGAGACCCAACTAAGATGGCGACCGGCCACTACGGCAGCTCCAATAGGCAGCGCCAGTCCACAAGGTGTCTAAGTATATATGTCTGTGCGTGAGACAGTCAACAGCGCTGTCAAATGATTTCAAAGTTTGTCCGCCCTTTGGGGCCCTCCTGTGGCCTGGGGACCCCAAGCAATTGCCTGTCGGCATGCGGCACTTCTGCCTCTGACCATTCCTCCCCCATCTGCACATATGAATTGCGCGTTCTTGGTTCAGAGCAGCTGAACAGGAAGTGAAGCGAGAGCCGGGCTAGCTAGTATAAGGGACGGAATGTTCTGTTTGCAAATTTCATTTAAGGAGTGGTTTCACCTGTTTTCTTTAGAGTCTGGCTCTGTTCTTGTTGGGAAACGTTTAAGTGACGGACCTGTTTGGGAATGCAGCCTGTCGGCTGACAGAGCCCTCTGTCTAAAGCTTGTGTGTGGACAGCCGGCAGAGAGGTTTATGAGGGGTTTTCCAAGATTGTTGGTGGCGCTAAGCAGCTGTGATTTTAAAATTAAGAATAAATGAAGAAAGCTAAAAACTGTTTGTTTTTCACCATAAATAAACCACGATATTATAGCTGACATGCTAAATTGTTCTTCGGTTACATTACGTTGGGAATTGTTGCAGAAAATGTGCCAACAATGTAAAACTAAACCCTCGGGAAAAAGCATGTTGCTGTATTCTGGAGGGGGGTTGGACCTTTGAATTGTGTAGGCTATTTCCAATCAGCCCAAAGTAAGGAAAACGTCTAATCCACCTTTAATAAACCATCAGGTTTCCTTTTTATACATAGGCATCTATTTTCATGAGTGAATTTCTTGCATTAAATTTAAAAAAATGTCTGTGAATTAAGTAGAAAAACGTTCAGTTATGATTTGTAGTCTGGAAGTTAAGTTAGCAGCCAGCTTGCAGAAGCAGAGACAAGCACATGTGGAATGATACAAATCCCTGGTGTCTATTTGTGCAAAATGTGGCGTATTGGTGTCATCTTTTGCAATATAAAGGACAGGAAGTATCTCCTCACAGCAGCATGCATGCAGAATCACAGCCTAAAGGTAGTTACTTGTGAGAGGCCCTCATGTTTCAAACAGCTTGGCTCACAAACATGTTGTGAAAGAACGGTCTTACACTCTTGGTAATCTTTTTTTCCCCACATTCACCGTCTCCAGCCTCCCCACCTCCAGTTTTCAATAACCCACATAGTGAGTGTGGAGGATGGGATTTGATGGAATTAACCATCCCAGGAAAAATAAATAAATCAAATAGATAAAAGCCTAAAGAAGGAACGTGGGACCACATTTGATACAGACCTGAATTACACCTTAACGATTTGTTCATATTTTTATTCATCTGCCCCCGCGGTGATTTGCGTCTCCTTAATGGTGTCATGGTGAAATGTGACTGCTCACATTGATTTCACCCGCTGAAACGGTGCAGGTTCTGTAAGTTTGTCCTCAGAAACAGCATGAAACTGGCGGTTTATCGTCCACCTTATCTGATCTGTTTTGTGAATGCACAATGGAAATCAACCCACGTCTTTTCGTTTTCTGAGGTGGAAATCCCCTTCCTGCTTGTAAATATGTTTGGATTTAAGAGTCATTCTTGTTATGTCTCAAGAGTTTTTCCATCTCCCGTTTGTTCCCTTTCCGTGCCCGCTGCAGGGCACAGCACCTTCATGGTTGTGATTGTTTGTAACAGGCGTGTTATCAAAGTTTGAACCCTGTGAATCTTGGCCCTTCTAATAAAAAACATCCCTCATTGTAGGATAGAATGTCCTTTTTTTATCCCGGTCTCGTTTTACTGCAGAGAGATAAAGTCTGATTACACGCTGCTGTCTCGCTGCTTTGTGCTTTAAAGAGAATTTTAGATTTTATTTAATATTAATCATGAATATACAATCATGTTGGCATGCTTTACTGTACAAATCTGAAACCCAAACACATTAAATACAATTATATAAGAGAACATGCAATTTGCTGTGTTTGCTTTTTTAACTTTAGTTCTTTTTAAAACACAGGTAGGAGATCTTATTACCTTATTATGCTGACGTTTCGGCCATCGCTGTGGCCTCCTTCTGAGCTAAGCTGCATTAGCAGCTTCACTTCCGCTTAGCAGCTTAGCTCAGAAGGCCACAGCGATGGCCGAAACGTCAGCATAATAAGGTAATAATATCTCCTACCTGTGTTTTAAAAAGAACCAAAGTTACAAAAGATTAAAGCACATACACAGAATGAACGTACCGAAGATGCTGTGTTTGCTCTTCAACGCATTCTGCAGAATAGTGTTTTAAAGAGCAAGTTCACTGAGAAACTGTTTTTTTACTTGTTATTTTTTAAATATGATCGCTCACTCTGGAGGCTTCCGAACATTGGTGCCACCGGTTCTCCCACCACCACCAGCAGTTAGCATTAGCAACTCCACTACATGGCAGAACTCCTCCAGTCTTGTGTTATTTGTGGAGATAAAACACCAACATTGAAAAGCAAACAGTCAGTGATAGAGTCACGTTGCTGTTAACCCATCAGAGGTGAGATGTCCGAATATAAGAAATTAAAACTCCAAATCCTGCCGTCTTCTGCTCCCCTCTCCTCTGGCTAACTTCTACTTCCTGAAACAGGAACGCAAGAGCCATTTATACTAGAGACCACTTCAAATGTATTGAAAAAAACTAGTGAACTTGGTCTTTAAGTTCATCGGGGTGACCAAAGTTACTGCCTGGACAAAAATTAATATTTTTATTATTTTAAATTCTGAGGAAAAAATGGTTAAGTGGTCACATATAAATTTCCCTGGATCCCCTCTGATACTTAGCTGTAATGACAAATACTCCTTTTAAAACACACACACACACACACAAGTTCTCATCAGTATGCTGGCATTTCACTGAATTGATTTTTTTTACCAGCAATACCAAAGTCAGCCACTCTGTTTTCCTCACAGAACTGCATCCCTGAAATCTGTTGTCCTTGTGACTTTGATGAGGTAGAAAAAAAACACAGATGTCTTTTTCACTCTTCCCGGGTCCACCTCAGATGTTAGCCGGTCCGTCCAGCCCACTTCCATTAGCATGTTGGATTAATTCCTGCCCGTTATCAAGTTTAGATGTAATAAGGCAGCCCTGGATGGTAGGTAGGGCTAATCACTTTGGAAGGCAGTGCTTTCTTACCTTCTTTTTTTTTCCAGCTGCCATCCTCACGTCCCAAAACTGATAGCAGGGCAGACGCATCAGAGAGGATTAAGCTAATGTGATGGCAGAGCCACCTACCAGGGGCCCCCACAGGATAATTTTAAGAGACAGTCCTTGACATTCAGGGAATAACTTGTCAGGACCTGGCTACAGGCAAATATTGAGGATATTAATCCTTAATGTAATGGCCTAGACTAGATTTTCCTCTTGTCTCTGGAAGCAGCTTTAAGCACAGTCATAAGTCTCCTTAATCACTGACATAAAGCAGTCCCTCAAGGATTCTCCTGAGTTTTACAGTAATTATTGCGTACCAAAAAATGCCTCTGTTTTTCATTCTGGGCTGTTTGAAAAATTGCCAAGCTATTTGCATAATGTTTGTTGTTAATTTGCCAGTGTTTTATGACACGCTGGCAGAGGAGCGCTTTGTTTTGTTGCGGTAAAAAAGAAAATTGTGGAGAAGAGTAAAAATCACAGTCTGAGTCAATTTATTAAATATAACTTGGCTCTCACGAGTTAGATCTGCATCTCCGCTTTGGACTTTGCCTGTTTAAATCACATCGCTGCAGATTTGAGGGTTTAAATTAAAGCATAAAGAGAGAATTGACACAGTTTGAATTCAGTTCTTCTCGCTGCAGATTAAGATGGGACTGTGTCATAAAATAAACGAGAACACGTCGCTGTGCATTTTTAGTCGCATTCATAAAAGATTCTTAAATGATAAACCACAGAGACATGAAACAAATCTCAAAAGGAGCCTAATGATGAGTGTTTGTCCTTGCTGCAGGTTTGCTCTCATGAGACGTGTTGCATCAGCTTCCAGCCTGTTTTTTTTTCCATGAGTTGCATCACTGATCACTTCTTCTGATGTCGTCCTCAGGTCTGCTCATCGGGTCTGGCTGTGCGCTCTATCCACTGGGATGGGACAGTGAGGAGGTCAAACAGACCTGCAGCAACAGCTCAGACCAGTTTAAACTGGGTAAGATGTTTCACACCTCACACACACACAACCTAAACGCCTGAACATAGAGTAGGGTGACCAAATGTCCTCTTATCCTCCAACATGTCCACTTTTAACGCTCTGTCAGGGGCATATCAGGGGCTTCATGCAGGTTTTCATCGTTTTTTGAAGAGACAAATAGATGTGTCCAAATTCAGGGGCAGCATCCTTGTAAGAGCCCGTCCAACTCAGTCCACGTAGACAGTGCCGGCACTCCGACCATCATCATAGACCAAGTGGCCAGGGCGGCACCAACCAGTCAGGCTTATGGAAAAAAGCTTCCATGAGGCGCTCTGCAAGCTGAGCATCGTCAGCCCAGGCAGGAGGAGAGATAAAAAAAAAAAAACGACTCAGCTGAGACTTTGCACAACCACCTACACCACCCCCACCCCCGCTACGATTACGTAGATGCGCCATTGGGCTTTGGAGAGCGTAATAGCATCTCCGCCATATTGGATGGGTCTCTCCCTAACTAAACACTACTGGAGTCTAAGCAGAATAGGCAACTATGCCCGTTTTTTTGTGCGGCCTACAGTTGCAACAACCAGCACACTTTTGAAAACAGATCATGTGGGATTACTATTGACTTTTCTAGCCTACCTGTTGGGATTTTATATTTTAATTTATTTTATTTTATTATATTTATATTTTAATTATCATGCCATACCATATGTCTGATTTTGTGAAAAAGCATAATAAAATGTGTTTTTTAGTTGGGTAAACACCTTCCTCAGTAGAAATAAATGCACTGGGGGGGTGAGACCCATCCAAGATGGCGGCCAGCTGCTACGCCAGCTCCAATAGGCAGCACCAGTCCACGTCGCGTCTACGCATATGATGTCTGTGTTGCCTAAGGATTGGGTCTCCGCTGTTTGCAGATGATGTGGTCCTGTTGACTTCATCAGACCGTGATCTCCAGCTTTTGCTGTAGCGGTTCACAGCCTGAGTGTGAAACAGCTGGGTTGAGAATCAGCTCCTCAAAATCTGAGACCACATATGAATTGTTATGAGAGCTGTTTCGTTGGTAGAGTTTGATACTGATTTTAGCGCTTAGCCAGGTAAAAAGAAAAAAGTGTCAATCTAGTTCGTCAGAGTGGCATTGCCATAGTGTGACATCATCAGCAGGCGCCGTTCCCTGAGCAAACCTGTCATTTTTTTGGAAATCAAAATATGGTCACACCAACACAGAGGCCTAAATCAAACTAATTCTATAAAATATGTCCTGCTGCACAATTCCCTTCCCAGACAAGAGGAATCCGTGACACGTCTCACCACCACCCTCAACACTGTGACCTTTTTCTGAACACAGACACATGTCCTTCATACTGTCATGCACGGTGAAGTCATGAATTTTTGGTGTTTCAAATGCATGATAAAGACTCAGCCGATCCTCCAGTAGCTGGTGAGCTAGTGGTTCTCTATAAATATGTGCTGAGAATAACTAGGAGCCGGGTTTGTGCTCTGTATGCAGCTGGTGTTAGAAGGACTACCTCACAGACAGTAATATGCTTCTTTATCAGACACCAGGGAGAAGGGAGAGCGTTTCATCTCGCAGCTGCTGCTATATTTGATGCTAATCAAATAGTGATGAATGTTTTACCTCATTTAAATATTTTATTAAAAAAAATCGACAATATCAGCAAAAAAATGTAGTGATACTTTATGAACATAAACTTCTGTTGTATCGAGTTCAGATTCTTCCTAAACGGTTTTATTAATTTTTGCAAAATCTCTTCTGAACCTAAACCTAAAAAATCTGAGCAGCTTGGGAGAAATTCCGTTACTTGCCCTGGATGAAATAGTTTTTTTAATTATTATTCCATAAGGAACTATCTTCACCTCACTGAGCATATGGCCAGTGAACAGCCACGGTTTGTGGCCATCTGCTCTGTTCTGATCGCAAAAGGAAAACCGTATTTTTCAGAGTTTTATTTTTTCAGTGTAAACCATTACCCCCTCTGGACTCTGAATAAATATTTTTGCCTCATGAACCTGGTAAACACTTCTTTGGTACTAATGCCTGGAGAGTCTACTAATCTCCATTTCTGCCCTGATTTTTCTTATTTTGAAATTTCAGATGGCCTGCCTAGTGTTGATGAATGCCCTGGTGAAATCAGTGACACGTCAGACTAGTCTGATATATTTAGTACAACCAAAAATAGGAGCAGCATTTGCACCGAGTCACTTGAGCAGATCTTTCTGAGACTGACATCAGCCACAGTGGAAAAGCAGATTAAACAGTCAATACTGGCCTACATGATCATGCATTTAAAAAGGAATTGCCCTTTTTTATTTATGTAGCTCTTTTACAAATTGAACTCTTCCTTCACCTTTTAGGCGTGTATTCTCTTGGAGCTTCTGCATATTCGTAGAATTGTCAGGAGAACAACGTTTGAGGAAAATCAAACAGGCAGATGAGCTGTGACTTTTTTGGTTACTTGGACAACATTGCTAAGCTCCATTCACGATGAGATCTGGTGGCTGTGGAGTCCAGTGAAGTCACCCTGCAAACAGTCAACGTCGCATGGACGTGCAGATCATGTCTATATTGGGTCCATCAGTCCAGACCACGTCTGTAGGACGTCCTAACTAGGTCTTTGCACAGTGGACAGGGTCATGTTCTAGAAAGCAGTTGAGATGATCACGTTGCGTTATCCTGCTGGAAGTAGCCATCAGAAGAGGGGTCCATGTGGTCATAAAGGGATGGACATGGTCAGCAATAATACACAGCTAGGCTCAGGTGGTACTAAGGGGTCCAAAGTGGGACAAGAACACCCCCCCTCCTCCATTACACCAGCAGCAGCCTGAAGCGCTGACACAAGATAGATCCATGCTTAAATACCGACCCAACCATCTGAATGTTGCAGGAGAAATCCAGACTCAGACCAGGACCAATGCTGGAGTGCTTCTGCAATTTGGAAAGTTGCTTTCCTTCCATCTAGAACCAGTCTGACTAGTCACCTCTGACCCCAACAAGGTCATATGTTCTCCTTTTCACACCCTACTCTGTAAAACCTAGAGATGGTTGTGGGTGAAAATCCCAGTAGATCATTAGGTTATGTCAGTCATCTTCACCACGTCTAGATGCATTTCATTGCTGCCATCTGATTGGCTGAGTAGGCATTTGTGTTGACCGTCAGTTGAGCAGGTGTACTCCATAAATACGAGACTTTGTTGTTTTGTCAGTGATTCTTTCAACAAATTAATCAAAACAGATGGATGATAGTTGATAAACCTGGGCAAGACCAAGAACAGAAACTATCTCTTAATATGTTTCACGTTTCTGTGGTGTTTTGAAGATTTCAGCAGGATCTATAAAGAAAACCATCCCCACCTTGAAATGATTCCTGAAAATTTCCTTAATAAATGAACCAGGACTGAAATTTTAGGACATGAAGCTATTATGAATTACATCTCATTTCATCTCAGCTCTTACAAAGGGCTGTGTGTTATCATTAGCAAGTATCAGCGTGCTGTTTATACTCCCAGCAAATGAAATATTCCTGAGTTATTTCAGAGTCAACACAACTCTTGTTAGCATCACGGCAAGCGGGTGATTTTCTCCCCTTCTGAGCAGCGGATTTCCCACAAATGATGAGTTTGCCACATGAGAATTTCTCCTTCATTAATTCATGTCTCATTTATTAATCATGAGGAGAAAAGTCCGCTCTCAATGGCTTGGAAATGGTGTTGTAGATCACAAATAATGGATGTGCTTAATTTGAAGTTAATCAAACATAAAAGAATTTTTAAAAACATTGTAGCTTGCTGTTTTTGATCATTCCCACATTGATCATTTTAAATTATGAATGCCTAAACTGGAATGGTGAATTTACCGAGTTTGAAACAGACACGAAAAATTGTGCAAAATGTGAGAAAATGTCACCTAAAGATAGAAACCTTTGCCCTTTGAGTCGTGGTTCTACCCAAGTGATGAGATTCATTGCAACACCTTTGGTCCAGCTTGTAATTATAGATCTCTGCTGTCAGAAATTCTCTTACCTAAGTGTCCCTTCTGTGTCACAATTATGAATTATTATTATCTTACCTGTTGTATAGCTCACTGAACACTCTATTTGAAGAAATGGAATTATTGTGATGAAAACTGTATTTCCACCATGCTAAAACAGCTCCAGCGTCACCATTTCACAAATTTTCATGTAAAAATGACTTTATAACCCTTTGCACTGCTGTTAGTGTTGCATTACACATTTATTTTAGCAGAAATCATAAAAAAATCTGACCTCCGGATCACAAACTGCTCATGATATTTACCCTCATATTCCATTTTAATAACCATGTGATGTAAATTTCATAAGGTTAATAAAAAAACATTTGCATCAGTGCCCCTCTGCCTACCCTCAAGGACATTTTCCACACCCGCCTCACCCGTAGAACCATCCTCCCACTCCTCAAGCTCCCAATGCTGCCCCCTCCCCTCATGGAAAAAATACCGGAGCCTCCGGGCAACACTCCACAAGCCTGGCCAACAGCTTCACCCACCAAGTTCCATTGCTAAAATGACTCTTGAATTTTATGTTTATTCTTTTCCTTTATATGTTTATACTTTTAAAACATTTTACACCTTTTTTACCTTTTAGATTTATTTACATAATTTTTCATGTACATGTTTTACATGTACAAAGAAGAGACAGATCAGCATTTCATGTATGTCCTGAATATATTGTGAACCATCAATAAAGACTGATTTGATTAAATTAATTTTAAAGAAACCATTAAATTATGGCCACACATAGATGTTAGTGTATAATTTCTAAAGGACTTAAACTCTATTTCACCAAACAGAAGCCATTCAGGAAGCCATTTAAAAGCAGAATAAAAGATTTTATGCAGAAACATCATTTAAAATGGCTGAAAAATCCCTTTAAAAGTACGTATGATAAAATGCAAACTTGGATGAATATGTCTTAATGCTCAAAATTACCTCTCAGGGAAACGCGAAAATGTCGACTCGTCTTTAGTTCTGCTGGTTTTGCTTTTATGAACATTTCGAAAAGCCTTTAGCAGATACTTGACACATTCCGGGCTGTTTGAGGATAAACGATGTTCTTTGTGCATTTGTTTTCACATTTTTGTCACAAGCAGAAGAGAAATGTAGAAGCAGCCTGAAAGACAATGTTTAGCATCCGACCCCGTTCCCTGTGCCCACCACCAACATGTTCAAGCAAGATCAGAGATGTAGAGCAGCCGTCTCCGGATACGTGACACACTTCAACTCTGTTAAAGGAGCCTTGTTTAAATCATCATTCAAAATGAGAAGGATTTTGTGCATCTATTATATTTCCTCGTGTGGAACATATAGTCTCAGTGGAGTTTTATGAATTTTTAATCAGTTTTACAAAGTTCTATTGTACAGTTGAGGATTATTCTGCAGTTTTCAGTAAATGCAGAGGGAGTCGGGATCTGTTTCGTACATCATTTCCCTAAACTCTGCTTTTTGTTCTGCAGGCTCCTGTCAGATCGGCTGGGCGTACTACTGTACGGGGGCCGGTGCAGCCGCCGCCATGCTGCTGTGCACCTGGCTCTCATGTTTTGCCGGAAAGAAGCAGAAGCATTACCCGTACTGATCAGAGCTTTGGTGAGACGGGGACAGACGGAGACCTCGGGCGGTACGACAAAAAGGGAGAGGACTCCGTGGACCAGTACAGCACATCAAGCACCAAAGACGTCAAGTCATTACGGTGCTCTGCACACCTTGGGACACTTCTCACCTGACAACTGCAGGGACTGTTTCATAATGCAGCACACGTATGATGCTCTTAAATTGAAGATGTATGGACCAATCCTATTTGTAAAATTGTTACACCCCCTCCTTTTACAAAAAGAGTGTTTTTTTTGTCTTCTACTATAGTCATTGATGTTTATGTGATAGTGCGGCCTGTGATGAGCAGAAAATTCCTTCACTGTTACCCGAAGTGTTTCCATTTCATCCTGGTCTCTCATTCTTGCCTTAAACCTGAAAATGCAATAATCCCTGAAACAGGAAGTAGCCCCGCGCCGGCTTCTTTCCTCCTCACCTCGGACTTTTCAGATCCCACAGATGATAGCAGAGTTTATTTAGCACATCCAAAAGATATACAAAGTGTACGCTAATGTATTTTATCATGTTATCACGTGTTTTGTATTTGCTCTCAGATTATTCTTCGTCATGCTTTTTGTTTTTGTAAATAAATGTTTAATGAAATCCCGCTCGTTTGCTTTTCCAGCCACCGTAGCATGCCCCGAGGCTAAATGAGCACTCACGTTCCTAAAAGCTTTTCCCACGACTTCTCTATCTTAGAAGTGTTTTCTACCGCCCTAATCGATAAAAACGATAAGGACAGGCAGCTGTGAATTTAACTTTCATTTCTGTTATTGATGAGTTAAGTCTCGTGACCTCTACTCTGAGTTTTTGCCTTGTCTGACCAGGTTTCTCAACTTCAAAGCCTGGGATTTTTCCAGACAAAGCCTGAGATGTAATCATACCCTGGGAAATTGAGCAGCTCTGCATCCGGCAAGGCTACCAGCTTAATGTCAAGGGGTATCTCAGAGTTCCTCGACCTGCTCACACGGTGTGAATAACAATAACGATAACCTCTCGCTAGCTGTTACCTCCTCTGGATGTGTCATTAGAGATGTGAGCAGCACGTAGCTTTACACTTACTATTTTTAGCCACTGCAAATTTTCTCCTTTGATTAACAAACAACGAATCCACGCCTGTACGAAGTCGGCTCATTTGCTATGCAGCTGCTCTCCGTGTATTTGGTCCTCATTAGCGGCTCCATTTTCCCACAATGCTCAGCATCCAGCAGATAATGGAAATGCACACCCCTTCCTCTCCAGCCCCACTTGAGAAATATTCTCTCTGTGCATGCTCTGATGTTTAATGTGTTAGCATGGCTCCTCCGCATTCTGCTTCGTCTCTCTGATCTGGCATTGCTGATTGATATCAGCAGCGATTGTAACGGAGTCAACCAGATGCCTCATCAGCACAGGCAGACATATCGGGGTCAAGTTGGAGCATTCCCTCCTTCACGCCAACGCCCGTACCTCAGTCTGACAGAGTGCACCGTTCAATCCGAGAGCTTGGCAGCTGATTGTTTTAAAACATGCAAAATGTGTGCTAAATGGAAAGTACAGCTGCTCTGGTGAAGGAAAATCAGAAACTGATTTGGATTTAGACCGACAAGTCTGCACACTCGCTTTATTTGTAATGCTTTCAGGGCCACGGACATCCTTTTTACTTAAGCGAAAACTAAAAAACTCACTGATAATCCTGAAGCATCTTTTCAAATCCACATAAATTAAACATTTGTTTTGAAGAAAAGGGAATGCCTTTCAACTGATTTGAAAGAAAATAAAAGTTTGATCAAACTTGAAAGGCTGGAGACAAGTCGTGAAAATAACAGGGCTGATGAGCTGTGAAATAAATCTTGATAGGATGTTAGTTAAAGTGAAGCTAACTCGAGTTAACAAGAGTTCTTTACTTTGATTTTAAAAATCCACACATCTGTTTTATGTCTGCCGACAAAGAGCTTCAGGGAACATGAGCCGAAACATCAAATCAGGTGAATTTCTCGTGAAAATCCAGACAGATAAACTCTGATGTTGATTCTCTCGTTTTATAGAAAGTAGCTTATAAATGTGCAAATTCTAAATGTCACTCATCTGTCTTATCAATTTGGTTTGTCAGATATTGTGGACCACCCATTATTTCCACATTTCACTCAACAAGGTCAAACTTTATCCTCCAGGCTTTCTGAAAGTAGTGCACGAAATTTCTCCTGAGCTTTTTTTATTTTGCTTTTCACCATCATGTGGGTTTCTTCTTTTAAAAAGTCCCTGTTTGTGAAACCACAAATAAGGAAATTAGAACAGAACCTTTCACTGCTCTAAGCAGAGCAGCGGCTCTACTTCAAGCCCCTCCTGGATATCTGAGCTCCTTTCCTCATAGCAGCCAATCAGGAAAGGGGTGGGCGTGGCCAGCTCAGCTTGTTTTCTTAAAGTGACAGAGCCCCTGAAACGGCTCATTCTGGAAGGTACTGAAAATGTCAAGAATAAAACAGCTGGAATCGCTTCATGCAAGAGGGATTTTATGCAAAGAACTTAATGAACATGTTCGGCATTGACCATAGAACTATTACAATTTTTTGAAAATTCACATTATGTCCCCTTTAAGCGATGTTCTATCAGCTATTTATCTACGATGAGGATCCTATCTGCATGTGACGTTGCTCAAAGTGAGTGAAGTCTCTAGAAACAGGAAGTGTCCTCTGACCAGTACAGTACTCATGACTCACCAGATCGGTAACAAACACTTTAATTGGAGAAAATTATGTAGAAATGAATACTGACTTCAGCTCTTTGTACCACAGTTGTTTCAGTCTCCTTGCTCTTTCTCGCGCTCCGTCTGTTTGACTGTAATTTTTTTAATTGCCGTGTATTGAGCTGTAAATCACCTTTAGACACCTAATCTCTGGCAGCCAGATAAACACATCCGCATCAATTAATTCTGTTTAATTATTATTTTCCCCTGATAATACCCTAGCGTAGTAATTGCTGCCCTCAAGTCCAACTCAGCTTAAAAAAAAAAAGAAAGATTTTATGCCAAACGTAGCACATTAGATATTTCTGCAGGATAGCACCCACAGAGAGCGGGAATAGTAAGACGCTGATCTATGCTCCCTTACATACATATTCATGTCTAAACTAATTGGAATGCACTGGATTGAACTGGGCTCTACGTAAATGCCCTATTTTAACTTGTCTTCTCTGTAACGTGTGCTGAAATCCATTTAAATCTAATTTAGTTCATTTTTACGGCATCTATTTGTATGAAATGTCATCTCAGACATCTAAACAGGAAACTAATCCGGTTCAAATCAAGTTAAATCAAATTAAATGCAGTTTAATCTAATTCATTTCTATTCCTCTTCAACCCCGCTCAAATCAGATAAGTCTGTGGTTATATTGGTGTTCATATAAGGTCATTTTTAGGTTGCACAGCCCAAATTGTGGACTAACTGCTTTGAATGCTCAAATTTGAGGAATTTCTCTACATTGAGCATGCAAGGCAGGTGGACAATGGAGAGAAGGAATCCTGTTTTAACAAGAAAAACATCAAACAGGACATGATTTAAAGAGGGCGGCCATCTGCCTCTGTGAGAAAAAAGCAAAGCAAAGGGCCAGAAGCGTATAAATAAAACTGAATTGAATTGAACATCTTTTGGTAAGATTTCATTTTCATGTAAAGCAGCAGGATGTACAGCCATACGCAAAACGCTCTGGATCTCTCTTTTTAAAAAAGGCTAAAATGCTTAAACTTAGAATTATTCATTGATGAAAAACCTTCAACTCTGGGCTTTTTCAAGATCATCATTCAAGAAACATCAATAAATTCAGTTACGACTGCAAACCAAAACGAGCATCCTTGGTCCCCTTTTGTTCCATTCAAAAAGTATTTCCAGTAAATGTTTGGTCTGATTGCATCCCACAGAGACCTCAAGAGTGGAAAGGGTTAAAAACAAAATACCCACAGACATCTGCTCTCCCCAATTTATTTCTATACTCCAGCACAACTCACTGCTCCGCTTAAAGGAGCTGCCAATCAGCTGTATTTTGTGTTATTTTAAAGATCTGACAAGTAGCGCATGAACATGGACAGGGGAAGTAAAGTGAATCTGTGATAACATGCAGCAGACAAACCGAATCAACCGAGAGGATCAGAGGCCGTTTCTCAAAGCTCACACACGGACACGGACGGATTACAGCTCAAGGTTCACTGGCTCCCCCTCCTCCTCAGGGATATGCAGGCTGTGGTTACCAGGGTCTCTAAATTAGCAGCTTGTTTGAAGTTGGATGAAAGATAAAGGCCATACTGGCAAAGGGATGTTTGGGCAAGAAAACATGCATAGGGCCTGTGTTTACCTTTCAAAGACCATGCACAGGCGGGTGTTTTCAATTCAGACTGATTACCCCTCTGCACAGGTCCAGAGTGACTGGAGCGGGTGCTGCTCATTAACACCGGGTTGCTGGAGTCCAGAGCAGGCCGGCAGGCATTTTGACTTACAGCAGCAAAATGCTCAGGGGATCAGGGAACATTAGCCACGGCTCAGCTCCATTCAAGTGGCCCGGTAAGCCGTGACAGAGTAAAAGTGAGCAGATATAAATAAAAACAGGAGCGTGGGAATGAAACACACGTGTGTGTCTGTGTCCTGCTTTTAGAAGTCTTCGGTGGCAAATATATCGCCTCACATTGGGGGGGAAGGGGGGGTTCTGGGAGGAGAATCAGGTAGCATAAAGTCTCCTTTCCACCAGACGGGAAAGCGGCGTGTAATGAAATAGAGGCGTATTACCTGCGAGCTTCCTTCCATTAATCGGGAGAGATTCTGACGCAAAACGGGAGCGAAAGCATTCCACACAGCTGATCCCGTGAGGTCACAAAATCACAGAATTGCAACACCAATGCGTGATTTCAGAAGTCCACACAATAACAAGCAAGGAGAAAGAAAGCTGCATGTATCCAAAAAGGTCTGCGGCTTGTTTTCTGTTCTGTTTACCTCAACTACGGGATTTTCAAAAAGTCTGGCCTTTGATTGGCTAACAGCAACACGACTCTTCCACTGCCTTCTGCAACGCTGACGTTTTATCTCCACAAACAACACAAGCCTGAAGGAGTTCTGCTGCGTTGTGAAGATGCTCATGGTTAGCTTCTACTAGCCGAGACGTGCTCTGCTCTCTCCTGGACGCTAAATCAACAACAGCCCTCAGTGGTCCCAAGCTAAGGTGGGCGGAGCCATGAAGAAAATGGGTTTTTCTGATCCGATTTCTGTCCGATTGTTGTGCAACTCAGAGTGACCGATCATATTTCAAGAAGACCAAATATTATAGGGTTTCTTGGTGAACAAGACCTTTAAGTTCATGTGTCCACATACATTTTAGCAATTTGTCCTTTCTTACCTGGAAATACCTTGAGATGTAGGAGGGGAGGGTTTGGTTTCCATCTTGCACCAGGAAAGCCTGCAACCCTAGAGAAGCACAAAACATTATGTTGAAATTGCTGAATGGTAAATTAACTTATTTACATGTGATAATCTGACTCTGGCTTTTAACAAATCTGTAAAGTCAGAACACAATAGGCAGCGTGCAGCTGAACACACCTGTGGGCCACGAACACACACTCAGCACTTAGCTGCAGCAAATTCAACACCAGCGGTTTGGGTGCATTGCTTCAGCTGTTGAAAGTGATAAAGTGAGGCAGCACTGAGCCTTGCCCCAGTCCTCTTTTATTCTGTCGGTCCTTTCAGGAGCCTAAAATACAAAGTAACTTATCCCGTCTCAGCCTAAGCTGTCGCCCAGAAGAAAACAGTGTTTGAAAGTTCATGCATCTTTCAGAAGATTGCATATTTTTACATAAATTTAACGTATTCGTCCCCAAAGTCGACTTGGAAGACAACCTAATATGATTAAAAATTTCAGTTTGGTCATTTATAGTTTAAAAAGTTTAAGAGATTGGGATTCTTTGAAGGTTGGATCGCTGTTTTGTATTAGTGTCGTTTTTATTTGAAGAGTGATTTATTATGGACAAAAAAATGAAAAGTTCTCAAGATCACCATCTCTAAAGAGAAAGATCGTCTATAAAATTCTGTTGTAAGTCCTTATGGAAACCACAAGCTTCCCTCACATGGACTGATATTATTATTCATGAGTTCACCATCAGGAGAACACAGAGAAACAATGGCATGAATGCCAGAGCTGCAGGGAGAAAAGCCACGGCTCCCTGATGATTCCTGGTTTTGGGCATGTGCCTCCACATCTGAGCCAGAGTGGGCTGCCACCATTGATAGAGCAGAGCACTGGATTCCAAATGATTCCAGAGAATTCCACAGGAAAATGCCAGGGCATCTGTTCACAAGCATCCTCAAAGCTCTCGAGTCATTCCTTCAAGGAATATTTAAAGATGGGCAAAGATTTAAATGAGCCAAAGTCTAACTCAAAGTATGTATACATATAGGCATGCCAAGCCTGTAGGAACCTGAACATCTGGTTATTTACGTCCACAAACAAATGCCGACAATGGAGAATTCACAAATCTGTACTTTGGTCCGAGTTTTTGAAATAATTGTTTTTTTGGTGCCGTTTTTCTTCACTTTCGTGTGGATGACAGGCCAAACCCTAGTGGTTTACCTGGCTACGTGTGTACAGGGCCTCATTGTTTATTTTCCTCAATAACTGGACATATTTCCCTCTGGTTGATGAAATCTCTTTGTATCTGTTATTAATCCAACTTCTTTTCTTTGACTTATGTAATAAAAGTCTATCAGTTTTCTCATCTGGCTTCTTCATTGGATTTTCTTCATCTTATTCATAATATTTTTCTCCAAATTGCTTCTAGAATATAAAAGTATGGAAGCCCATTCCCACCATTCTGATAAAAAAAAAATATCTCATAATTATGACTTGGCCATCTCATAATATGAGATGGTATCTCATATGACTTAGTTATCTCATAATTATGAGACAGCTAAGTCATAATCATGAGATTTTTTAATCAGAGTGGCAGGAATGGGCTTCCATATAAAGAATGAAAGGAACAGAGCTGGATTGTTTTTTTTCCAGGATCCCCTGACAGATTATTGTTCATGTTTAAATGCAAGCTCAAACTCCGTGTTTGGTTACAGCAGCTTTATAAGTTCTGAAGGGCTAAAAAAAATCCATTAATTTAAAGATATCAGAAATTGTATCTCCAGGCACGCTGCACTGCAAGCTTCATAAAGTCTGTCAAGCTGGCAGTTTTTAATAAATGCTGAGTGATGTTTTGCTGAACTATTTAAAAAATCCCCTTTCACAGCCTTGTTTCCACTCATGGAACATAAGCCCTTATGGAAATTGAACACAGCAGACAATTAGGAGTGATAATATTTAGGGACTCTACATCGAACCAGCTGTAATGTAAGATGTATGCAGAGAAAAATGCAAGGCCAGCTTTTTTTTTTTCCTGAGACGTTATCTGCAAATTGTAACAAAACTGCTGCTCCATTTGTTGTAATCAGCTCGCTTATCAACACTCTGCAAAACAGAGACCTCCCAGGAGGAACACCAGCGCTCTTTTCATTTTTTATTGCTTTTTAACACGATAAAACATTTTAACCGACCCCAAAATGTAATTCCTGCTTCGCTCTTCCATCAAGGTGGTCTTTGATAAAATGAATTCCAGCATCTTATCAGTCACACGCAGCTCTGCGGTCGCTGGTCTGGATCCTGATCCGAGCAAACAACGGGTTTGTCTCCAGTTAGCTGTGTCGCAAATTTGGAGAAAGTACAAACAAAATTGAATGACTGCAAAAGTGAGACTCAGTTACATTTAAATAAATGTTGTAGACCAAAACCAGGCAATGAAATTAGTCAGAAATGAATGGATGAGTCATGTTTTGTTGTCCTAATAAATCCCTGACATGAACTGAGGCTTCCTCTGAAATATGTCAGGTATTACCAGACAGACGCTCTGTCTGGATGGGCTTGCTGATAACCATATTGTTTGGTCTTTTCCCACTTCCTGCTGATTTAACGTGCATCCTGGACAATGCAGGACTTTGGATTACATCACACACACATCTAGAGATCATGGCTTCAATTTTCCTGATGCGGAAAATGCAAAAAAAAGTTCAGCTGCCTCATTTATAAAGCGTGCTTATGCACAAAATGGGGTGCGAAAGTTGTGCAGGTAATTTTCTACGCAAACTTTGTGAATATTTACGCAAACTCTGACCTTTGAGGAAGCACCTTTAGGAAACTGAAGGCGAGATGGTAACATAGTGAATTTAAGCTACATTTACAGACCCTTACACACACACACACACACACACACGCACACACACACACAAGTCAGCCCCTACCCCATTTCTAAACTGAGAAAAAAAATGAGAATCTGAATGAAAACATGGTTAATTAGTTATAATTATAGTTATAGTATTGTAGTTAGTTATATAATATAGTATTATAGGTAAAGTTATTGTTAGTTTTCATACGATGGCAGATTTTCATACGAGGAGCGTAAGGGGAGACCAACGTGGTGCTTCGCTGTCCGTTGAAGATTTTCGGTGCCATCTGATGGCATGCCATCTTCTTTGCTTCCTCCTTCACATCCGCCCACTTCTTGGTTATATCCGCCACAGATCTCTCCATTGCACTCAAAGGCATTCACCGCTGCAACAATGTTGGACCAGTTTAAGCCCTTTCGTTTAATTCCGATGCCACAACTGTGACCCCCAAATAAAATGTTTTTTCCGTGCCTCAACCTCATCCACGAGCATCTCGATATCAGTCTTAGTAAAATTGCATTTTCTAGACCTCTCGGTTGTTATGGTTACATATGTGAAATGCCACAGATCAGCCAGCTTATGGTTGTGCAGAATATTCATAAGGTGCTTTGCATTGACCGTTTATGATAGAAAGTGGGTGTGTAGGAGGGATTATGATCCAAAACCACCTGAGTGCATTTCTAGGAAATGTGTGATTTAAGCAGGGATTGCATGCAGCGGTGTGCAGGCAGTGTCCGGAAATGTATTTATGCAGAGCATAAGTGGAATTTTAGTAAGGATTCTACACAAAGTCTTATAAATGTAGTCCCTGAACTTTGAAACTTTGGTTTGGAACAACTAGTGTCTTATCTGGTATTTAGATGGAAATTTTAGAATAATTCTTGCTAAATAATCATAAAATCTTTGGTGATAAAGGTACTAGTCTGTTTGATCAGAGCTAATCTCGGTTTCTCCCAACTGAGGTTGTTCATAGAGACATTTACAACAGGTAAAATGTTAACTGGTCACACCCATTTTCACTTAACCCAGTAACGTCCAAAGTATGACCCTTGTGACCATTAGTAGTCCCTGTTTGTTGGTCTCGAATTGTGAACTTTGTCTCTCCAGAAGGATCATTTTGCATAAAAAAATTATTATATATATATTTAGCCCTCTGGGATGATTAATGTTATCATTTTGGCCCTTGCCTTGAAAAGTTTGGACACCCCTGACTTCAAAAGGTTTCCATGTTCCTGACACAGACTCCTTAAACAGATTTGCTCACATTTAGCAGTTTAAAGCTGTTTTGAACTCATTTGAATTTCCTCAATGTCATATGGCTTGAAGCTGTTTTTTGTGTTTACTTCTCTTCTATTGACCCAATCCTTGTGTCTACTAACAAGGATTTTGAGCTGCAGCAGAATCTCTGAAGAAATTTTCCACATTTTAGATGAAAAGGAACATTTTGTTCTTTTCTGGCGAGAGCTCACCCCATCCTGGAGTAGTGCACACCTTGGACAGGTTGATCACAAGGCTACATGGAGGCAGACATACTCACACTCATATTTAGTCTGAATTTAGAATCTTTAAGTATTCCAACAGAAACAGAAAACTTAGTCGTGTATGAGGAAAGCATGCAAATTCGACAAAGAAATACCCCCGAGATTCAAACCAGAGACCATCTTTGTGTGAAGAACATTTCAGTTAGCAGCAGCTGGGAGGGGTTGTTTATCTCCTGGATTTTGAACACTTTAAGACCAAACTATGTAGTGTTCACACCAATACTAGTAGCATTAGTTGCAGAAGAAGAGAAAGGGGAGCAAGAATAAGAAACAACGCATAAAAGCCAAAGGCCCAGAAACAGGCACCAACCTGCTTCTACCAACCAGAGCACAATTTGCAACACGTGGCTCTGGAGCAACATGCAGCTCTTCAGCAACTTTAACCACAAATGATTTTAATTAGAGTAGCTTTCATATTACATAGAAAATAGAAAAGAGTAGTTTTGACATGTTTCATTGTCAGAATCTTTGCAATAACTACCTGGACTTTCCACAGATTAATGACATTAATAATAGGCAAAGCAAGGCAGCTTTAGCACATTTCACTCAGAGGCAATTCAATGTGCGTTCCAGGAGCAAGAGCAGCAAAATTAGCGTGACAGCATAATTAAAATACATAAATTAAATTCAGATTTAAGAATCAGATAGAAGGCGATGTTAAAGACTGAGCAGTTACAGTGCAGAAGGTGAAGCATAAGAGACATTCAAAGGCTGATGAATGCATGAAAGTTTTCAATTTTGATTTAAATCAATAATGACACCAAGATTTCTAACCTGGGTCTTTATCTTTATTCCTCTGGAGCCAAGTTGAGCAATAACCTCCATCCTACCCTTATTTCCAAAGACAATAACTTCAGTCTTGTTGTTGTTTAACTGAAGGAAGTTTGACTGCATCCAGTCATTAACTTGCTCCAAACACTGACAGGGTGAGTCTAGGGGACCCCAGTCACTAGGTGATGGAGCTAGATAGATCTGTGTGTCATCTGCATAACAATGATAGGTAATGTTATTGTATATGATCTGACCCAGGGGGAGTGTGTAGAGATTAAAAAGCAGTGGTCCAAGAATAGAACCTTGGGGGACCCCACGTGTAATACAAATAATCTGCTTCCCATAAACGTTTGTTGGTTTGCTCCTTACTTTATTTCAACATACAGAGTAATTTCAATCCAAATCCAACAGAAGACAAAGGTTTTTGCATATTTGAACAAAATTGATGCAAAAGTGAAAGTTTTCCACATTTATTGGAATATTTTAATACCTGATTTAATGCTTTACCATCTGTAAATAACTGGGTAACCTGATTTATTCATTTTGCACAAATATTGATAGAAACTATATAATCCTTCTTTAGAGCAACATAAATGTCATTTATACTTTTCACTTTTGCCAAACACTGAAATTGGAAAAATTGGTACTTAAACTTCTAATTTGACATTCTTTGTCTTATGCAAATTATATTTCAAACTTACACACAAAAACAAGCATAAACGAACACTTTAACTATGATTTTATATCACCAACAACGTAAACGCTGCAGTATATCAGCGACGCAGCTGAAAGATAAATCCAAAGATTCCTTTAATTGTTATTGCACGAGTATAAAATGAAATCTAGTCGCCCCAGCTTTGAAGCAGCCTCTCATCGAGGAGGTCGTAAAGGCAGGATCTAATTCAGATGATCAATAAACAACAGCAGGGACGGCCGACCGAGAAGGGTGGCCATCTCCGAGATGATTATAGGAGGATTAGCGTCATGGTCTGTGTGTAAAAGCTGCTAATAAATTCTTCATGAGGCTCAAATGAACCCTAAAATTTTAGGTAAACTGGCTCATAACGCAGAAATCCACCACACACACTTATGCAACTCTGTGGCATCCTCTCAAATTAAAGCAATCTTTTTCATTTCCAGCTTATTCATTTATTCGGTTTGAACTGCTGGTCGATTTTAAGACGTGGGCAGCGATTTGGAGCTGGGCTGCAGAACGTGCTCATGTCTCAGTGAGCATAAAACAACCTCACTCTTCATATTTTACTGGTTTTATTACCCAATTTCTAGCAGGGGCTAAATTTAATGTAATTTGTCCTTTGCAGTAAAAAAAAAAAGTGTCATTTGAGTCATTACAGTTTATTGCTACAATATCTAATGGAAGAACACACATATTACAGGTTTCTCTGGTACTTCAATGCATCTTTGCAGACATAAAATCTTTTAGTTTTAGGCCTTTTTGTGTAATTTTTTAATTGTAGAACTTTGTTTAAAGTGTTAAATTGCAGCAAACATTTAAAAAGTAATGATTTCATTAAATTCTTTACACCAAGAGTTTCATTTTTCCAATTACAAAGCTGCTGCAAGACCGTGTCCCCTAGAAATAATTGTGTCTTTGAAACGGACTTAATTGAATAAATGGGTCTTATAATGATTTGTCTTAATGTTATGCAGGGGAAAACTCAACCGGCTAGAGAAACTTGTTCTCCAGAGAATTTTAATGCTGTTATTTTAATTTTTGTATTACCCCACAGCTGCTTGCAGAACAAACAAGACAGATTGTTTTGCATTCAGAGGCTCTCTCCGTAGCGGAGCAACGCTTATACGCTTCTCATGAAAAATGTTCTCGCTGCGCCTCGTTTCTGTCACCAACATTAAATCACCTGGCTTTGTATTTGTCTTGGTTTAAGGAATTCTTGATGCAAACTTTCCAGACTCTTCAGTTCTAAGAACTTCCTCTCAGAGCTAACGAGACTCCTAAAACCCAAGAAGGAAAGCTGAAAATGTCCACCACATTTCAACTTGCATAGCATAATCCAGACACTATTCACTGAGCGCTCCCTGTTGCCTTATTGTTGCTTTAATTTTTCTGCTGCAGCTGATAGTTTGGGTGGAACCAGGGCAGAGCCAAAGTGCAAACAGAAAATGGAAGTAATGAGGTGAAACTGGACCCACAATGCTGCACCATCCAAGAAATTCTGACCTTTAAGAGGATCATCCTGGTAAGTTTTCAAATTTAAGTTCCTTATCTGATAAATTACACGTATTCTGTGCTTCACATCATGTTTTTTCCTCCACAGTTTCTTTAATCATCACAGAGGACACTGAGATCCTACTCTGTATGTTACCATAGTGATGTAGGCACTTTAATATGATAAGTCATAGAAAAAATGTAAATAAATCTCATTTCAGAATACAGAAATATCTTGGTGACTTTTGACAGACAGTTTCTATATACAAACATAGTGCTTTATTATGCATCCTTTATGCACTCTCAGATAAGTCCTAGACTGAGTTTAGCATCTCCATGAGGCCCTCTAGTGACAGCAGATGAGTTTTCACTTTTTAATTTTTCATCTTTTTCCTGATTTAACAGCCAGTCACACTGGCTCATGTCCAGATGTCTCCATCTGTGTAAACTAACCTCAAGCTTCTCCATCTGTAACATATTACAGGCCCTTGATGCTATTAAAGACATTTTCAGCCTCCCTGATTACATTTCTATCTCTGCTATATTTTTATATCCCCATCATGATCCCTAGATCCACTGAATGTGTTTGCTTTTTAATCCATAAATGGCCCTCTCATCTTATTTTCAAAGAACTAAACTTTATTTTAAATAATTTAGTATTTTTGAATCAAAGAGATATGTTAGTAATAGAAAATGTATTGGTTTTCACTAAAACCAGTACATGTTCAAAGCAAATCATCACAGAGCCCAGTTTGCCAAAGTGGACTAGAAATAGGGATCTGCCGCCATCTAGTGGCCGCGCAGCGCGGTTGGATGTTGACGTCATACCATAATACGGAAGTAGCGCCCTAACAAACTACACGAGTGTTGCTAGTTAATAGATTGGTTTCCATTACAAAAGACGTGTTTTTGTAAATAAAATAACCACAAACCAAAACTTTTCTCATTTACACGAGGCTAGCGAGTGTAACCGGCTGGTTTTTGTTTTCTTTTTTGTGTTTTCTGGAAAAATCTGATGGAGAAATATTCCCACCTGAGAGTCATCGGGGAAGGCTCCTTCGGTCGGGCTTTGTTGGTACAAAGTAAAATCACCCAGGACAAGTATGTGGTGAAGGAAATCCAGCTTCCAAAGGTATGTACAGAGGTAATTATGTATGATTTTTAGGTATTTATACCATAGCAGTCGTCGCGAGCTCTTATCTAGTGTCTCAGTTGTTTCTCTGGTCCAACACACCTGGTTCTAATCAGCAGGTGATGGGCCTGAGCTGCTGAACAGGTGATTGAACCATTGAAACAGGTGCGTTATGGTGCAGGGAGTAAATTAATCCAAATATAACGTCAAATTATTCAAAATGTAGCAGCCTGCTTGGGATTTAATCTTTAATTAAGTTGTGAAAATTCAAGAAATAGACATTTTAGTGCTTTTGAGACACACGAGAATAAATTAAGCTGTAAAACTACAATCCCAGACTGTTGCTGTAATGAAACCTCTACTTAAGAAACCTTCTCTGGATCCAGATGACCTAATGAATTATAGACCAATATCTAATCTCCCATTTTTATCTAAAGTCCTTGAGAAAATAATGGCCAATCGAGTATGTGAGCATCTAAACACTAATGATCTGTTTGAGGAATTTCAGTCAGGCTTTAGAGAGTATCACAGCACTGAAACCGCATTAGTGAAAGTTACAAATGATATTCTCACGGCCTCAGATAAGAATCTTGTGTCTGTTCTGGTCTTGTTGGACCTCAGTGCTGCTTTTGACACAGTCGATCACAATATTCTCTTAGAAAGGCTTGAACATGTTGTAGGGATCAAAGGAACAGCGCTAGGCTGGTTTAAATCTTATTTATCTGACAGATTTCAGTTTGTTCATGTACATGAGAAATCTTCTTCATACTCTAGAGTTACTTGTGGAGTACCACAGGGTTCAGTACTTGGACCAATTCTTTTCACTATATATATGCTTCCAATTTGGCGCTATATAAATAAACTGAATTGAATTGAATTGAATTTGGTTTTTGTTTTTACATAATTTTCCACATATATCAACATCCCATAGAGAAAAATATCTATACTCTTTTTGCAAAAGTTTTAATATTTTTTCTTAATTCTAAAACCTAATCATGGAAATAAAACGGACACTAGGGGGTGCTAAAAGCGAGTCAAAACTGCATAGTATTCCTTTAATGCCATCATCTATATTTTTCTAGAACCCGTCCAAAGCTGAGTCATCTAGGACAGAAGCTGTCCTCCTGTCCAAAATGAAGCATCCAAACATCGTGGCCTTTAGGGAAGCATTTGAAGGTAATTCCACACCCAACGTCCCAGATTAAAGCATTACAAGATACTTTAGGAGAGATGATTGTTTGGATTGCAGAATAGGAAATGTGATTGTGTTTGCTCAGCCGACGGCCTCCTGTGCATCGTTATGGAGTTCTGCAGCGGAGGAGATCTGCTTCAGAGGATTCAGAAACGGAAATCCACCCAGTTCAGAGTCGATGATGTAAGTCAGACTTTTATATAACTTTGTTTATTTCTTATTAAAAAACAATGAATCACCTCTTTTTGCAGATCTTGAAGTGGTTTGCTCAGATGTGTGCGGGTGCGAAGCATATTCATGATAAACGGGTTCTACACAGAGATCTGAAGTCCAAGGTACGGTAGTGTCCCGGTATGTGTTCGTCTCATTAATAGAAGTTTAAACCAACACATAGGATCAGACGCATAGAAATAAAAGACTAGTTTAGTTTGTATTTCATAACGGTGGGATCTAACGAGCATGAGCACTGTGGGATAAGAGTAAAAACTCCTAAAATCATAATTTTGTCACTTTTCCTCGTATTAAATCGGCACTCCTGCCTCTCGTTTCCTTCCCCAGAACATTTTCCTGACAGACGACGGCTCCATTAAGCTCGGGGACTTTGGCTCGGCTTGTGTTCTGAACAGGTGCAGCAGGAGAGCCACTTTGGCGCCGTTTGCTGCTGGTGTCATTTTAAAGTTTGATTTTAAATCCGTTGCAGCTCTAAAGCATACGCTCACGCTTATGTTGGGACGCCGTATTATGTGGCTCCGGAAATCTGGGACAACAAGCCGTACAACAACAAAAGGTAAATCACTGATCGCCCTTTTAGTAATAAAAACCAGCAGAACATTAAAGTGTCAAATTAAAACACTTACATGCAGAAAAAGAAGTAAAAAAAACTATATGCATGTATAATCCGGTGAAAAGATCAAATCTATACATGTTAGTTATTTCATTTGCAAATATTAGTAAAATAGGAGAAACAGACATGACACTGGCACAAAAGTTTAGGAAAAAGCAAATAAAAACTAATATTAAAGAGAAAAGTGAGTTATTTTATTGCACTGGTTATTTTTTTAATAAATGTCAGAGACTTTAAACCCCAATTATTTCTGATTTAAGTAAACAAAAATGGTTTCAAAGCTAATTAAACACAAAAAAGCACCAAAATCAGGAAGTCAGAACAAAACAGTATTAATAATTACTCAGAGACTGAATTTGATTTCTAGGAAAACTTTCTAAACTGCTAATTTAAGAGAGGACGTTCGATCGGGCGATGCTGTGAGTGGAACAAACTACAGCACCCCTCTCAACTCATTTAAAAGAAAACAAAGTATGACTGTCCACTAGTCATCAGTGCTGTCGGTAATTATCCTGAATTGTTAGTTTTATTCTTGGCGGTTAAGAAGCTGCATCATGTTAGTCTTTTATTGTATAAGAACGAGATCGCGGATACAAGCGGCCGAAAAGAGTTTTCGCCGCAGGTTGTCTGGGCTCTCCCTTAGAGATCGGGTGAGAAGCTCGGTTAACTGGAGGGGCTCGGAGCAGATCTGCTGCTCCTCCACATCGAGAGGAGACAGTTGAGGTGGCTCGAGCATCTAGTTAGGATGCCTTCTGGACGCCTCCCTGGTGAGGTTTTTCAGTTACGTCCAACCAGGAGGAGACCTAAAGGAAGACCCAGGACACGCTGGAGGGACTATGTCTCTCGGCTGGTCAGGGAACGCCTTGGGATTCCCCCGGAGGAGTTGGCCCAAGTTGCTGGGGAGAGGGAAGTCTGGGTCTCTCTGCTTAGACTGCTGTCCCTGCGACCCGACCCTGGATCAAGCAGATGAAAATGGATGGATAAACTGAGGGAATTATGTTAGTTGCTTGTTTTGTTGCTTATTTTGCTCCTGTTTTAATCTTTGTATTGCATCGTGTTTTATCTATCATGTAATATTTGTGTGTGTCTATGAGACTACGGGTGGAAACTAACTTCTCGCTAACTCCGGCATATTTATTGTGTACGTCAATGTTGTTTGTCCCGTTCAAATAAATCAAACCAGATGTTTAAATGTGGAAAAAACACAAACTAGAATAGTTCACCGACAGATGTTTGCAGGAGTTTTCCTGAGGCTGGTGCAGATTTTTTAAATAGAATAAAACTTTGTCAAATCTACAGTTTAAAAGTGAGATTTATTAAACGTATTGTATTAGACAGATAGTTCTTTTGTGTGTTTTTTTTTAGACTTTTAAATTACATGTTTTTTATTGTCTGTTTTGTTGTGGATGTTTTAGTCTGGATGTTTCGATGACAGTATTTCTGCACACGATGAATGTTCTGTTTGAGTTAATAAAGTCTGTCTCTGTGTCGTCCTGCAGTGACGTTTGGTCTCTGGGCTGCGTCCTCTACGAGCTTTGCACCCTGCAACACCCGGTACTCCCTCCTTTCTGCTCCTGCCCTCTTTACAGAAACCTTGTGTTTTTGAGTAAATAACACGTCAGCTGCAGCGGAGCGTTTTAACAAAGTGACCGACGTCGTCAGAGTTAGATCTGACTCTCTCTTTCCCGTGTCCAGTTCCAGGCGTCTAGCTGGAAGAGTCTGATTCTGAAGGTGTGTCGGGGTGCGTACCCTCCCCTCCCCGCCCACCTGCCTTACGAGCTGCGGTACTTGATCAAGCACATTTTTAAGACAAACCCAAAAGACAGACCGTCCATTCACACCATCCTGACCTCCCACCGGGTTTCCAGGCTCCTGCGTTCCCATCTGCCCTCACAGGTACAAACACAAGCTCGGGTTTTAGGGGCAGCTGCGGTAACACCGTGTGGAATCTGACCTCTGATAAGCAGCTGTTGGTCCAGATGTTGTCTGAGCTTGTTTTTTATTTATTTATATCTTAACAGGTCATTGAGACAGAGGACACGAGACGTTTAGGTCGATGGAACAGGGAGGAGGGAAGGAAGGTGGCTAATTTTCTGGGAGAGAAGAGTTTATTAACATCAACTACTGGAGGTAAAAGTCAAGAGCAAAACGAACAAAAAAATGTTTATTTAAATGGAAATGTCCCCAAAATAGGCTCCTATGAAAGCACGGAGCCGGCTGTTCGGAAGCAGTGGGCATCGGAGCCTCCAGACGCCGTCCTGCAGATGTTAGCCTGCACCAGCCTGGTCTCATCAGGCAGCGCGGCATCTACCCAGCAAATAGCCTCCACCCAAGAAAGTAGGTCAGCTGCAGCTTTTTAATAAAAGAAAATAAAACTTTGAAGAGAACATTGTCTGGATGTCCTTTTCCTCGTTATTCCAGGTGTGTTGGATGATCCGGAAGATGGCAGGCAGAGGAGACGGTGGGACAAGGGTCCTCCTGAGAGGCTTCTGAGTGTGCTGGAGAAGGCCCAGCTGAACAGAGCTTTTAGCACCTTTTTGATACACAGAGGAGGTGGTTTTTTAATGAAAGGTGGAATTTAAAACCAGAATATTGCCGTGTTGTAGATTCATAAAGGAGTTTGCATGATCTATTTTTAGATGACGACCCTCTGATGGGGCCCCTCTCCCAGCAGCAGGGCGATGACACCGACGGCCCCGAGCCGGAGGTGGTTTTAGACGAGGGCAGAACGCAGCCGCGCTCGGATGATGAGGACACGTAAGACACGGCCATGTTTAACATGACAGATGAAGTGTTCTTTAATGCACCAGTGATCAGAATCAGCCATTATTGAGCATGGTTGGCTGATCGCAAACTCAAAAATCAAAAATTGGGCCATTTTTCTCATTCTATAAACTCAACAAAGCTAATTGGAATCAGACGAAATCAGTATCCATAATAGGGGTGAGTATTGGAATGAATCTGGTAATATGATCACAATACAGAGGAGACAACACCATATTTTATACTATAAGCCAGATGATATTTGTAACTTTAAGACTGAATTTAACTGGAAAACTCAGGCCAGACGCTTCCATGACACATCCAGGCCCAATCCCAACACTCGCACTGCCCCCTAGTGCCCATAGAGGAGGTGTGCAGTAAGACTTTATGTGCGAAGTACACAAGTGTGCTGAATTGGGACAGGGAGCATTGCATCATCGACCGTGATGCATGTCGGGATGCCGGTCGCTGTTTGTGCTACTTTTTAAAAAATCTTTATTAACAACTTTCAGACAATCATTTGACTAAATTTAAATTCATTGCTGTCCACATTAAATCTTAGTCTAAAACATTCAGAGCATGAATAAATATCAATAATCGTCTTAAAATTAACTTCTTTCAATGGATTGTGGGTAATACCCTTGCCCAAAGTCCGCATCGATGTGGATCAAGGGTACAAAAGGGGCGTGGTCACCTTCCACACCCTACGCACTCGCACCCCTGACCGGGAATGCACAATTGAAGGGTGCGAGGGTGGAAGTGTGAGTATTGGGATTGGGCCCTAGTGTTATCCAGAGATCTTGTTCTGTCAGAATGAAGGTGGTAACCGCTGCCACCTAGCAGTCAGAGTTTGAATTGCACCACACTAAAGGAATCCACTAAATGTTTGCATGTAAATGCTCAATTAAAACATTGATTTTAAATATCGATTCAGTATCATGAAATAATAATGGCCAGAGGTTGGCCCACAAAACTAGAATCAGTGCATCTGTATAATAAACACTGTGACTGTAGTCATATTTATATTCTGCATGAACATTGGAGATGCTGACTGTTCAGGGTTTGTGTGATTTTTTTTTATTATATAAAAATATACTTATTGTGTGTTCTCTCCTCACAGGGACTTTGAGGAAGATTCTCCATGTGACTGGATGGATGAAATTGAGAAAACCTTCTCATAACCTGCACAACCAACTAGCTGTCATCATTAATGTTTACTAAAAACACTAAATTTAGCCAAAGTGCCAAACTTTAATCTACATGTTGTCTTAAGGAAGATTTGGGGGAAACAAAAACACTAAAGATTTAAGCTGAATTTTTTCAGAACGTACATGTTTGATTTAATGAGCTGTTTGGACCGTCGGTGAGAACGTTCCCTGGAATTCGAAGGCCATCATGGAAGTTTGTGTTCTCCTGTTTGAGAAAACAGAAAGTATTAAGCTGCATCTTTTAAAAGTTGATTTAAATTTGTTAAAGTAGCCAAAACATTGACTGTTTGGCTACTTTTAGAGACACTACCCATGCATCTATGGCTGCAGGGATAGTATTGTTGCACTACATTAACCACTAGATGGTGTTGAAACGACCGATGAGAACTTGGACCAAAACCTACGTGTGCATATAAATAAACTCATTGAAAAATTCTGAAAATAAACATCCACGTGATTGTCTGCTTAGATGTCAGTTTAAAATGAATGACTTGTCTTCTCATTCGCTCACGCCCCAAGTAGAACCTGTTGGTGTCTCAGTCGTCCCAAACGAAAAGCCTCACGGTCTGGAACAATAGGAAAACCACATTTAAGAACACACACCAAACCCAGGCCTCGCCCGATACATTTTAGGCTCAACAGCGTAGAAAAAAACTCGGCCAAGAAAACCACGGTGGTGCTGATTCACCAACAGTCATTCCCAGGATGGATTATCCAGCTGGCAGAGTTGATGCTGTGACTGAAGCCTCCTAATGGCTGAGGGGTGAGCTCCGCGTTGTGCGACTTATCAGCTTCAGACGTTATTTTATTTATTTATTGAGGAGCTCAGGGCTGCTGCTCTGCTCTTATCTTGAAGTCACAACGAATCCCCTTCCAGGACCCCCCTCTCCTCGCTCTGTCATCCTTTTTCTAAAATATTTTCACTTCCTTTATTAACCCCCCCTAAACAACTGTTCATGTTTAGCAAAGATACAGATGAATTAGAGCGACCTATTACAGCGTCATTGTGTTCTGTGTCCTGCAGATAGGAGGGTCTCCCATCAGTGTGCTGTCAACTGTTCTCAGATATATTCTTTATGGTTTTATACCTCAAATTTAACTAGAATATATACTCAAATGAGGCAGAAGCAAAACTCACATTTAGAAATGTAGATTAAATTTGTTTAAAGGTCTGGATCTTACAGGTATTTAAAATATATAGATTTATATTATGTAAATATTTGCACGACATATCGGCATCAGAATCGGTATTAATGATTTTAACATATCACTATCGGTCCAATAAGTAAAATTTGGCCAATATTAACATGTAATGTGTTTTACAACGGGTAGGGCGTTAGCTATGTGGTATTTGTTCGGGTCAAGACAAAAGTGGCCCGTTTCCACTGTCGGAACTTCTGGGTAAATATTACTGGACCTTCATGGTATGCACATGTCTCCATTTCTCCTGAACCACGTCCTGGGCCATGTCGAGGATCAAACAAGTACCTTCCTTAGGGTATGTGTTCAGAAAAAGCCAAAAGTGAAGCCTATAGAGAAGTGACAAGAATTACAGTTCCCTCCTCATCCACTAGGGGCTGGCTCCAAGAAGGAGCAAGTTCCCATTGACTCCCATGTGAAAAAAGCCAACTTCATAGAAGAAATAAACATGTTTACAGCCTGGTTCAAAAAACCATTTTGGAAGTACGCAGACTAATATGATTAATATGAGACTGAAATGAGAGCGTACCATACCATCAAGTATGATACCAAGACTCTACCTGAGGAGAGTGGTGGACGATGGAGGTATCGATATTAATGGAGAATCTGGGAGATTCGCTCAAGGTGGAGGCTGTGCCAACAAGTAGTAGTTCTGTTTTATTACTATTGAGTTTGAGTAAATCAGAAGAGAGCCATGATCTAATCTCCAATAGACAGACAGGGAAGTTGGTGGATGCAAAGAATTGGGTTTGGAGGAAATGTAGAGCTGGGTGTCATCGGCACAACAATGAAAATTAATATTATATTTGCTGGATATCTGTCCAAGAGGAAGCAGATAAATAGTGAATAAAAGGGGGCCTAAAACTGAACCTTGGGGCACTCCTGCAGGAACCAGAAACAAACTTGAAGAGTGGGATTTGACTTGAATGAGCTGAGTGTGGCCAGAACGATATGAGGTAAACCAGGTAAGGGGAGTATGACTAATGACAATAGATGCTAATCTTTTCAGGATATCATGAGAAATGGTATCAAATGCTGCACTAAGATTGAGTAGGATGAGAATGGTGAGAAGACCAGAGTCATCTGCCATTAGGAGACCATTGGTGATCTTCACCAAAGCTGTTTCTGTACTATGATGGGGTCAAAAACCAGATTGAAATTGTTCAGAGGTTGTGGTAATTGAGATATGAGTGAAGCTGAGAAACAACAACTTTCTCAAGGATTTTGGAGATAAAAGTAAGTTTAGATATTGGACGAAGATTGTTGAAGTTATTGGGATCAGTACCAGGCTGATCACAGCGACAGCAACACTCTCATGCATGTGTTTGTTTTCTCTGGGTACATCGGTTTCCTCCCACGGTCCAAAAATATGCACATTCAATTTACCCCGAGGTGTGAGAGTGTGTGTGGTTGTGTGTCTCTGTGATGGACTGGAGACCTGTCCAGGATGTTCCCCTACCTCTCACTTGATGGCTGCTGTAGATAAGCAGTCCACGACCCTTCAGATGTGTGTCATGAAAACCTTTCAACACCTGACAGCAGCAATGCCCTGCAGATGCATCGTCAGTGGGAGGAGAAAACAGGGCGACTATCTTTATTTAGTATTCTGTATGTTTAATTCAGATTTTCTCTGCAAATAATTTTAGTTTGAACCTATTTTAACCTTTTTTTGAAACTTTTTAAAATTTTTATTTATAAAAGCTAAAATGACAAACGTGTGCATCAAAACTTTAGCAGTTTGCACAAAACCACACAAATATTTCTATATTCTCCCCCATGTTTGAAAATTGAGAGAAAAGGATGGATTGACATTTAAAAAAGACAGAAAGCTCCTAATAATGTTAAACATAAACCATGAAGCAGACGAACAAAGGCGTCCTCTTCCAGGAAGGATATGAAGTTATGTCTGTTCCATCCTAAATAAGCCAAAAAAAAAGTGTGTGTGTGTGTGTGTGTGTGTGTGTGTGTGTAACTACTGTTAGGTTTTATGAAGCCAAACACAGAAGTGCAGCTGCACTTGTTGATTATTACTGTGTTGTCCACAGCCGTTTCTGAGATGTGACATTTGTGAAAACGCATCTCCGCTTCTGCCTGCCAGTGCACGCAACCCTAGTTTCACAAATCTGTGAAGCTGCACCGCACTCAATGTCGCATTTCCCTGAATTCACTCTCGTTTGTCGCCTCTCTTGAAACGTGCTACATCCTGTAACCCAGCCTGCGCTGAGTCACAACAGAGCTGCGTTTTTAATGCCAGGGCGTCTAATCTTAAGAGTCACTATTTCTCTTCTTGCTCATTCTGGTGACCTGAGAGCAAGCAATCTAGATGCATCCTTTCTTTATCAAATGATGCACTCTTTTTGCCTATCTGGCTCTACGTACACCTCAACCCTTGGCTGCTGTCATTAATCTTAATGAGATATTGATACACGCTATCTGCAGAAATCTCTCTTCCCTTGTTCTCTATGTTGGTGTTTGTTCGAGAGCCACCAGTTTTCCAGGAAATGGTCTGCAGATGCACGCTGACCCAGTGATCTCTGTCTGGCTACTGCTGCTTGGAAAGCCATTTGTCTGTCTCAGTTGTCTCTGCAGCATTCGTTTTGCTGTACTTTTTTTTTTTTTTTTATAGCTAACCCACGTTTCCGAGGTGTATTTGCATAGTCAGTTGACATTTAAAGCCTGAGTTGTATCTGGTGGCCGATGAAAGCCGCTGCTTTGAGTCGTTAAAGAGAAGTGCTGTTTATTCTTCATGGGGAGCAGCTCTTCCTGTTAATAACAAAGCACTTAGGCGTTGCAGCTTGGAGCCTCTTTGCAGCTATAAATGTGAGGGCTGCCATTGTTGTGATTATTTCTAGCGCTCTACAGTGGCCTTTCTATTGTTTGCCGTCTGAGTTTTGTTGCACTGTATTGTGACTTTTTATCAGCAGCTCAGCGATAAAAGGAGAAGTTAAATTTGGACACATTTGGCTCTTTGCAGATTTCTTTCTCCCTTTAAAAACAGTTATATTATTCGTGTTAATTCCAGATGAGACACAACTCTGTTCCTTAGCCAACAACAGATGAGCTCCAAAGCAGACCCAGAGAAGCTTCCTTTTGCATCAACTGACCTTTTCTTTTAAAATAAAGAGCGTGCTGTGCAACTTTTTCAGTCGTAGCATTAAACTCCATCTCAAACTGTACAACTTCTTCACAGAGCAAAGCTGTCAAGTCATGTTCTCACATTTTACATGTTGTAGCAACACGTCGGACCTAAAAATAGGCTAAAAATAGTAGTTTTAACACAACACATCAGACTTTCGAGTATGAAAACCCGGTTGTGCAATTACCGCAGCAATTTCCTAATGTTGTGATTTCTCGCACATATGGCAATAAAACCCTTCTGATTCTGATTCTGCAATTATTAATGTCTGTTGTCCTTCAGGCGTGCTGTAGCTGTAGGACATGCAGAGGTTTATGGGTGTTGGAGGAGGAAGGTGAATGAAAGGAAGAAAACCGATGTTTTGGAATCTGTTTTTTTTTTTTTACATTAAAACAGCAAACACGTTTTCTTGATAATCCTTGCCATTGTGTGTGGAGAAAAGTGTAAAAATAATGTGTGGACAGCCGTGTTTACGAATGTGCTGTGTGAGCATCTCTGGTACATTTGGGTTGCAGCATTTCTTCATCAGTTCAAGACATCACTTCTGTTCTTAGATCTCTACACTGGTTACCAGTAAACTACAGAATCCATTTCAAAGTGCTTCTACTAGTTTATAAATTACTCAATGACATTGGGCCAAAATACATGTTAGATCTCTTTACAGTATATACACCCAGCAGGGTTCTGAGATAGGAAGCAGTCAGCTGGTAGAACCCCGGGTCAGAACCAAACAGGGTGAAGCTGCTTTTAGCTACTATGCTGCACACCGATGGAATCAGCATCCTCATGACCTCAAATGTGCCCCAACTCTAGTAACTTTTAAATCTAAATTGATCAATCAGCTTCTTATGCTGCACCTTCTGCACTGTAACTGCTCAGTCTTTAACTTTGCCATTATATTTTATTTCTTACATCTAATTCTATTTGTGTATTTTTAACTTTTATTTTATAATCTACTGTTTTATGTCGTCACTATCAACATATATTTTAATGTTCTACGTTATTTCACCTGGAAAGCACAGAATTGCTTCTGTGTATGAAATGTGCTAAACTAGAAAAGCTGCCTTGCCTCACGGGAGACGAGCAGAATATCAAACATTTTGATATTCGTGCGACTGCATGATTGCTGATCAAGATTCTCGCATGAGAAGAAAATTGGCTCAAAATTAGCCAAAAATTGCAAAATACTGTAAGAGATTTGTTGTCATTTTTCAAAAACCACCATTTTTTTTCTATTAGGTTTTAAAATTAAGAAGACATTTTTTTGGATATTTTTTTCAATGAGTGTCGATAGATAATAAACAATATTTGGTGAGTGTCTTTGTAGATTTACAAAAAGCGTTTGATACGCTGGATCATATAACACTATTAGATAAATTATACAAATACAGGATTAGAGGAGTAGCACATGAGTGGGTCCGAAGTTATTTGATGAACAGACAACAGTTTGTGGAAATTAATAATATAAAATCCTCTATATATAGTATTAGTTGTGGAGTACCACAAGGATCATTCCTTGGACCATTACTTTTCCTTTTGTACATTAACGATATTGCTATGGTTTCTAAATTATTTAAGTGTATACTATTTGCAGATGACACTACCTTATTTTATTCAGGAGAAAATATAAAATATGTTTTATATGTAGTTGAAAAAGAATTTACAAAAATTAAAATGTGGTTTAATATTAATAGGCTTTCTTTAAACATTGATAAAACTAAGTTTATAGTTTTTTGTAGTAGTAAAAAAACTGCTGATGCATCACTATATGTTGAAGGAGTTGAGATAGAAAGAGTAAAAGAAGTTACGTTTTTAGGTGTTACTATTGACGAACATTTATCGTGGAAGTCTCACATAAATGTTATTAAAATTAAAATATCTTGAACTATTGCAGTACTAAATAAGACGAAGGAATTATTGACCAAAAAAGCTTTGTAAATTCTGTATAACTCGTTAATTCTTCCATATCTGACATATTGTATCGAAGTATGGGGAAGTACCTGCAAACCATATACACATTAAATTTTTCTTTTACAGAAAAGAGCAGTGAGAGTTATTAGTGGTAGTGGATATAGGGATCATACGGATCCCATGTTTTCACAACTAGACCTAATGAAATTTGACAAACTAGTAGAATATCATTTATTAAAACTTATGTACAAAGCACATCAAGGAGTTCTACCAATACATATTCAAAAAAGATTTGTAAAAAGAGAAAGTAATAATCTGAAAGGAACTAATATTTTTACAAAACCAAGATTCCAAACAGCGATAATGGAAAGATGTATTTCAGTAAAAGGTGTCTGTTTATGGAATAGTCTCGACAGTGAAATAAAACAATCTAAATCATTTTCTGTATTTAAAAAAGTGTTAAACGTATCATGATGAATTAATAAGACCTTAAGTAGGCTGATAGACTTGTTATGTGTTGGGGTGGGGGTAGGTTAACGACAAGAATTGATGTCTTAATGTGAAGAGGGGGCAGATATTATACGTTTTTGCTTCTTTCTGCTCCTTTTCATTTATGATTATTTGTGAACACGAATTGTTTTAAATGTAACTTTTATTTGCTTGATTGAATGAAATAAAGAAACAAACAAAGAAAAAAACAATATTAGTGGAAAATTAAAGGGACATTATGGAAGTTTAACAGCTAATACAAGTATAGAAATTTAAATTTTATTCCTCATACATTCTCCTGCAATGCCCTGGTCCTGTAGAATGAGCCCTGGCATTTTCACTGTGATTGCCTCTGTAGGCCTGCAAACTCACAGAAAAAATTGTGCTCGGGTCGAGCAAGCAGGCTTCCCCGGTGTCCTCCAGAGGCAGCGTAATGCGTGATGACGTCATGCGCACTCACGCGCCCGCAGCGTTTGTTTGCTAGCTGTAGCTTAGCGGTAGAGCGAGAGGTGGTTTTGGTAGCTGATTCAGCCAAAAACAAGAAGAGAGCTGCTTCAAGCACCAGCGAAACTCCAGCCCAGACCCCAAACAAGACAAAGAACCCAAGAGTTTATTCCAGCGCGACAAAAAGGGCAAAACTCGAGTCTGGTCGCCGAAGACAAAGAACTAGGATAAACATCGGTCCGGCCGGCAATTGAAAAGTGGAAAATGCTGAGACAAAAGACCCGCAGTTGGCATCATTGTTGCTGGACAGGTAAGAAATGATTACTAAATACGTGTGGGGTAAGGGTTGTGGGTGCTTTCAAAGCAAACCGGGGGCTTACGTATGTCATAGTAGGAACATTTTTAGGCTGCTTGTTTAGCGTGTCTCCATCAGAGTCAGTGCTGGTCAGGATATTAATATTAGTCTGATTCTTATTTTTATTTCTCAGCGCACTGGGACTTTTTTTCCGGGTAGGATGAGTACCGGTACCATTACCGCTCATTTATTAGTGGAAATCTCAGAGAATACTGCAAAAATATGTCCGTCTCCAAGTAAACACATTCCCCCCCAGCACCGCTGACCCGCCCCTCCCGACAGGCAGAACACACGCTACAAGAGGGGCCACGATTTGCGCATTAGGATGCATCCTCTCCAAATGCGCCTGACGGAGCTGTACGCGCGGCGCAAATGCGCATTTGGAGACGATGTACGCTGCGCGTACAGCTCCGTCAGCTCCCGCCAGCCCAGGCAAGAGGAGAGAGAGAAAAAAGACGAGTTATCCGACACCGTGCACGTTCCCTCAATGACTGACAACACGCAGCATCTGACCAGCGTCAGATGTGCCGACAGACAGGTGGATACATGGAGGTGGAGAGGAAATATAGACCAGGAGCACAAGAAAGAAAAAGTCATAACCAGAGGAGTGTGGTGTTGGAACAAAAAAGAAAAACTTTGTGGGCATAAACATCCCAGCTTCTGTTCATGAGACAGAAGATGGATAATTGTGTCTGGATGTGGAGAATAAATTATACAGCAGTCCTGGTTATCATTTATGAGAAGTCTTGGTAAATGCAGAAACATGCAGGGTTTTTATCATTTGATTCATAACCTATGTTTCTGTAATTGATGTATTCTGTTTGTTTTTGTAGCATCAAATCGATGGAGCTGAAAGAACTCTTTAGATGAGGAACAAGCCAATAGTTTGGAAACAGTGTGTAAGTAACAAATTATTCTCATAGAAATGCAATGGCTATATGTCAGTATATATAATCATGTTCTGCTGCTGTTTTTACTTCCAGGTTAGAGCTGGAAAGAGAAGGAAGGAGCTTTAGACCCGTATGATTCAGATTATGTATCTCCAATATCAATAAGGTGTTTTATTATTGTTTTTTTAATACTGTAGTAACATCCCACTCTCACTTTCTATTCACTGATTATATAAAATTTATTTTTCTTGTGCAATAGGTGTGCATCACAGGATGAGGTTGACCAACTTCCTTGCATTGGCCTGGATGAAGCTGACAATTATAACAATTATAATTATTATATAACAATTATAATTATTATATAGGCTAACAATTATATGTGCTATTTGAGTTTCACTCAATATGCTAAAATTCTGCTTACAATAGTGGCCTGCACAGAACCCAACTAATGCTGCTACTCTGTGTATATTTACACATATTATTGTTGATTTTATATTTATATTACTTCTGCATTATTTTTTGTATTCTTTTACATTTTGCACCAAAGGGAGTGGCACTCCAATTACACTGTACCCTGTACAAAATCAATAAAGGCTATTTTATTCTATTCTATTCTATTATATTCTGTATTGGACATTGTTAATTGTGTGGAGGCAGATTTGAAAGACAATTTAGAAGAGCCATCAGCAGCAGGACTGACTCAGCTGTTGTTTTCATTCAGGAGTACAGCATGCATGCCTCGTGCACGAGCTTACTATTGAAGCTGCAGTTACACGTTTGGCCTGAGGGGGCGATAGCGAGCATGAAAATTTCAAAGTCCATAAAGTCCCTTTAAGTAAAAATATTATTACTGGTATTTTTAGTGTCATTCTGTTGTGGAAATGCAGTCCAAGCTGAAGTTGGTTCAAATTTTTGGTTTCCGATTGAAATGGCAATTCCAACCAAATCTTTCCACTCACTGAGCATCTTTAATCTGGTCTACAACATCTGGACCAGTGGGTACCAACCTGGGGTCCGTGACCTACCCAGGGGGTTCCCACAATATTGTCTGTGCTGAGGTTGTGAGATTACCAAGATTATATTTATAACAATTACATTTATAAAATCCCAAAAACACACCCAATAGTATAACCAAAAACTCTGTATGAGTTATAACTCTGTATGTCAGCACACTGTTTGTAATTAATCTTGTGTGTATGGCAATTGGCAAGGGGGTCCTCAAGTAAAAAAGGGTGGGAACCAATAACCTAGACTCTTCAAGCCTGGACCAGATTCTTCTACACTGAAGCAGAATCTGTTAAGCATAGATTGTGATATGTAAAACCACAAATAGCGTTTTTCTTTTCTTTCACAAATGTGGGAATGAAATTGTGTTAAAATGCACAAAATGTTGACATTTATCTTGCCTGGCTGGGCAGCTCTCTGGGTGCTCAGCACCCCTAAACCTCTGATGCTAGAAGTGCCCCTGTTCCACCCCCATGTTTGGTTTGTGTGCAAACTGCAGTGGCTCCATCTCTGGGCTCACCACGGAGCGTAGGTGGGTGAGGATGAGTCTCCGTGGTCTTCATCAGGTGGGAGGTCAAGGCGACTGAGGATATCTCATAGCCACATCTGAACAAGTAAACATGGTGAAAACCTGTGCAAAACTTCGAAAAAACGCAAACTACTCAGAGAAAACGCTTGTGGACGTCTACAATTTTAGAATGTCTTCAGGTTTTGCTCCACAGCAGCGAGGGTGCTTTGTTTTCTTTGTGGTTCTGACCGTGCTGTGATGTGATGATGATCTCAATAAGAAGCGTGAGCAGATGAGTTCTTATCTCGTTTCCTGTTTGTTGCTCTAGCACCTATTACCAGTGGCTGAAACCAACAGATGCTTTCAACAGATGTTGATTGGTTGAGAGCCATGCAGTCATGGCCTAAAGAGATTAAAAAAAAGGTTGAAAAGTTGTAAGTTTGGTGGTAACGGTTTCTCTTTTCATGTTTTTCCAGTGTTTATTTTCTTAGTGCTTTGCTCAAACGTTACACTATTTCCTGTTTGATAAACTGGAGTATTTCATTTTATTTTTCATTGCATCCTATTGCACCTACTTTCCATTAAGAGGACAATGGATGGATTAAAAATGTGTTTACCTCTAGATGTGTTGCAGATGACAATTTTCTCTATCATCTTTTCCCCACTACAAAAAGAAAAACCTCAACTGACATAGAAAATAAAACACCTAATGGGCATGAATGTCTATTTCCTCATCAGCCTCCAAAATAGAATAGAAACAACAATCAAATCAATTTTTTTTATTCCACTGCTGGAATAAGTTATTGTGGTAATAATTCACACTAATAAGCTGTTTATTCAATCAAAAACGTTAGAATTCAGACACTTGGTTCATTTGAATATTCCACTAGTTTTGTTTAAAGCTGAAAGGAGCTTAAATAATTTACAATAATACTTTGTTTTAACATGAAGTGATAAAACCAGCAGGAAGAAGTACGCTGCAGTAAATGTGTATTTCAGCACATGGAGTAAAACTGTGGAAAAAGGTTGAACTCCAAATGAATTTAAAAGACTCATAAAAAAAATAAATTCTCATGTACTTTTGAGTAAAAATTTGTTGCAAAAATTGCTGCAATTTAGATTAATTTCATGTACTCCTCCCTTTCCTCTTGTGTGCGGTCTCATGTAAAAGCATGATTTATGATTTAATGATGTTATTTGTATTTGTTAAATTAGTAAATTTCATAATGACCCCCTCAGGGTTCCACCTGCGCGCCAGGTGTCCAACCAATCTCTATCAGAGGTGGGTGGGGTGCACGGGAATGCAAAGCGAGATGATTTCAACTGACTTGTGGATTAATGGTCAAACAAAGTGCCGGTACAAGCGGTATGCTTTGAAGAAGTCCAGGTACCTGAGAGTCCATAAGAATAATGTAATACAAATTATAACTGGGCTCCCCCTTTGGTGTGTCAGTTGAGGGCTTTTGGGGGAGCTGGGCTCCCCTTAGCTCCCCTTAGCTCCCCCGTAATTCCAACCCTGGCCATGTGGAAAGTGGCAGCTGTGACTTCATATGTACGACCTCTGAGTCATTTTAATTATGAATTTTTACAAGCTAATAAATCTCAAATTACATGACATAGTCGACACACTTAAAGTACAACATGTGTGTGATTCAGGCCGTAAGGCAAAGCGGACCAGAAATAACTTTTATGGCCCCGTTCACTTACTTTTTTTTTTTTCATGGGACCTATGAGCTGACCGGAAGGGGAGGAGACTAAGGCTCCCTGTGGGCTCAATAATCATGCTTAGGATCAATACATGTTTATTGACCCTATTTGATAAATAAAGTGAAACTAAACAGGAGATAACCTGGAGGGCACCGATCAGCTCTTCCACCTCACTTACAGATTGTTTATGGTTCAAAAGGACGTTGAGGTTGACCCATAAAGTCTTTAAGGTGTGACGAGGCAAAGATCTTTTGTGTTTACATGAAGCTCTTTTTAAAGTCGAGAACAAACAGATGAATCAATGGCTCTGACAGGTTCCTGTGCCATTTGTTTCTGCTGATGAAGAGAGGGAAAGCGTTGTGAGGTCTGCAGAAACTCGGTGGAAATTCCATGAGGGGACCGCGCCGACCTCCACTCTGACCTAAAAACATCAGCTCTAAGTGTCGCCGTGCGGCAGAGCGTGTCAGGGCCGTTTGTTTATGAATGTTTATGGGGGCCAGGCACCACTAATCCTGTCATGTGCTCAGCTGAAACTACAGTGAAACAGGGTAATGCACATATAATGTTCCACCATCTTTTCATCTCTTTTATGCACATTCACAGAGGGTACTAGAGGAATCAGCGAGGTGAGAGTGAGACTTTTTATCTGCATGTGCCCAAGAGTATAAACCAAGTTATGCAACACTGAACAAGAAATGCAATCTATTTTAAAAGCTTATGATGCAACTTTAGTGTCACTTTTTGTAAAGGCTCAGAGTTTAAAAGGAAAATATAGAGACTTCATCTTTTCTGCAGTCAGTTTCACCAGAAGGCTTTTCTCTAGCTACAAGAAAGGTTTAAAATCTTCACATTAGCTCCTTATTCATAGTCTAAACCAGCGGTTCTCAACCCTGGTCCTGGAGGGCCGGTATCCAGCACGTTTTGGTGGTTTCTCTGCTCCAACACACTTGGTTCAGTGGTTTAATCCCCCGTGCAGCAGCTCATCAGGCTCTGCAGAAGCATGTTAATTACCTGCTGATTGAAATCAGGTGTGTTGGAACAGGGTAAAAACTACAACGTGCTGGACACCGGCCCTCCAGGCCTGGAGTTGAGTACCACTGGTCTAAACACTCAAGAATGCTTTAAGCAAAGCCCTGCAGCAAAGGAAACTCAAACCTGTTTGAATTGGCGTGACACACCCAGCTTTTAACTCCGTGCTAAGTCACGTTGAGACTCTCAAAAGCTAAAGATTAAACGTACTGATACGTCTCGTGTGTGTGTGTGTGTGTTAGTTCTGTTTTTAGTGTTATCTGGGCATCTATAAACATGAACGTGCAACGGTGTGTGTCGGTTTTTCTACTGTGATGTACATTTTCTTGCAGCTTTTCCTAAAAGTCATAACTGCCCCCCTGTAACCATCCCTCGACATGCTGGGACTCGTGATGCTATCATGCTTTTCTTTTCTTTTTCTGCACTCACTCAGACTGAAGAGATGCAGTGTTCACATTGAATTTTCCCTGAAAAATCAAACCGGAACACTCCTAGAAGGAGTTTTCCATGTTTGAGCAACAGAGGAAGTCTCTTTCTATAAATCCGTCATTTATAAGCAGGGCGTTTTTGAAATGTTTTGCTTTAATGACATATAAACATGATGCAACAGGTTAAAATCTGCCCTGCAGGTAAAGACTTATCAGATCAATTAGCACAAAGATGCACATTGTGCAAAATGCGGCTTATTTGTGCAGATTCACTGTCCTTGTTGCAGCACTGAGTCACTACCGGCCTGGGATTAATGAACGCTGTTTAACCGTAAACATCACTTACCCTGATGTAGGGAGTGTTCTATCAACATGCTGCTCGGGCTTTCTGTTTCATTCCTAAGATATTGAGCAACAAAGTGCTGATCTGGTCACATAACTCCTCTGGAGAGCTGATAAGAGATGTTTATGGTCCGAGGCGACTGGGAGATGAGGGAGATTCAGAGTGTCTGTTTCACTCCTTCAGTCTCTGGATTGAGTTTAAGTCGCAATTATAAGAAACTTATTTTTTAAATCCCGTCTACTCTGATTACTTAAGGTGACTTTTGTCACTTGAATTCTGAACAAGAAAGCAGGGGCGGTTCTAGGAGGGGTCCAGGCTAAGCTTGGACCCCCCTGTGGCCCCCCTGCTGTGGGCAGATTCAGATTATTTAGCCTAGCTTGACTTTTCCACCAGATGAATAAGCTTCGCATAACATATTAGACGCATTTTACCCACAAGCTCAGCAGCACGTCCATTCCCACTGGGAGACGCGAAGCGGCAACAAATGCATTTCACGCAGCTGATCCCACAAGGTCCCAAAATCACAGGGGAATTGCAAGATCACGCGTGATTTTGTCAGTTCACGCAATAACAAACAATGAGAAAGATGGCAGCATGTATCAAAAAGGTCTGCGGTTTATTTTCTGTAATGTTTATCTCAACTATGGAGCATGGTAATGACATTATTTTAGTAGTTAATCAAATGGAAATCTGCACCTGTCTTTTATTTTGAAAGTTGCCTGATGCTTTACAACAATCCAGTGTTTGACTTCCTGTCTAGTCTGATCTGAACTGCTGAGAGTGACATTTTCTGGGAGCGTAGCACGAAAGAAGTAGACCCGAAGAATAAATTTAGCAAAGCGCCACTACAGTACTCTTCCTGGACGTGTCAAAACATGCCGCTTCGTCTCTAATGGTGGCTAATTGCTGCGTACTACACTTCGCGACCGTTTTGCGTCCGGTGGAAAAGCCCGATAATGTAAGACGTGAAACCAAAGCGTGCGAATGAATTTATCTGAAGTTGAAACGAGATGCTGATACAAATACTTTCATGCTGTCACTGAAAATGATAACTAAGATGTCAATGTTTTTTGCAAGATAGTTACATTTTGAAACTTGTTGAAAAACTTTTTTATATAAAGCAACTGTAGCTAAAATGCTCTTATTATATTGTTGTAATTACACACTAACATTTGAAAAACTTAAAAGCATGTTTGTAATGTTTTTTTTTTTACAAATGTACCTATCTAATAGAGCAACCGAACTGAGCATGCCCCCCCTAAAGTTAGTCTAGCTCCTCCCCTGCAGAAAGGTTAAAGAGCAGATTCACTGAGAAACCATTTTTTACCGACTATTTTTGAAAATGATCATCACTCTGAGTTAAACAAGCAGGCTGAACATGAAAATCGTCTCCTACACCTATCTCCTGCATTAGCTTATGATAGAAAATAGACGGTGAAACTCTAGGATTTAAAAATCCTGACAGATCTACGTCACACTGTCACTTAACATTCATGGACTCACCCATCTTGACTCGAGACAGGGAAGGCTGTTGTTGGTTTAGCGTCCAGAAAACAGCAGAGAAAGTTTCGACCAGTAGAAGCTAACCGTTAGCATTAGCTTGCAGAGCAAAATCATTTTGCTTTGGCTACTGTCTGGCTGGATTTCTAGGATAAGTCAGATCTACATCATATTGAAAATTAGTTTTCATGGACTCATCCATCTCGGCTCGCGATGGAAAAGGCTGGAGAGAGCTGAGCACGTCTTGGCTAGCAGAAGCTAACATTAGCGTTAGCAACTTTACAACATGGCAGAACTCCTTCCGGCTTGTGTTATTCGCTGCAAAGCAAACAGAGTCAGTGGGTCGCGTTGTTGTTAGCCAATCAGAGGCGAGATGTCAAAATATCAGGAAATAAGACTCCAAATCCTGCCGTCTGAAGCTACCTTCTCATCCAGCTGACTCCTACGTCCTCAAACTAGCGCACTGGAGCTTTTTTTCCCCAGAGAACAACTTACAAGGCATTCATTCCTACTAGAGAACACTGCTAATGTGAGTAAAGTTGACCTTAAAATAATCTCAACCTCACCTTAGAGAGTGACTAAGTTTCTATTTTTAAAAAAAGTAATTTCCTGTAAATACAGGAGGAACAAGAGACACGGTTACTATAATTGTGGGAAAATAGCAGACATATCTAAATGGTCACTGGTTGTACCAGGATAATAGCAGCTATTTCCTCCCTAATTTGTCCTGCATGGAGAGAAAATGGCTGATTATCTGCAGAGGGACCTTCTTCTCTCAAATCCAATTTGGCAGGATGGCGCTTTCCCTGTCATGTGATCGTGAGCTTTTGCACAGAATCTAAGGAGAATGACCCCTGACCTCACCACTGACCCTCCCACCTGAACTCTCTGCTCTTTAAAAACACTCGTGCATCCTCACCGACGTCTATCAGTGTTGAAAATACGTTTGACTGACAGCACTTCAAAGAGGACACCAGGAAGTCCAGAGAAGACGTGCAGGATTGGTCACAGAACGGCGCGGACGCGGAGAGATCGTGTTCCAGACTTGTTTTTTGTCCTGGCGAAGCTTTTCAGGGTGGAATGTAAGAAGATGACCTTGATGACAGCACGTCAGCCAAAACATTAGTCCTGTCTCAAATCCTCACAGCGGAGGAGCATCTGTGCACACAAAAGTGAAACAGCTGATAGTGGAAAAAATATGAATTTCAAAAAATCAGTCTGAATGTTTTGGATGAAATTTAAAAAACTAAATTCCTCCGTTTTTATCAGAGCACCGCAGAACAGAATGTAAATAATGACAAAACTGGGACGCGTCTGTTTTTTCTCATCCTGCAAGGACAAAAAGGTCAAGCTGATTAGATAACAAGAGAGAAAAACACAGCGACTTCATGTTTGCAGCACTCATAGTCAATAAACACATTTGAAGGACCCAAACTAAGACTCCTTTCAGCTCATTTTAAAGCTAAAGCAATAAAAACTGTTTAGAATAACACTGCGGTTATCTCAAGTGCATTGAAGGTGTGATTTCCTGTTCCTGTTCCTGTCCTTATAGAGACAATAGATTAACACCTGGTGGACAGATTGGATCATCTGAACCCAGAATTCAGCTCTTTGACCTTTTCACAGAGCTGCTGATGTCTGGATTCACGCTACCTTGAGTTTAAATTTGTTTTCACAACAGCCCAGGTCTGTAAAAGCATCTATGGCCGACTGACCCTTCAGTTAATAAAGTTCCAGCCTCATGTGCGTTCTGTTATTCCCTTTCATGTGTTGATCCCTCACCGATGCTATCACCTAGATTCTCAAAGCATGACAAACACAAAACACATTTTTTGTCCTTTAAGGGAAGCACTTTTGTACTTTTAAGGCTTGGATTTTTATCCCCACTACGTTAGATCTCCATAACCTCTAATCTTTGGACTTTTGCCCCCAACATAAACGTATTTTTTAAAAATAATGCCATATTTTATCAAAAGGTCTCACTTTTGGGAAAATCTTCACATGTGCTGCTTATGCTAAATTGAAAATTTTGTGCAAGTCAATCTTAAACAATAATATGATGTAAAGTGACTGCATAAACATAAGTAAAACCACTTATCACATCTGTTTAATAAATATTGCACCATTACTGGCTTATTGTGAGCCATAAATAGGAATTTAAACAAAAACAAGGGCTACGTATTATAGAGAATATGCTAAAAAGGCAGAAATAGTGATCCTACTGTCACCAGATGACAGATTTAATGCACTGTTTGTATTTTCGTGCTGAATCTAGAAAGGTTTTTAGTTGTTGGAACACACCGCTGCACTTACGAAGAAAAATAAGGTTTGTCTGAACTTGCTGCTCATGAGGAAATACGCTAACTTAACTTTTATCTGACAGAAACAATGAAAAAAATCCCCTTTTGTGTAGTTTTCCCACTGAAAATGTATTTTCTTATTTACATAAACGTAACACGAGTTAGTTATTGTCTGACTCATCCTAGATAATTTGGTGGTTGTGCAGCTCGTACCAGTCAGGCCAAGTGGTGCAGCCTCACCCAATGAAATCAAAAACACAATGTCCTCGTCTAAGAAAAGCAAATACGAGGATAAAATTTCAATTTCAAACTCTTTTTTGTTGTTTTTGCATTTGCTAATTGATTCATTTCCCCAAATCGGTTACCTTCAAGTCCACTTTTGTTCTTTTAGATGCTTGTTTTGGTTTTTCTAATATAATAAAATCCAGAAAAACACGTCAAGCCCGTAAGTGTGTTGATGCCGGTTTTCTATCCTCGGCTAGGTTACCACACAGGAAGCCGAGACTAGTTTTTCTCCTCCTCGACTTGTGTTGCAGAAACATCAGAGAAAGAATTGAGCACATAGTTCACCCCCGGGTTGTGACTGGGTGTGTTAACAAATAATAGATTCACTGAAAAGACTTTAACAACCTAATCCATTAGCATTGTCATCACTATTATCATGAAAACACATTAAGTTGCAGCTTTTTTAGAAGTCTGCTAATGCATGAAAGAAAACAAATCTGAGAAATAAATCTGAATTTAATGTTTTTTTATTCATTTGAATTCAATTTTTTAATAATTTAGTATCCAACATTGCAAAAAACGTATTTAAATGACAAAAGCTGTTATTTTTAGACATCATATGGCTTTTATTTATGAGAACAGTGTGAGTGCATGGTGAGGAACTCTGTCAGTGCGTTTAAGACTAAAAAGGTAAATTCTGTGATTCACAATTACAAAACTGAAGATTCATAATCGTGAGTCACTGGATGACATGTTTGGATATTACAACTAAACAAAAAATAGCCTTTCACGTGAACATTTAGATAAACGTTTTGTTAATTTAACAGATAATACTCTAAGGTTTGCACCACAGCTAACCACATACACAGATACAGGCACGTGCATGTTAGAGCGGTCCAGTGATCCGGTTCAGGAGTTGTGTTTAACACAGTAACAGTAAGAGAGTCAACAAGTAGTCTCCACAAATCCACAGATTCCTGCAAACGTCCAAATATTTTCCCTGAGATGAAACCAGAAGTCACGCAAAGCTCTCCGCAAGGTTCACTGTTCTGTGTTGAATGAACTCTTCAGAAGCGCGAGTGTCATCGTGTCACACCGAAGACTCGCGGTGGAAGACCTTCGCTTTCAGGGACCTGAAGTTTAACTGCAGGTTGGACGGGACTTCTGACTGCACAGCGTCTGAGAACTTGAAATCGTAAGAGCAGTCGGACGGAGATTTCCTTTTCATGGAGTTCTGGATGGTCTCCGAGGTGAAGTAGTAGATGATGGGGTCGAAGCAGCAGTTGGACATGGCGATGCAAAGGGCTATAGGGTAGATGGTCCGAACCACCGACTCTGCAAAGCAGCTCGTTAGAGTTTTGGTGCGAACCAGAGCGTAGAACACCAAGTTCACGTTGTACGGGATGAAGCAGAAGCAAAAGATGGACAGGTGCACAATGATCATGCGCAGGATCTTCTTTTTGTTCAGCTTCCCCCCACGGCTGATGGTTTTGGGCCGTCTTAGAGTCTGCAACACCCTGATGGAGCAGAAAAGATTCAGCAGCAGAGGAATGAAGAAACCAACGGTCGTGATGAAGATCACCACTTTGGACAGGTGGGATTTCCACTGTTTGGATGAAAAGTTCTCGAAACAGTACGTGTTGTTGTCCCGTTCGTTACTTGTGGTGCTGTTCAGCAAGAACCCAGTGGGGAGGCTTCCTGACAGCACCAGCACCCACACAGCCGCACACACTATCCTGGCATTGCGCTTGGTCCTGAGCATCCTTGAGCGGAAAGGGTACACGATAGCCAGAAAGCGGTCCACGCTGATGCACGTGAGGAACAGTATGCTGCCGTACATGTTGGTGTAGAAGAGCGAGACGGAGATTTTGCAGAGCGGCGCTCCGAAAGGCCAGTTCACGTTGATGAAGTAGAACACCCTGAGGGGCAGCGTGAAGACGAACAGCAGGTCGGACACCACCAGGTTCATCATGTAGGTGGTGGTCTCGTTCCTCAGCTTCAGGGAGCAGGTGAAGATGTAGATGGCCACGACGTTGGTGATGAGCCCGATGATGAAGACGATGCTGAAGACGGTGCTGTACAGGGGGTATTTGAAGTCATCGTGCTTGGTGCAGTTTGCTGTGGAGTTGTCTGGCAGGGTGGTGGACATTATGAGACAGCGGTGTCCGTTATATAATAATGAGAAAAGTCCCGTCCTGCACAATCAGCTGGCCGTGAAGCGAGTAGAGCATTCCAGCACAAACACACTCAGGCCCATGATGGTTCTCTCTACACATCTGCTCACATGAGCGGAGGGAGGCAGCTGCACGTGGCTGATGTCATTTGCTTCCCACTCCTCAGTGCTTATTTGGGGGTTAAAGCTCATTCAAACAATCCAGGCTGGAGCTTCTTCCCCTCCCCCTGCACAGTTGCTCCTCACCAGGCTGCACCCCACCACAGACTTTTACTCACTCAGATAAATCAGTCAAACTAACCTGCCTCCTTCCCACTCCGCTCTGTTATCATCAGAAGAGCCAAAATCCAGTTGTGGTTGGTTCTGGTTCCATCAGGGAGGTGTCCTTCAGCCCAGGAGCAAATCTCACTCTTGTGTTTTTGTTTGTTTCATCTCCAAAGCAGCAGCAGCGATGTCACATGCTCCCCACCTCTCCCAGCCCTGACCACACGCCGTCATGCTTCCTCCCAAACAGCAGAACCGAATCTTGAGCGGATCCCTCTGCCTCTGAAACAATGTGATTGTCCTTCACATTGTCCTTAAATCCATTCATTTCATTTCTGTCTTTTTCCTCCTTAACGGATCTCTCGGCACGTCTCTAGTTCCTCCTCAAACGGGACTGGGAGTGTTGGCTCGGCTCTGGTCACACTACAGGTCTCTACTCCTTTGTGCCAGTTTTACAGACACTTTTGTACTTTGAGTGGAAGGCAGTTGTAGTAGCTCCTCCCACAGACTCTCGGGTGACTCCTCCCACATCTTTGTTTGAAAAAAAAATCAGCCAGGAACAAAGAACAGGAACCACAACTCAAGAATAAACGGGCCAAAAGTAATTTGATCTACTCAAAATCAAAATAGGTTTCATTTTACAAATAAACGTCTAAATATTTAAGTAAAACCAATATTTGAATCTCAAATTAAGTTGAAACTTGACCCAAAGTGCAACAATTCTAGTGGATTTTTGCTTTAATTACTTTTTAAAGTGATGATTTAAATAGAAATTTAAAACAATGTATTGCTGGAAATGGACCTGGTTAATAAAGTTTCACAGAAAGTTGTAGAGATGTGCACTCTAATCTTTGATATTTTTATGTTTTGTTTATATCTAACTCTTGCTTCCTGATCCTCTAACATTTTATTTTATTTGTTAATCAATCTCATCTGTTTTATATAGTTATTATCTTATTCCTCAGATAAATCAGCTCATTTTTCCTCCTCTAAGTGTCTCCTTTCACCTTATTTCTCACCTGCACGACAAACTTTTAATAATAATAAAAAACAGCTAAATATTTGACACAATCAAAGAAAAAACTGGAATAACCCTTAATTTTAAGCCCTAAAACATCATTTTTTTGCAAACCCACTAAAAGTGTGTCAGAGGTGGAAGGATCTGTTAAGCTGCTGATAAGAACAGGTCAAAAGTGCCTCAGAAGGTCTCTGCAAAACACTGGAAGTGCCTGAGGCGACTGCCTCTGCAGGTCTGATGGGGGTGGAGGGGGGATGTTGTTGCTTCCAGCAGCTCTGCCGGAGAAGAGCAGCTTTTCATTTTCCTGGGAACACCAGGAAGGAGCCGGAGCAGAAAGCCGTCACTGTTCAGTGGCTGCTTTTGTTGTTTTGTGCCCACAGCGTCATCACAAAACTCTCATTCAAGCTGTCCGTTTAGCAGAAACATGAACTGGCGGTTGGTAGAACGTTCATGGAATTAGTTGTGAATGAAAGCAGCAGGAAGGGGTGTCTGAGCTTTAATTAGGCTGAGATCATTTGTTAGCCACCTTTATGCATTTAACTGACAGACTTAAAAGTTTTTATCAGCAAAAAACTTTCAAAATCAAAGATAACCATGCCTTTGTGAAAGGATTTAGGCTGAGGGACTTACCCCCTAAACTTAAAAACATTTTTTAAATATTATTTCTGATTATATTCAGTCACTCTGAGTTTTTCATGCAGGCTGAACATGAAAATAGTCTCCTCCACCTATCTCCTGCATTAGCTTCTGATAGAAAATAGACGGTGAAACTCTAGGATTAGAAAAGCCTGACAGATCTACGTCACACTGTCACTTCACATTCATGGACTCACCCATCTTGACTCAAGACGGGGAAGGCTGTTGTTGCTTTAGCGTCCAGGAAACAGCAGAGAACGTCTCAGCTAGTAGAAGCTAACTGTTAGCATTAGCAACTCCACCACGCAGTAGAACTCCCCAAGGCTTGTGTTACTTGTGGAGATAAAACATTCTCGTTTCAAGTCAGTGGTAGAGTCGCGTTGTGTGTTATCTAATCTGAGGCGAGATGTCCAAATATTAGGAAATAAGACACCAAATCCTGTCGTTTGAAGCTCAGCTGTGATGTCTTGAAAATGGTGCACCAGTGTTTTTCTTCCCCAGAGTACGACTTACCAGGCACTCATTCCTACTAGAGACTACTGCTAATGTATTGAGTGTTTAACACCTTTAATAACTGGCTGTAACAGCCTGTTTTGGGTCAAAGGTCAGACCTTCTTCCTCTGGATTTTCTGAGAAAATGTTGGTTCTGTTGAAGTGATTTCTTAGCTCTACTGGTCTGGTAGTAATCAGGCTGGTAAAATTAAACTCAGCTTTCCAAACAACTGTGGTTAATCACGGTTAATTGTTGATTCTCTGATATTGGAATTAATTTGCCGACTGAAAACATTTAATAGTGACAAAAACGAAGCAAAAACACTAAATCTGTAAGGCGGAAAATGGTTTTTCCCAGCATTGTACGCTCCGTGATCTGTCCTGCTGTGAGCTGGTGACAGGAATTGTTTAAATGAATCTTTGTTCGGTTGAACCCAAAAAGGAAGTTTGTGAAATGGTTGGAGTTATTTCTCAGTAAACAAACACTTTTCTTCTGTTTTCCTGCCAAATCCCTTTTGTGATTTTTAATAGACATTAATAACCTTAGTTGTCTCCTGCCTGATGCAACAATCCTTTCCTGACGGCAGCGAGATACGGATGACTTCATCGTTACCAAAAATGGTCAAACATACCTCAGAGAATCAAAGAGACGCACCATCGTTTATGACCACAGAGCCATTCTTTGTCAGCCCTCTGCAAAACAAACACCATCAAGGCTTCGGTGAAATATTCAGCACTATTGTCTTTCACTCACATCCCAAAACAAGCACCTCACATGCAAGTATGTGGTGGCAGAACGAAAAACAAGTGAACTTTTCAGACTCCTCACAATGGCAGGAAACTGTCTGGCACCCCCCAAGGCTCGGACTCAAAACACCGTGTTTGTTGTGTGATGACTGCTGAGCAGCAGCCCGACGTGTGCTTAGACTCAGGCTAAAAATGGTGATGACAACCCAGAGACATGACAAATCTTTGCTGCATCGACGGAACCCAGATTCATTTAATGTTGCCTGTTAATGATGAAACGCTGCGCTGTTGCATTTTGCAACCAGATGATGAAAAAAGTATTTTCTTGAAGAAAAATGCAAATCATGATGCAAATTTAGTATATTCAGCAAAATGTACATAAATAGTTTATGCACACTGTTTTGGATTACTGAAAAAATTGTAATAATGTCTGTTTGCTCAGTGTTTAAGGTTCAGTCAGTTGCATTTTATGTATTTTCTTGTCGTTCTACGATAGTGTTGTCAAGTCCTGGCCCCTGAGGGCCAACATCCTATAAAATTTAGAGGTTTTTCTGCTCCAACACATCTGATTTTAACCACTGGGTGATTAGTAGGCTTCTGCAGGGCTTGATGACCTGTTACACAGGTCATTCAACCACTGAATCAAGTGTACTGGAGCAGGAAAACAACTAAAACATGAAGGATGGTGGCCTTCAAGGACCAAGATTGGAGATGATTCATTTGGAGACTTTTTAAGGGTTCGCAATAGTTTAACTTCCAAGTTTAACTTAACTTGCTACAAATCCTGAATCGTCCTAATTTAAGAACCATTTACACTGATTATGAAGTTATTTCTGAAGCAATATTAAGGAATTCCAACTGTAATGTTTTGCCGTGAAACTTTGGTGGTAGGAGCCGTTTTAAGGTGACAGCAATGTATTTTCTCACAGACTCAGTCCTGAAAGATGTAAACATTATATCTCCGAACAAAGGCCAATCAGGACTTACCTTACACCTATTAGGTCCAGTTCACCCTGCAATATAATCGTGCTGACTTTGACTCCACTCTCCTTTTCTGACAATCGTAAGGACACGCCTGATTACTTCAACATCTGTTCTTAAGATAATCTTATCAGATATTCCTACCGTGTGTGGTGTGTTAAGAGCATTCTGGTCTACTCTGAAGCACGTTAGACCACTTCAATCATAAACTGGGGCTTTCAAACATGTCAAGGACAAATAGGCGTGTTGTCTGTTGAATGTAACGTGTAGTCAATGGGAAACCGAGGTGACAGAATCATGCTGCACACTCCTCCTCCACCATGTTTGTTACTCCAAAGTCACATTTGATCTTGCGAGTTTTTCTGTCTTACTGGGGAATGTTCATGTGTGATATTGGTTCACGTGTAGCGTGTAGTTTTTGCTGTGTCACTGGACACCACACAGCTCTGGTGGCCTAGTGGTAGAGTGTCCACCCCGGGACTGGGAGATCAGGGTTCGATTCCTGGTCGGGTCATACCAAAGACTTTGAAAAAATGGGACCCAATGCCTCCTTGCTTGACACTCAGCATTTATGGGTTGGATTGGGGGGTTAAACCACCAAATAGTTCCCGAGCGCGGCCACAGCTGCAGCTCACCGCTCCCCACCACGGGGATGGGTCAAATGCGGAGATGTAATTTCACCAGTGTGTGATGATGACTTGGGACTTTAACTTTAAAACGGGTATGTCTTAGAAATCTAGACAGACTGTAGCAGACAGGTCAGTGTAGCCACGCCCCATTGGAGTCTCAGCAGGTGGGATGTTACTGCGACTGAGCAGAACAACAAAGATGGCGGCGACTCGTTTGAAACGGCTTTGGCGTCAACTTTGGACTATTTAGACTTGGGCTTTTCTTTGAGTGAAGAGCAGATAGAGGCACTTAGGTCCTTAATTTAGAAAAAGAACGTATTTGAGTCTTCTTCGACGATGTATGGCAGACTGCCTCTTGACTGACATCCGTAGTGGTGAGTATGTCATGTTGTTCGTTATCCAATAGCGTGCGGAGACAGTATGAAAGACAACCGTAGACAACACCACGACTGAGCTCTGTCTATGAGTCGTGGCCAGACTATATACTCATATATAGGATGGCTTGCCAGGCTAGGTCCATGTCCGTGATTTTTTTATCAACACGTGTGGTCACTTGTTCTCAAAACCTTAAGCCAATTTGAAAAATCCTACCATGTGAACTATTCATCACTCTCAACCAAAATACATTTTAAAATAAGGAAAAATGAAGGAACTCCAAACAGTTTTGGGAGATAAAAAAAAAGAGATTCAGTAAAAAAAAATATGAGTAAAACAGGAAGTAAGTTAAATTTAAACAGAGCGTTACATCATATGGGTGTTCTGACAGCAGAGAGACAATCATGGATGTTTTAATTAGCAAAGAGCCTAAAGCTGCCTGAGTTTGTGACACATCAGACCTTCCAATCAGGATTGGAGACACCAGTCTGACTTTTAAACTCTGACTTTTTGGGTGAAGTTATATAAATAAACACCGCCGTCAGCACAAGTGATTGTTTAAATCTGATCACGACAAGATGCCACAAAAGGAAGAATGGAAACTGCTGAACAAATGTCTGGTGGAGGAAGAGGCCACTCTGAGGACATTCAGCTTGTTCCCCAACGTTCACCCTGGAAACGGAAGCCACGCAAGTGTTGTGTTGGCATCCACAAACAACTGGCAGCAGAGCTGCTGAGGCCGAGGCGAGGAGAATGAACCTCAGATAGATAGTTGCATGTTGGAAATAACTGTCTGCCTGTGATAGCGGCTCCATATGGGCCTTTTCCTTTATTACCTACCCGGCATGGCTAGACTCATCTCGGTGTGGTTTCAAGACGTTTCCATTAGAAACAAGTCCGTCGTTGCACCCCTCCTTCACTACCCGCTTCGATGTTGCGCCAAGTGTACTGAACCAGGCCAAAAATGGGACGTCAGAGACTGATGGTCAGTGATGACTAGGGGGTGGAGTCACTGGTTGCCCCAGTTTTCTGTGTCTGCAGCCTTTTCCAAGTCTGATAAAAAGTCATCGACTGAGCATCACCAACATGTCTGCCATTGTTGTGTTGTTGCATCACGTACAGGTCCACCATGCACTACTTTTGCGTCGGGTAAAGATCACCTTGGGCTTGCGAGATACCACCCTGCTATGGCTAGCCTGCCAACTTGAGCAGTTTCTCTGTTGTAATGGAAAACCCCCCAAACTGTGTAGAACAGAGCCGAGTCAAGCCGGGATGAGTAGTGGAAATGGAACAAGAGTCCCAAACTGTCCTCTTCCCAGCAACCCCCTCTACCTGCTCTATCGGTGGGACCCCAAGGTGTTCTTTGGAGCTAATTTAATCCCTCCAGCGTTGCTGATATTTCACGAGCTTACTCTGTAATTTTTACTTTGTTGGTTTTAATTGTCTCTGTTGGTTTTATCTGTTTAATTTTATTATTGTACAGCACTTTGGTGGCATGCTTCATGCCTGTAAGGTGCTTTATAAATAAAGGCTAAGTTGAGTTGAGTCTTGGCTTGACCCAGGAGCCTCCCGCTGACAGGACATATCCGACAAACCTCCCCTGGGAGGCGTCTAGAAGGCATTCTGACCAAATGCCTGCACAAACTCAGCTGGTTCCTCTCGACATGGAGTCTTTCCTGGATGTCCGAACTCCTCACCCTAAGGAACGGCCACCCTACAGAAGAAACTCATCTCAGCTGCTTGTATTCATGATCTTGTTCTTTTGGTCTTACCCAAAGCTCTCGACCTTAGGTGGTAATTAGTCTTTTCACTACGTGAGACCACTTCAGCATCCCCTCCCATAACACCTGAACACTTGGCCCTCCTATGGAAGAGATCCCACTTTTTGGGCGTCAGGTGACATAAGATATATAAAATCCCAAGATCAGAATACAGAAATGTCATCGTGTAACTTCCTAGGAAGTTCGACTGAAAGGAAAAATTGAAAATGAAAGGTTGATGGGGTGAGTCAGTTTACATGCACAGAACAGAACACCACATTAATCAAATGAATAATTCACTAAATGTTCTACATGTTGTTTCTGGCTGTGAAGAAAACACGTTTGTGTTTATTTAAAATTTAACCTCAGCAGGAAGCTCCTCCTGGTGGACTTCTGTAAAAAACATAGTCCCCCTGAAGTCTGGAGTTTGCATGTTTCAGATATAGGTGCACAAAAATAGAAAATCAAATATTAAGCAGCAGACGGGAACCGGCGTGTCCTTAAAGTGTCTGAAACAGTAAACCACACACTTTTTCTTCTTCTATCAACTTCTCACATCCACCTGAGGTCGATTCTTTTTCAGATCTATAAGCCACAGATTTAAAAATAAAGATGTTCTGGTATTTGATGGAAATACATCAAATAAATGAGCATTTCTGATTCTCCTTCGTTCACTTCAGCACTTTTGATGTAGGCCTTAAATCCTGCTGCAGTATCTGATGAATGTCATCTCAGTAAATGAGTCAACTTGACATTTTAATGTTGAGACATTTATATGGCAGCGTGCCAGTTACCGTTAGAAGGTGTGTGTGTGTGTTCTTATTTGATCTTTACTGGTTTCTAATGGGCTGAGTAACAATTCACCACATTACTCTATTACTGCAAACGGAAACTGAGCTAAATAAAGGTTCTCTGGTCAATGCAAACACACAGAAACAATGTCTTACAGCAAAGTTTTCCCACACTTTTTTGATCCATTCTCAGAAAATGTTTCACTTGCCATCCTCAGAACTTTTGGGCAATCTCAGCCAACGTTATATTCCCACTTATTATAAATACGTGTTGGAAATCTGCTACTGGAAGTCAGACGAAAAGCTAAGAATTTTATAAATTCATGCAAGCACGGTTTTAAATTAAGAGGAAGTTCCAACTCCAGAAAAAAAGAACTTGTGAACGCCAAGAAAATTGATTGCATCACAGGATGGAGATGGCTGCAACTCCATTCTGCCTAAATTACGCAACACTATCAATAACAGATCTTTTGCAACAAGTGCCAGAACGTATTCGGGCTACACGTTCCTAACTGTACCAAGAAATGCATTTTTACAATTCTCAATTCTCAGTTGTAGGGCAATTATTAATTATTTAATAAAATACCATTTCATACCTGATGTGGAAGACGCTGCCCCCTGCTGGAGGCTTTCTGTAATCAACATGATCACAAATGAATTTCATCACACTCACAATAAATTAAAAACAAATTTATTTCAATGTACCAACATAACAGTGTCACATTTACCAGCATTATTCGTTATGAAATAAAAAACATTTACAGTTTTAGAGTGAATTAAACTCATTCTGATCGTTTCTAACTTTTGAGTGAGAAATTTTCAAAATGTTGTAAAAAAGAAAAAAAACTTGTAAATTTTCTAGAAAAGAAACACCAGTGCTGCGTTTTGACTTTAATGTGCAAAAAAGAGAAATTCAGTTACAAACAATCCTTGTAAAAAGAACCTACGTTTGCTGCTAATTAGTAAACAATAACCCAAAAAAAGTGTAAACAAACCTGTTTAGAAGAAAGGTGAAAAGCTAGTTTTGTCTTTAAAAATCACGCAACGGCATCGTTTAAAACAAAAACCTTCTAAAACTCAAAAAACTGCACTTTTATCAACACGTCAGTAAACACAACGGATACAGAGGCTTGGATGGCATTATGACTAAAACATAAACAATAACATAAACAACTACGACAAATCAAACAGCCCAAGTCTTCAGAGACAAAAGGTGCCCAACCATAGAGCAGCATAACTGTTGGTCCACATTTAAAAAACTATTGATGCTTTTAAGAATAGAATCAGAAAATCCAATTGAAAACAGGGACAGTTACAGTCATAAATATTTAAATGGGGTCAATGTTATTTTTAAAAATCTGCTTTTTCCTTCACAGACTAAAAGGCAACTTTATCCTGAAGATGCTGCTCGACTTGGGGACCACCGCCCGTCCAGCTATGAAGCACTCGTTTAAGACTTCTGTAAACAGTCCGAGCCGCTCTAATGGATCATTTATGGGATGAAGCGGGTTGCTAATCACCTAAAGGGTCTCTATATGACTCATATTAGTGTACAAAACAAGGAAAACTTCATGTGCACAACAGAAAACATGTAAATGAAACATCAGTTGACTGAATGTTGGTCATATTTGAACAGAAAAGCAGCAGAAAGTGACAAACCGGTTTGTTTGTCGCTGATCACTTGGTGTCTGTAACGATCAGACGTTACGTGTTGCTAAATAACAAGTTCTAAAGTGTTTTCTTGTATATTTACTTTTGTTGAAGCCACCCTTCACTTGTAAGGTTAAGCAGACGCAGCCTCGTGTTGTCAGCAACATAACGACAGCCCGAGGACCTCAGTGGCACATCGTCTTGTCTAGCCTCGGCACCGCCTACTTAAAACGGGATTAGCAACGTAACCCGATATTTACCCTTCACCTTCCGGTGTTTGGACGAGGTTTAGAGGAGTAAAACAGCAGCATCAGGGAGCGGATGAAACCTTAAACCGTTCGTCTCGTCGGTATTTACATTCCCGTTTACGCTGGTCTTTGAAGGGCTCACCAGCCGGGCGTTTGCTTTGGTTGGCGCTCAAACCGGTGGGATTGAACCACACCATCTTGAGTCTAGTTTTTGAAGGCCCCGTAGCGACTGGCTTTACTAATGAAGTTCTTGAGCAGGTCATGATCCATGTCTGCAAAGGCCTGCGTCTGCGTGACAGCTGTTAGATGGTTGACACAAAACTTGAAGCAGAACTCCTCCAGGTCCTAAAAATGAAGAGGGCTAACTGGTGAGTGCTGAGGAGTACAGCCGATTAGCTACTGGTTCCTCCACCACTACGGTGTCTGACTGTGTGTCAGGGGCTATGCGCTTACCCGCGCCTCATACTTGACGGCGGCAGACAGCAGAGTGATGGCGTTCTCCTCAGAGATGCCTCTCTTGATCGTTTCCTGACACAACCTCTTCAGCCTCGCCTCTCGGTAGAACGTGGCCAAGTCCAGCAGCCCTGCGGTCGCGGCAACAACACGCAGATAGATAAGCACGTTTTGATGGCAGGAAACAGATTTGAATCCATGCTGAGGCTTACCAATAGCGTCCTCTGGTGGCAGGTTGATAGTGTCTGTGTAGAGATACTCCAGGAAGGCTCTGTACACCAGGTAGGAGAACTGATGGATCTCTATGGCGTCTTCGTCCGTTTCGTTCAACAACGTTCGGAAATGTTCACACCTGGAGGGGAAGAGAGGAGCAGGAAATAACTACGACACGGAAATTGACACGTCTTTCTGCTCAACTATGAAACGGTTTATTAAGTTGGTGTACAAATATGCTCAAGATGCAACTCTTGCACATAGAATTAGTGGGATTATTTGTCCTTTTCATCATCATTAAACAGAAAACATCTGTGGTGGACAAGAGCAGGATCCTTTATCAACAAGTGAAGAACCCTCCGCAGGAGGAAGACATCGTATTGTCCAGGTCAACTATAAAATAAAGCTTCATTGCCACAGGGTGTAATCCACCCATAGACCTAGAACATGGCACGGCCAGAAGGTGGATGTTTATTAAGCAGATATTTCACTCAGCTTTTAAACTGGAGGGATGTTTGTTACGGTGATCTGACTTATAAATCGAACCTCTGATCCTCTTTTATGAAGGAAATGAGGAATTTAAACATTTTTCTGGATGTCAACTAAAACCAGTCTGAACCAGAATCATCAGAAGAAAACAAAAGGGGAACAGAAATGAAGAGTGTTGGCAAGAGCATTCAAGACTGATTTATATATGGACTGTGGGTGTAGATAGACCATAAACTGTTTTAGCCATATATAATAAACATCATTCCACAAGTCTGTTAACTTCTCAAAGTGCATCTTAGTCCATGACAACCATGAATCTTTAAGTTAATCTAGAATATTTTTATTCATCCAATCCAGAGGTGAATTTTTAAAAATAAAGTATATTAAAAAAAAGAATGAACAGACTGAGCTGGAGGGCCAAGACCAAGACGTGTAGTTGATTATATTCCTGGAAAAGCTCTGATTCCGTCACCGTTTGCAGTATGATGCTGGTGGAGGTACCAGACCTGCAGCGGCTGATGACATCACACTATAGCAACACCTCTCTGACCATTTTTGCATGTATGTGTATACGTCCCACCTGAAATTAAATGAACACCTGGCTGTTTGCAGAAGTGTTGAATTCGTTTGTTCTTATGTTGTTGTTATTTGTTCAATAAAGCTTGCAAAAATCTTGTGAGGGAGTGACAATTTTATTTTTTTATGGCGCAGTCTAGGATTATTTATTGGACCAAAAATCAACTATAAAGGTAATGATATACTTCTTCGTAAAAGTCGTCCATGTTAACCACGAATAAGAACAACCTGCTAAAACAACAACGCCGAGCATGCTACATGCTAACGTGACTTCAGTCATTTGTCCAGACCAACTAAAATCTTCCACGTCAGCGTGCCAAAATCCAGCCAATCACTAACTGTGACATCATCAGCAGGCACAGGTCTCTGAGGACATCTGGTGAGAACTGGGAGAGCAGCATCAGGACCAACATCAGTGATGTTCTACAGGAGAACAGGAGAGCTCTTTCATCACACGTTTGCCGTTTCAATCCCTCCCTGACAATTATCGTCAATAATTTAACAAAAATAAAATTGTACAAATAATCCTTTGATCTTATTTTGCCTTTATATGCTTAAAAAGGCAAAGTGTTAAAATCTAAAAGAGCATTTCGACACTTATCTTCTGCTGGCTTGAAACTCCTCTATCACTTCTTCTGAGGTCTTAAACAAACAAACAAACAAAAGTGTCTTCATTCAGTGTCGTTTGTATGAGACGTTGCCAAAGAGGCGGTTTTTCACCGCTGCCCTGCACCGAGGGCGCAGACAGCCCGGCTCCTTCCTCCTGACAGAGCAAAGCGCTGGAATGCAGATACCGTGTGTTCAAGTGTGGTTAAAAAAAGAAATGCGGGAAACAAAAGGCCACTCTTGGCTTCCTCGTGACTAACAGGAAACGCTGTCTCACATGTAGAGTTTAAATGCAGGAGGACATCTTCAGCTTGTTGATGTACTTGAAGTGATGGTGGCAACGCGACCAATTATTTAATGATAATTCTGTAAAATCCTGATGTTTTTCATTCATCACAAACACATCCTCGATCATGTGACCAAAAGGAAAGTCGGGATGGACAAGAAGGCTTAAGAAAAATAAATTCAACTGGTTTATTTACCTGATCTTTAGCAAGGCTTTGTGAACATAAATGCACTTCCCATCAACCAAGAACTTGAGGTCAGAAATCTCTGCACTGTCAAACTCCTTCTTCAAAGACTGGGCGACCGTCATGTGGTCGTCACCATCTGGGGAAATAAAAATTAAAGCACAGAAAACACAGCTTAATCGTTCGTGGCTTCGTTTTTTTCTGCAATTATCGTTTATAACGGATTAGTGCTAAATTGTGCTAAAATTACAGAAATTGAAACAAGCAGACGACGAGCCTCCAGGAGAAAGTAATGATTTGAGACGTGTCGTATTTAACCAGAGATGACAGAACGGAATGTAAACAGAATAAAAGCTCCTGAGTTTGAGCTGAGATCACATAAACACCAGTTTGACACAAACAGGAAACACGGTTTCCTGTTTGCTACTTAGAGGTAAACGTGCCTACTGCATCATTATCTCTGGGTCAAAGGGTGAATGTGACAATGGTGACGATTTCACATATTTTACAAAACCTCCGTAATTGTTGAGGAATGTTTCAGCCCCGGGAGCCTTGACCCCCGGGTCAAAGGGTAAAAGTGGCAAAAACATTCAAAAATTCAGCAAAAGTCCCTTAATTATTAAAAGATGACCTCTGTCCCTCTGTGTGTGTGTGTCTGCGTTAATCTTACCCACTGAGAGGAGGTGCCACGTAACCGCCGGCGTGGCAAAGCAGGCGAACACGTCATCAGTGCTTCCGAAGTGAGTGAGGTGTGGGCTTGACACCGCCTGACCTCGACACTGACCCCACATCAGAACCTGACCGCTCTGCGTCTTGGCTGCTGACGTGTGGCTGGTGTGACACGCAGCTACCTCCACCATCCTGGTAGGAAAATCAGAACTCCAACCTTAAATCCTCCTGCTAGAGGAAGAAGCTGAATACCGCTTCTAAATGATGAATAACTACGGACTTGTGGAGTCGACTGAACTAATGAATAAACAATCTGAGCTATTAAACCTCACAGCTACTTTGGAACAGAGTTAAAACAAGGTACTAACCTCTCTTTGTCTGTATTTATTAAGGTGGGAAGAGCTTGGTTACTTTTATTGCCCGTTCCCAACTGTCCGTAAGAGTTGGCTCCCCAGGCATAAACAAACCCTTCATCTGTAAGCGCCAGCGTGTGTGCGTATCCACACGCTACCTGCATATGTAGGACAGAATTCATTTTCAGGAGAACGATAAGAGAGAGTCTTTTTTACAAGCTGCTGCTGTTTGGGTGCTTACCTGGACTACGTTGATTCCTTGCAGGGCAGCGATCCTGCATGGGGTCTGCTGATTGCCATTGTTGCCCAAACCCAACTGTCCGTTGCAATTGTAGCCCCAACCGTAGATCTACAAAAGGACAGACTCAAGGTTACGCGTATTATCATAAAGGTGGGGTAGGAGATGTTTTTCCACAGTATTTTTTGCAATATTGCTTGAAATGCTCTAGAAAGTAACGATGCCAACCAATAAATGTTATGTTCTGTCAGAAAAAGGAATAATTTTAATTGCCTTTGAAAATACTATTCTGAAAAACCTGATCCAATCATTGTGAATGTCCCGTTCTTAATGATTGGATCCTTTTCCATCCATCAAACTGCCCTCTGACCGTCCCTCCACCCTCTGCACACACCCCTCTATGTGCAGAAACGCTTGTTCTTGGCTCAGAGCTGCTGAGCAGGAAGTGAAGCCAGAGCCAGGCTGCCTAGTGTAACGAACAGAATGTTCTGTTCTGTTTGCAAATTTTATTTAAGGAATTGTTTTTCATGTTCTGTTTAGTTTCTGTTCTTGTTGGGAAACATTTAGGTGATGGACTTGTTGTCTGTGAACGCAGCTTGCCCTGTTGGCTGGCAGAGCCATCTGTCGGTTGTTGCCTTGGCAAGGCGCGCATGTGTGTGTGCAGCTAGCAAAGAGGAGAGGATGAGGTTCTGGAAGTTTTGACCTGTTTATCATGGGGCTTTTCCTGACTGTTGGCGGTGCCGAGCTGCTGTGATTTTGAAGTTAAGAATAAACTAAGAAAGCTAAAAAACCGCCTTGTTTTTCACCATAAAAAAACACCATGCTATATTAGCTAGCATGCTAAATTGATATGTGGTAAAGCAGGTATGTTACATTAGGAATTATGTCCAAAAGGGTACAAACAACAGCTGGAAAAACATAAATTTAAACCTTCAGAAGCAAGCGTAGCATATTCCTGTATTTTGGAGGTGTGGTTTAGAAGGGCAGGGGGTTGGATTTTTGAATTCAAAAGTAGTTTTCTGGAATTGAAATCTAACCCTACTTTTAAGAGAGATGTGTTTTTCTAATACTTATTTGTCATATTGTACATAATGTATTGAATAAATACTTTCTAGTGCGAGATGCAATAGTTACTCACATTTAGGTTAACAGATATTCAACTTCTAAACAGCTGTGTGGCCCAGTACCTCTCCATTGTCCAAAACAGCCATAGAGCACAGCTGGCCACAGCCTATGTTGACCACCACTTTATTCTGCAGGCAGCTGCTGACTCGGCGCGGCGTCGGCTGGTTGGCTGTGGAACCGGAACCCACTTGGCCTGAGTTGTTGTAACCCCACGCAAACACCTGGTCACAGCAACAGAGTCTGAGGAAATCCAAACGACAACATTTCTGTGAAACCACACAAGAGGAGCACTTACCTCTCCATCACTGGTGAGGGCAATGGTGTGGTGGGAGCCACAGGCCACTTCTGTCACTCTCTTGTTCAGAAGGTTAGTGGACACCAGGGCAGGGGTCAGACCGTGGTTGGTGGTCCCATTTCCCAGTTGGCTGTAGCCGTTGTGACCCCAGGCAAAAACCTCACCATCTACACAGCAGCAGGGTCACGTTCATTTATGATGTCACACTGGTTAATACTGCATAATTAATCTCAAAGTAATTGCACTTGTTTAATCAATACATTTCCAGTAGTCTCTAGTAGGAATGAATGCCTTGTAAGTCGTACTCTGGGGAAGAAATTCACTGGTGCACCAGTTTCAGGAACTAGAAGTGAGCCACATCACAGCTGAGCTTCAGACGGCAGGATTTGGAGTCTTATTTCATGATATTTGGAAATCTCGCCTCAGATTGGATAACAGCAACGCGCCTCTACCACTGACTTGCAATGTGGATGTTTTATCTCCACAAATAACACAAGCCTGGAGGAGTTTTTCTGTGTGGTGGTGTCGCTAATGCTAACAGTTAGCTTCTACTAGCCGAGACGTTCTCTGCTGTTTCCTGGACGCTAAACCAACAACAGCCTTCCCCATCGAGAGTCAAGGTGCGTGAATCCATGAATGTTAAGTGACAGTGTCACGTAGCTTTGTGAAGCTTTTCAAATCCTAGAGTTTCACCATCTATTTTCTATCAGAAGCTAATGCAGCAGATAGGTGTAGGAGACTATTTTCATGTTCAGCCTGCATGAAAAACTCAGAGTGACTGATTATAATCAGAAATAAGATTTAAAAAATGTTTTTTCAGTGAACTACACCTTTAAAACAAAACAGATTAAATGTAAAAACAGATAGGAACAGGAAACAGTCATCCAGGTTGTGGTAATCCTAGTAGGTTCAAATGAAGGCAACTAGACTCCTTCAGTTCCTTAAAGACGTTTCGCTTCTCATCCGAGGATCTTTGTCATTTCTTAGAATTGAGAAAGATCCTCAGACTCATTGATTTTTTATTATTGTTGCCACTAGTGAGTATTTAAGCGCAGTAGAAATACTAACCACCAGGGTATCAAAGAGAATCCCATCAGAGCTCTTTTAAAGACTAGAAACGTATACTTTAGATATGATACTTGGGAAGAGATGACTAAAATCTGTTTTTTTTTCTTGTTGGATGGGGTTCCAGCTCTCTGTCACCTGTAAAATCCTCACCTTGGGGTCAAATAAAGATTTGCTGAACTTGTATTTTTTAAACTGATTACCTGCTGTGGCGATAACCACATGTGGTCCTGTCCCATAGCTGAGGGACACAATCTTCTTTCCACACAACACATCAATCCTGCGCGGCTCAATCGTGCTTTGAAGGTCTCCGAGTCCTAAACAGCCGCTGCAGTTGGTGCCCAAAGCAAAGACCTAATAAAAAAAAACACACACGAGAAACATTACGACTATTAGATGATCAACATTAGGGTTTATGGGTACTAAAGGTTTGACATTTTTTGCTATTTCACAGCTGTTTTCAGACCACTGAACACAAAATTCCTAATGACCCTTTATGATTACAGAACCAATCAGCTCAACATTTCATTTTTTCCTAAGTGTTTTACTCGATTTTGATTAGAAACATCCTATTTTAGTGGCAAGAGTGACCCGGATTCATTATTATTTCCTCTAACGTTACTTTATGGATGCATATTTAGATAATACACAAATATTCTGTCCTAGTGCTATGAGATGTTGCATCAAAACAATACATTTCCCTATGAGGACAATAAAAATCTATTAGATTTTATTAGTAGATGTTGATTTTTATTATTTGTGGTATTAAAAATAGGAAAATATTCATCTTTTATCCTGCAGCTTTGTGCAACACAATCTATTACTATAACAAGCAGCTAAAGAGGTTTGTACAATCAGTCTATTGTGTCATCCATAGCACATCCAAACTAAACAACACCTCTAACAAAGATGTAATTGTTTCTAAGAAGAATAATTTCCCTAAAATGTAACTCTAGATGAAGAAAAATAAAGTAAATAAACAACCGTGCATGCTGACCAGAGTGATTTTTTACCACGGCTTCCATCAAAATACATAATTTGCAACACAAGACATCCCGTTAAGGCATCAGGAAGGGACAAACATGCATAGATGCACTGATGTGGCATGCACGGTACATGTCCACAGGATAATTATAGAACACGGTCGGGTATTAGGCCAGTAAGGCTAAAGATAGCCTCATTCTATCTGCTTATCTCTGCACAGAGAACTGCCCGCTTATATCCACTGGAGAGTGAAGAAGAGCCCAAAGCATTTTCATCCACTTCTGAACAGAAAAGGATCAGATCAATACCTGAAAGAAGTAGATTAGGTCAGCCATGTGTAGCAGCACTCCTGGGTTGAAACAAATGGATTAAAGCAACGTGGCTCAAAGCCTTAAAATGTTACCTCATCATTAACTGTGACATAAAGAGCTTCATTTGCAGCACTGCCAAAGACACAAGCTTGCCGGATAAGCCGTAGCTCCTCAGGAGGAAGGAGTGCAAACACTGGCCACTTCCCCACGTCCAGCATGCTACTGCCCTGAGGAGAGAAAACATGAAACTGATCACCAGTCAGAAAAGATATAAAGCAAAACTGCAAAGTCACAGGAAGCAGTGGGTGGCTATCAGATGAAACCTATTTAGGGATCAAGTGATAAATCACAAAAGTAAATATCTGAAATCTTTTGATTTTGTCTGATAATAACAATACATTTTAAAAACAAACTAACTGTAGTCAGAGTTAAACAAATTATTATTAGTTTTTATTACATGTGTTTAATAATGTGCTGATGTGCTCTCTACAGTAAATAAGACATAAAATAGGACACTCACAAACTCTCATCAGATCCTTCTAAAGAAACGTGTTGTGCATCTAGCAGCAGTAAATAACACAGGGTTGCACTTAGCATGAACTCAGCTCTCCACACACACACACACACACACACACACACACACACACACACACATGTGTGCATTTATGGTTTATGAAACCACTATGACTTGGTGGTGGTTTATGGGGACACACATTTCCTCATAAACAGGTCATCTGTTGAACACAAAAACTATGTCAAAATGTTTTATTTTACCCATGGAAGATAATGCTCACTTAAAAAATAAGAAAAACCTATCAGAACATACATACATGCCACTATGACATTTTGAATGGTTTATGAGACCATGACAACATGGTGGTTTGTATCCCACACACACGAATTCTTTGCATCTGGTGAACACAAAAAGTATGTCAACATGTTCTATTTTACCCATGGAAGAAAAGCCTCACTTCAAAAATAAAATAAAAACTATCAAAAAATACACACAATCATCTGTGACATTCTAAGGGCGTTATGAGACCCTGGAGGTCTGCATACCACACACGCGACGTGGTTTACGAAACCAATTTTAAATTGGCCATGAAAACCAAAAGAAAGTTTAAGTTGCTGAAATAACTAAATAAAATGATAATAGCAGTTACAAAGTCAGTATTAATCAGCTAACGACATTTAGATTTTACTTTTATAAAAATTTGCAGCACTTTAAAAGTCATGAATTACGAGACCACCAAAAATGGTCTCATAAACCAAATGGTCTCATAATGCGGGTGTGTAACCTGACAAATTGGGCTCGCAAAACATAAATGCACACACACACACACACACACACACACACACACACACACACACACCACCGCTTCCACGAGACGTCCAAAGAAAATGCAAACAAACCGAGGAAAAAGCAAACTCAGAGCCTACAAGCTGCCAACAACATCCAAAGTTTCCACAAACCCACCACTTAGCTACTTTAGCGTTAGGATTCTCAGCTGCTACATGATGTTTCCAAGCAGTCGAGCTTACCTTTTACTGTTGTTCTAGCTAATATTTCCTCCGCTGTTTCGTTTTCTAATCAGGAGTGACGCTTAAAAGTCTCTAAAGGGATCATATCAGCTGTGTGGCATGGGTCTAACAGCGGTGGTTGTGCCTTGTTGTGGCTATTACTCTGCCCGCCTGGAAAAAAGAAAACACTTCCGTAGCCTAACGGTGCGTTCAAGGAAGATCGGAGATTACAGCTTTCACTAACGCTGGCATAAATTATTAAAGTTATTGCTATGTCTTTAAAATCTCCTTAACGTGATTTGAATGTTTTTAATAGGTGAGATTCGTTTTGGTTAAAAGAGATCGCAGAATTATAATTTAACTAGTTTTACTTTGAAGCTGTAGTTATGTTTAGGTGTCTTTTCCTGTTTTGTTGCCTCTACTTTCTCAGACGAATGTGCATGAACATAAGATGAGAATTACAGTTCAATGCGCTTTACTTGACCTAAAACTGTTACTTGACCTCTTTTGTTATTATTCATATGCAAAAAACACAATTTAAAAGCATAAACAAATCATAAAAAGGAACAGGACATGTGCAGTAAAACGTATGCGCTAGTTTCAATAGGTTATAAATAAAAATGCTGTTTATCTTATGATGTATGTAGACAATTATTTAGTTAATCTAAATTTTACTCTGAAGCGAAAAGGTATGAAGTCCAGCAGGTGGAGCCCTGGATGGACTAAAAATGTGTGGATTGGTGAGACCCATATCTAACCAAAATAAAGTTTAATGGAATTAAACAGATATATCACTAGGACTAAATGTTATGCACATTTGTTTCAAAAGCACGACATTAAATATGATGATGAGTGTGTGAAAATCATATTTAAATGACGTTACTACTCTGCCCTTTATAAAGGACTCATCATTTGGGCAATAGACCATAAATAAATAATTGAGTAAATAAATTTGCAAATAAAAGTGAAGAAAATAAATACATTTGTAAATAAATGAATGTAGGAGGAAATAAAATTGAAAATGGAAATAAAGAAAGAAAGAAATGTAATTATTTAATTTCGCATTTATTTATTCTCTATTTTAGCAGGATGAGTCCTCGAGATGGATGGATGGATGGATGGATGGATGGATGGATGGATGGATGGATAGATAGATAGATAGATAGATAGATAGATAGATAGATAGATAGATAGATAGATAGATAGATAGATAGATAGATAGATAGATAGATAGATAGATAGATAGATAGATAGATAGATAGATAGATAGATAGATAGATAGATAGATAGATAGATAGATAGATAGATAAGGGTTTAGTAGACATTATGCCAGAATCAAACCGTTTCTGGCGCTTTTCTGCATAGCACAAATGTTTGTCCTGTGGCTGACTTGGAACTGCTCAGAGACACGTCAACCATAAAGGTCTTCCTTAAACTCGTGCAAATTTTGATAAACGAAAAAAATTCCACACAAACCAACCACGCATATGTTACGAACGCAACAACATAATGCGAGAGAATTATACATTTTATATTCGCTATCTTGGAATTCGGGATTTTGTCGTGTGGCTCGAATGCGCATGCGTACAACGCACTGTAAGCGATGGCGAAATTCCTGTCTTTTATTATTCGAGGGTTGGATGGAAAGTTATCTCGAAAAAACTAGCAGCCAGGGTGGACCTGTCGATTCTGGTTTTGTCGTCGTCGTTGGCTAGTCACCTCGGCTCGTTTACGGTGTGGTTAATACCAGACATCGCCGGTTTTTACCGGGAGGAAAGCACATAATCATCATCTCGCTAACTATTTGCTCGGTAGCATTAGGTAGCTAATGCTAGCATGCCACAGTTCGCCTTCTTCTCGTGCTTATCCAGGTAGCTAGCGAGTTATCCGTGTCAGGTGTTGCAGGAAAGAGTCACCGTAGCTTGCTGACATTAAAGATTGCAGGAAGAGCTGCATAGGAATCATCTCTGTGCGTCGGCGTGTCAGTCAAGACTGCTGCTGTACCAACTGACTGAGTGAGTAACATTAGCTCAAGCATTCCTCGTAGTCAATAATGTATTAACCCTGTCTAAAATACCTTTAAAGCTAATATATGACAGCGTTTTCTGGGAGGTTGTGCTGGAGTTTCATAATAGACGGCTATGACACAACGCTAAAGCAGACACCTGTAGCAACAGTTTAGTTGGCTGCAAGGAAGCTAGCACGATTAGCGGTGCCAAACATAAGCCTTGGATGTAGATTTTAGTGTTATTTGTATTAAAATGTGTTCAGAGTAAATAATAGTGCGTAGTTGGGTGGAGATCTCGTCTGCAAACACAAAAGTAAGCTGCATTCGCTCAATGATGGCCAGCTGTTACATATGCCAGGCGTTACTGCTGAATCTCTGGATTTAAACATCAAATCCACTTTAAACTCTGTTCACAAACATCTCTGCTTTTTTTGGTGAGGCTGCTCTTGGTACAATGTATTTTTTAAATCAACTTAACCCGAAACTGCAACTGTAACCGAAAAGCAGCTGTAGTTTTCAGGTGGCCTTCCCTTGCAGCCACAAACAAATATGATGTTGAGTCAGGGCAACAACAGATGTCACCACAGTTCAGATGTGACGTTGGTTGTGTACTGAAACCAGGAAAAAAATGCACTTTGATTTAAGTGCCACGCAGCCACTAAAACAGGTATGCGACATTTGAGTCAGTTGGTGTTTTTCACTTGCTTTTTTATTTTTTTATTTAAACAGAGGCTGGAGATAATTCCTGGTTTAAACATTTGCAGGAGCAAAAAAGTGCCCACGTCACCTGTTAGCACAACATCCCAGTCACTCATGGATAAAATCAAGTTCATTCTAATAAAACAGCTGAATATTTTCTGATTAAATACTGAACATGATTGTTCTTATGTGAGAATAGATGGATTTTATAAAGCAAAATAAAAATGAGATGTGCCTCAAGTTTGAGATTCCTCTTTATTTCCTTGTTATCTGACCTAATCTTTGCATAGTCTCTGAGAGTGGTCATGACAAATCCATTTTTATTAAAAGATTTGTAGACGGTGCCATGCGATTGGCTGACTAGGAGGCCTAAGAAAAAAAAGTTGGCTGTTTTTTTATCCTAGATGAGAGTTTATGTCTGTCCTGCACTAAAGCAATAGATCCAACAAACCTAGTTTGTTGAGCACCAGACTGTAAACTGACTTTGTTGTTTAGGCATAAGGAGGGGCGGGGTTAAAGCGAACAGATAAGCCAGATCACCAAGCTTTAGCAACGCATGCGCTGGGAGATAATTAGGTTCAAGGACACAAGCTACACGTCTCTGATAATGTTTATTATTAATTTGTTGTTTTGACGTAATGTTAGATGTGTTGGCTTTTTATTGCTCCTCTCCAAACTCACACAGCATACAGAAAAACACTTTATAGTCTTTAGATCTTCTTAAAATCAAGATATCTTTGTACAATTTGACTTGCCTTGCTTCTATCATTCTGCTTTATCTTTTGTTGTTTACTCTTTGCTGATTGCTCACATTTTGTAGACATAATGTGACTCCGTTGTCAGATTTTGCTCTTGTGTTTGTCACCAAGAGGTGTCAGAGGACACTGGACGGTGCTGTCCACTTGACTGCTCAGATAGGGCCAGAGGGGGTGACCAGATTTCCATATGCAGTCATTTTCTTCAGATTTATTTCTACCTCTTATGTGTATGCCAACCTACAGTATTTTTATGAATGCACAAAACTGTTGACATTTGTTTTAGTTGATACCTGTGACCTGGCAAATATGCTCTATAATGTATTTAGTTACTTTTGGCTCTCTTATTCTGTAATATAGGGTTTATTTTTCAATTCAACAATTAGATCAAGTGTTGGTTGAATTGAAATATAAAAATCAGATTTGTTTGCTGTTGTTTTATTGCAGGATTGGTGTAAAACTGTGAAAATGATGTGGAAATTGCTGGTTTTTTTGTATGACTGAATTAGAGATGCACCACAAATTGGTCAATGTACTTAGACCATTTTCAGCATCTTTGGTAATAAATCTGAAACTACTGATTATTTTGGTCTGTGTGAACCAATCTTCATCAAGCATTAGTAAAAAAATCCAACATTTTTCTTGGCCTGTGAACTCATCATAGCTAGAAATAGCTTTTAAAGGGGACATGTTATGGCTCAAATGGGTCTACGAGCATATTTATGAAGTTCTTTGCACATAATCCCTTTCACATATAGCGATTTCAGCAGTTTTATTCTTGACAGTTTCAGTACCTTCCAGAATGAGCCGTTTCAGGGCTCTGTCACTTTAAGAAAGCAAGCTGCTGCTGGCCGCGCCCACCCATTCCCTGATTGGCTGGGCAATTATCACCAGTGAAAATGAATAGGGGTATCCTGCCATCATTAGTCACGTATCCGGTCCACGATAATGTATTTACTATTGTGTTTTTATTGTTTTTATGTATTTCAGAGACTTTTTAACATGAACGAATATGTCCCTTATTCTCCTCCACATCTTCATGCGCTCCCCACCCCTAAACCCATGTTTCTCATTTCTGTCCACAAATAAAATGCTTGCTGCATATCTTTGTACTCTTTCAGTCACGGGTGAATAAATGTTCATGTTTTTGGACTTTTTCCTCAAGGCGTTCTCCAATCTGTTCCGTGTCTGTCGCTAAATATCTTTTTGTTTTTTGCGGGGCCAATAGCGGTGCTGTTGATGGATTTAAAGGAAGCGGCGTCCTGACCAATCACAAGCTTGCGGTCTCCGTTACTTTCAACGGATAATTAAAAATTTGGGTATGTCTCCATCGGCCTCTGCAAGCCTGTCGTAGAGCCCTTGCACCGACGCACAATGGCGTTGTGTGTCTCTGTTCCTAGGCTTTACGTCTTAGTCAACAAGAATGTAGGATCCTCAACAAAGTTGGTGGGCGGAGACTCGTCAGGTGATGATTTCCTCAATTATGATGTCACAATCTGGACTTTTTGAAACGGCTCGAAATGCAAAAAGTAAAATTTACATAATATATTCCCTTTAACATCCAGAATAATAATTTTCAAGTCATTCTTAGGATAATCATAGAAAATGTATTCAGGTAATTACGTTTTTTTTGCTAAATTGGAAATGGGCCAAAATTGGTGTCAACAGGTCAGAGCTGTAGATGAATTGGAAACCTGTATCAGCCCTTAAAACAAGAATTAGTGCATCAGAATATTCTGCATGATAGCTAACCACTGTCAGCTTCTATCTGACTAATTATTGCTAATCTAGTAAATCAGAATATTTTTTTCCGTCCATGTATGAGCTGTTTCAGACACCAGGTACATTTCTTTCTATTGAGCTTTAAGGGTTTGCACTTAAATTTTATGCTAATACATAAAATACACGATGGGAACAGTCGTCAAACATAAATTATATGCCCAAAGGTCTCCTACGACCTCGCTAGATGGATTATTTTCAATGATTTTTGCATCTAGTCTGACTTTCCTTCTAATGAATATCATTCTCTCTTTTCTGTCTGCCGTGGAACAGCTGGCTGTTCTGTTTACCCATACAGTCCATTGCCTCATGGCTAGATGTCTGTTTTGCTGTTTCCATTTGCTCTATGTGATCATAAATGTGTGCACAGTTGCACAGCTTTGAAATCCAAATATCAGCAACATGTTCAAAGCTCGGCTTTTCTCAGTGTGTCCTTTTTATTTACCATAAACAGCTATTTCAGAAACGGCAACATTAGCCACGTTGTTGAACTCAAACAGTAAATGGTATTCAACGACGGGCGTAAGAAGGTGTGACATCAACTGGAGCTGCTTGTGATGACTGGCAGCAGTGGGGTTGTTTGCAGCCAGATCTGCAGACCTGAGGAGAATCTGAATAGTTTTGGTTTTGATATGAAAAACCTCACAGCCGAAAGAGGCTAGCTTACTTATCAGAACGCATGTACAAACACAGTAGAGCTGTAAATCTGCTTTAGGGGTTATGTAGCATCTTCACTGACATAAATCATTTATTCTCTTTTGTGTAACATTGGTGAGGCAGTAATAATAATAATATACTAGCGGGGTGACAGCAGCCACATCCTGAAGACATTCTGGGTAAACGTCCTTATCAGCACAGGCTAAATAACTGTCCAGACAATGACGTCACACAACTGTGATTTACTGTACACACTTTCACTGATCGTTGTGTCTTTGTTGCAGCAGGACCTCTTCAGTGGTGTGAATGAGGGAGACATGGCAGACCGCACGCCACCTCTGGAGTCTGGCCAGCTTCTCAGCCCTGAACTCCCAATCCTGGCCTCACCACCACCCTCAGCCATGGTCAACGGGGAGGGCCCCCAGCAGGTACACGCTGTGTTCTTCTGAATTAACGCCCAGTAGAGAAAGGCCTTGATTTGTTAGAAATACTGTTTATTACTTATTTTACTCATTGTTGGTTTAAAGCGTGCAGATTCTGGACTGTATTATTATTTTTTGACTTGGTAATTAAGCCTACCGTGCTATTACCTTGATTTGATTGATTATATGCTTCCACCTCTTTGAGTAATGGTACAATCAACCTTACAAAGGTTCAAATGCAGTTGTAAAAGGAAATGATTTCCTTTGTTGGGTTGTTGTAAACTGATTTATTGTCACCGCTACCAACAAAAAAAGGCTTTTGATGCAGTTAGAGCTGTCTTTTGTGAGACGTTTTTGTTTTTTCAGGCCTGTTCCAGTTGCTAAATCGAATTGTTCTCATGTTTTTTACTCAGCTAAGAACTGAAAACAGCCCAAATGGATTGGCTTTCCTCTCAGTTGCTTATTGAATGTATTTCATAGGTAACAGCTGCACACCAGTGACGAACCGCTTCTCTCGGTTTTGATAGTATTTGTGCCGTTTATGTACAGGATATGGGTCGGATAGCTCCCATCAAACCGTGTTAGCATCACAGTGAAATGAAATGACCCTGACAAGCCTGGGTGATTTCTTTGTCATTCTGATTGTGATCAGATTGATTTGCTTAAGTCCCCCCCCCCCCCCCCCCCCCCCCCCCCCCCCCCCCCCCCCGACTCCCTCGGGACAGTGCTGAACTTACAGTCAAATCTTTCTGCCATTTTCCTCAAGTCTGATATCCTTCAGTCCTGCTAATATTATTATTGTCTGGTATACGTGTCTTTCAACTTTATTTCTCCCTATTTATGCAGTGGAAAAACCCTCTACTGAATCGGGCTTTTGTTCACGTAAAGATCAAATGTTGCAGGTTTTGTTGTTTGGGTGGTGTTCTCAGTGAATTCAGTTACCTTAATACCTCTCCCAAAGCCTCCCTGATTGCCTGAACATGCCCCTTGTGACCATTTACACTGTTGTGGGAGCTAAAGGCACAAAATGCTGTTGTTGCGTTCTGGCTTACACCATTACCTTTTTGCTGCTCGGACCAATTTGAAGCTGTCTTGTGTTCAAGATAGCTGAAATAGGAATAACAATTTATTTTCAGAAACATCAGATCCAGATAACATTTTCATTTAAATACATTAGGTCTTTAGCTATTTAGCCTTAAATATACATTATTAGTTTTAGATGCATAGAAATGGAAAGAAACTAATTATTTTTATAACTGAAATTTTGACAAATCCTAGTATTTATTATACATAAAAGCATTTTTTTCTGTGTATGGAAATTATTCAATTTTAATCAAATTTAAAAACATAAATTACAGAAACTTAGATTGGATACATTAGCATTAGGTTGATATTAAAAATAATTGTTTTTAGATCTTACATTATTAATTTTACATATAAAATAATGCATTTCACTGAAAAGCAAAGTATCATAAAACAAATACAAATTATGTATTTAAAGGTGTGGAACACTTCTCTCTAGTAGGAATGAATGGCTTGTAAGTCGTACTCTGGGGGGGAATGAGGGGTTTACTGAAATGAGGTCATTTTGTTCTGTATTTTCAAGGTCAGTAAATTCAGTTTAAGGAGGGATATGTTCTGAATAGGTTTATTTTTCATATTTTGCTTGAGAGTCTGTGTTTGTCTATTTGAAGTTCCTGCTCAAAAACCTTAGATGTATCCGTGCTCCACATCAGAATAGAAGAAATCCGGACTATTTTTGTCCTTTCTCGTCTCCAAACTTTAACTTCAGTTCATGCTGCATTCACTGTTTTTTTGGTTAGACTCTTTTCCCGTTCATTAAATAGACGTTTTAAATCCTTGCACCAAAGAATTAACACATTTAAACCGTTTATTTTTTCGTTTACAATTAGCCCATAAAATCAAGAATTCCTATTATGAGCCTCAAAGGGAACACAGAGGAACGGATCTATTGCAGAGGGCAAGGTTTATGAAAACAGCATGTGCAGGATAAATTACAATGCGAGTGCAACTGTCGTATTTACTCTCCAGCTGTTCTCAGCACATTATTTAGTGTTTTGCCACGTTTTAATAACCTGGTCCAGGTCAACACATTACTCACAAAGAGATTAAGACTAAAACGTGGATTATGCCAAGGCCAAACGGCAGACTGGGGAAATTTATTTCAGAGTTGTTTTTCAAACATTCACTTTCCTTTGGATGCTAGTTTGTGTTTTTTTTTCTTCTTCTGGTGTCAGGCTGTGTACCACTGGCTTATCTTAAGTAAAGTTTATACAAGTGTGTCACCACTTCTTTAAAAAAGAATGTGCTAAAGAAAAGCTCAAAGCTATTTGGGATGGCTTTGGTGCTGTAATCCTGTTTTTGTTTTGACTAAAGCTTACCAAAGACTTCAGATAATTGTGCCGATTGCGACAAAAGATAATTTGCCTCATGTTTGGAAAATAAAATGTTGTTTTATGAGTTAAGAAGAACCATTTTGTTTGTGATATCGTCACGCATGCATCAAGTTTACGTTCCCTGCCCGTGACGTAGAAATAGATATCTTTAAGGCAGCATAATAAAGTATACAACATCCTGTTTTAGGAGCAGAGTGAGTCACTCAGCTAAGATCAGAGATCTGTGTTTGTTGATCTTTAGTTTTCAGTTTAACCTTTGCATCCTGCGCCGTGTTTACATCTCTTTCTGCATACCAAATCTCAGTGTGATTTTTTTTGATAATTATTTTGAATTGCTTCGTATTTAGGCTCATGTGCTGAGTGGGAAACCTGTGTTTTCTCTGATTAAGGGAGTTATTTTTATTTTGCACCTTGTGGAGAGCATGCATGGCTAAGGAGATTAGATGTGACTGATTTCTATGGCGTCAAAGTCTGATCCCTGATGAGCTGTGAAACTGATGAGATTAGAAAGGAAAAAAAATAGAAATGCCGTTTTGATTTTTTTTTGTTGGAGAATTTTGGATTCAGATTTTAGCTGTAACCTATGTGTGGGATATGGGGTGTAGAGATCATGACGGCTCCTGGGTGAGGTGTAGGAGCTGTAGGAGGGGTCTGGGCCCTGACAAAATTAAGCAGGACTGTTGCGACAGTGAAGTGGATTCACAGCGATGGCTGACCTCTCTGTTTCTGACCTTTCTAGTTTGAGGAGCGGCAAGGACACCATTCTTTGTTCTGATTTTCTTTTTTTAAATCCAACTCTTGATATTAATCGTCCAGTGGACCAATTATTCTGAGTCAGAGAGGAAGCTGTTGTCTCAGGGTCATTGACTGAAATTATTTCTTTTTAAGAGATGACTTTGGCCACAGTATGAATCACTTCTTCCTTCCACTTATATCCACCCCCTGGTTTTTCCTGCGCTTGTCGTTTGGTTTGTTGCTAAATTGGTAACAGATGAATTGGTCTGTTTCTGTCAATGTTCAAGTCTAGCTAATGGCTCGTGCACTTAGCTGTTGGCTTTGGTGATGGATATGTATGGTTTCTCCTGGTTTTTGTTCATTTTTCTAATTTGTTTCGACTTGGCATTTGTACAATTTTATGCTAATGTTGCTCTATTTTGACAGGTTTTTCGAAAGGTGTGGTCTCTGGTAGGAATGAATGCCTTGTAGGTTGTACTCTGCGTACAAAAAGCCCTGGTGCGCCTGTTTAAGAGTCTAGAAGATTGCCAGATCTGAGGTTAGCTTCAGACGGGATTTGGAGTCTTATTTCCTGATATGTGGACATCTCACCTCTGATTGGCTAACAGCAACGTGACTCTACCACTGACTACGTTTACATGCAGACAGTATTCGGGTTACGATCGGGTTGCGGTCAGTATTCGGGTTTCTGAAAAATTCGGAATAAACTGTTTACATGCACAAATAGAGAGAGTTACCCCTGTATACATGGAACTTCTAATATCCTGATTACATAGCGTCAGGACCCGGACGTACGGGCTATGTTAAGACGCAATATGCGTCATTTTCTGTTTTCTTCCTGTATCCAAAGACGACGACAACAGCAGATAATGGATAGTTCGGAGCTAATACTGATTACCTTTGTTTGCGCATTGGTGCTGTTACTGACCCACCAGCAGCACTTGACACAAATTCATGATCCAGTGGTTTTTTATCGCTCCAAAAATGTGGTTTGCTACATTTGTTACCATTTCTTACTCTGTTAGTTTTTAGTAGGAATTTTTATCCGTGATTTTGTGCTATGTTTTTGTGTACCTGATTTCCATGCTTTCATTATGTTTTTGTTGGTATGTTCAAGCATTTGGCTCTTTTATGTACAGCACTTTGGTTAGCTGCCATGCTATTTTTAAATGGTGCTTTATAAATAAATTGGTATGGTTTCGCCACGTTGAACTCAGGTTGAACTCTACGTGTTCACTTCCGGGTTACTGGCGCATACAAGAAGTTCATCTACTCAAAAGACCAAGATTCCTTACGAATAGAACATGCACAGAGCGCCCCTTTTGAAAGGGTTATCCCGATACGCGTTTACATGACCTGATATTCGGGTTAGAAAAGGGTTACCCCTGGGGTAATAACCCGGTTTTTAAAAACCCGGTTATGAGCATAACCAGGTTATTGCCAGTGTCTACATGGCCTTGCGGAACCGGGTTATTGCAAATAACCGGGTTTTGAACGGGTTATTAGCTGCATGTAAACGCAGTCACTGACTCTGTTTACTTTGCAACATTGATTTTTTTCTCTCCACAAATAACACAAGCCTGGAGGAGTTCTGCTGTGTGGTGGAGTTGCTAATGCTAACAATTAGCTTCTACTAGTCGAGACATTCTCTGCTGTTTCCTGGACGCTAAACCAACAACAGCCTTCCCCGTCATGGGTGATGGGATGGGTGAGTCCATGAATGTTAAGTGACAGTGTGATGTAGATCTGTCAGGATTTTCAAATCCTAGAGTTTCATCAGCTATTTTCTATCAGAAGCTAATGCAGGAGATAGGTGTAGGAGACTATTTTCATCTTAGCCTGCATTAAAAACTCAGTGACCGATTTATGATCAGAAATAATAATTGAAAAATATTTTTTCAGTGAACGATACCTTTAAGTCTTGTTTATACCCTAACATATTGGGTTTGACTTCCTTCCACAGATTTATTCAACATTTTGAAAAATATGTTGTGTAGTTTAAAGTTGTTTTAACATGGCGTGCCTTTTCTGAATCACATTTTTTAAAAGTTTTAACAAGTGAACATGAAGTGAGTTGCTATTTAAAGACTTAAAGTTCACCGTTTTTCCCCCGTTTGTGAGTAAAAGCACCCTTTAACATATCGTGACTTGACAAACTGGACAAGGAACAGTCATGAATGTGTTCTGTTTGTGGCTACGCATTTTGCGTGGGATAATGTTACCGTGAGATAGTGAGAGCAGACTCTTAATTCAGCTGTCTTTAGCGCCGGCCTTGAGTGTTGTATCCAGACAGACGAGACAGGGCCCTGGACACATTCCCTTCGCAAGATACCAGAGGGCTTGAGATGTTGTGACAAATATGCAACCCACTCTTCTTGTCTCCTGGTAGGCCACTGAATCATCTGTGAAGACGGGGGTGAACCCACTATTTGTCAGCTACTGTGAGAAGGTGGACAGTTTGTGAGTCAGCAGTGTTTAGGGCATCTTATTCAAGCCAGTAAAACAAACTACTTCAGCTACTGTGGAAAAATAAAAATAAATTCATAGACACTACACCCAGATCTCACGGCTTATCCTGTTGGTGAATTTCTGAACAAACATCCACAAAAATAAAGCAGGGAATATTGAAGTAAACCAAGCCTGGAACAGACAAATAGTTAAAGGTAGGGTAGATGTTACTGGAAAAAGCTGTTCTAGCAGGTTATAATTAAAACAAAATACACAATTCAAAGGTCCAACTGCCTTTCTTCAGGCTCCTCCCCTATGCCACACCCCCAGAATACAGGAGACTGCCGGACGCAATGGATGCTGTCAAACAACCATAAAAACATAGTGTTATCTTACCTTTTCGACCCATTGTTGGCACCTTTCCTGCCATAATTCCTAAAGTAATGCATCTATGACACATTTACACTTTGGTCAGCTCGGCCATGACCGGTTAGGAAAAGCCCCCTAGTGGAACACTCCATTACTACCTGCAGTGCAGCGGCATGTATGCGAACAAAGACGCTGCTTGCGTCAACGTGAGGTTAAAAAGCAAGTATATTCCAGGCCTTATGCTCCCAATTTAGTGTGCTAGCTAAAGCTAGCATGGCTGTGGATTTTCTTTCTGTTCAGCTGCTCTGAGCCAAGGACTCACGATTCATGCACATAGAGGGGTATGTGCAGGGAAGGGATGGTCAGAGGGCAGTTTGATTGATGGATCAAGATCCAGTCATATAGAACGGGATGAGGTTTTTGTTCATTTCAGAGGCAACTGCAAAATTTTTTTTATTTATTTAGATTAAATTTTTTTATTTATTTAAATTGATTTGATTTATTGGTTTCCATCAGTATGTGAAGACCATTTCAAACAATCTGGCAAGAAATGTTCCATAAAATCATTCCCTATCCCTCCTTTAATGATGCTATCCTGAGTTAACAGATGTTGCCTGGTAAATAAAAACTGGTCCAATTTGTGCAGCTTTCAAAATATTTGCTCCCTCTGGCAATCTGTGCGCCACCAAAATGCATCAACTTCTTTAAATAATTGGAATTCAATACCTTACAACTCACTACATGTACTTAAAGTTTGGGTTATGCACCATTACACAATTCATCCAACTTACCAAGTGCAATGTGTTGCATTCGTTGCAATAGACTTTTTTTAAATTCCAGTTTATACATGAGCAAGAGATCAAAACCAAAGATTATGAATGGCCGCACCATCATTAAACTGCAAAAGTTAATTTAACATTACAAGGTGTCCTTCTTGAGTAGCAGCTGTTTCACTTTGGGAGTATGCTGATAAGGACGTATGGTTGTGAAAATGAGATGGTCACAGTGACAAACTTGGCAAATCGATGAATCATTAAGTGGGGGAAGTTCCTGTTTATCTGTTTAATTTGCATAGTTAAGTTTAAATAAATAGGTCAAAGGTAATAAACTTCAGTAACAGTTGCAAAGATAATTAGGTTTGAGGAACACAAAGTTTTAATCAGCTCCACAGTCCCAGCCCGCTCAATTAGGAACATGGAGACCTATTAACTACTCACTATGTTAATACTGTTAACATAGTGAGTAGTTATGCAAATTACTTTTTATTTAAATTTTAAATAAACTGGTTATAGTTAGGGTTTGTGAATAAAAATGTCTTAGCGTCAAAAAGATAATGCAGCCGTTTTATTACTTTTGTTCAGGTGTTTTTCCTTCCCCTATTTTTCCATCCTCAGTGCCCTTGTGCAACATTACCAGGGGATCCTGGAGGGCCGAGGATCATCAAATTGCTTTGAATCATCATTGTACACGCAAGCGTATGCCATCAGCTGCAGGGAGATTGCGTTAGTTCCTGGCTAGTTCCGAACCATGGCAGGATTTTCCCCGTGTCATTTGGCTCTTGTTTCCCGTCCTCCCAGATTCTCCATTGCATCAACGCACAGTAAACAATTAGGAGGAACAAATAGTGAGAAACCCGAACTCTGAGTCACCAGCGGCCGGGAAACGTCAGAGCTGGCCATCATGAGCAGAGAGCAGACCCGTCCTCCTGGGTAATAAAACAACATTGGCCACCTGGATGACGGCCTTATCTGACGCTCTTTGAATAAAACGTGTGCATGGATGCAAATTTTTTACGGTGATGAGAAATGGAGCTTAACATTTCCACTTGATGCTTAAAGAATTGTAACCTTGCTCCAAATGTTTACTTTTTTTTATAGAAAAATAGCTTGTGAATGTGGAAAAAACCCACAACATGCTTAGTCATCTGTGTGAAAAGTGCCTTTTTCATCTTTTTTGGCACTTTTTAAAAGTAAATGCCTACAAAGTTGGCTCTAAAACTGTCTCTGGTGGCAGCGAGGCATTAAATGATGTGAATTTAGTTAGTGTTTAGGTGTGCCTAAATGTGGTTTTTGTGTGGGTTAACAAGTTCTCTAGTCACTAAGAGCTTGAGGGGGTGTGAAGGCTTAATTTGTGTTTGCCAAGGGATGTTATCAGAAGAGGAACTTGTCTTATCGAACTAGATATTAATCTTGTTTCTGCTCATATAAGCTTCTGTGTGTAAAGAGCATATCAGCGGTAACTCCTCCTAAATAGACAAAGTCGAATTTCTCCTTTATAGCACACGGGAAGTGTTGAGAGGTTATTTCGAGAACTTATTTTTAAGCACAGGCTAGTTTGCAATCGCAAGGTTATAAAAGTTCTGTTTCAAACAGTTTAAAGTGTATTTTTATTGTTGTAGCATAGAGCAGATTACATGTGTGATCCCATTTTTAACCAGACTGATGCGTTTTATGTGAGATGATAAACTGAGCTATTAAAGTGACTGTGTGTATTTTCCCTGGCAATAGCGGGCAATACATACCTAAATCATTGTAAACAAGTGGTATTTTTGTGTTTGAGTAAGACCTTACCAACAGATGGCCATTAGGGTCAAAAATTCCTGGGAGCGCAATTTTCAAACGAGTATTTCGTAAAATTGTTCAACCTCCAGCAAAATGACAAACACATCAGACTCCCTTTCATCAGTGGCAACGAGGGAAAAGGTAAATGTTTAAAATAACATTTATGAATGGTGAAAGTTTTGTAACCACTTGTTACAAATCAGTAAATACGTTTTGTCCTCACGGGCTCCCGTAGAAGGAAACATCACATCTAATATGGCGTCGCCCAATGTATTTTAGACCCAATTTTTATGGTTATATGTTACGAAGCCGCCAATATTTTTCAACAACTGGGCATCATTTAATTCATTTTCAACAACATTTCGATGGATATTTCCAGAGATTAATGGTAAAAACTACACATTGTCACTTTAATGTTCTTTCTCACTACCTGAGGTGAGACATTTCTGCTGGAAAATTATTTCTTATATATTAAACAATGGGGAGATGAGCAAACATCAATGCGCTAAAAAATCGTAATATTTTGAGCAGTGATAACGAGTCAATATTTAATAGAAGTCTTAAAAATAACAAATATTGTCTGGCTTTTTGTATCTTAACATATGGTTTTGTCTACCCATATTGTGACGTATATCGCATCGCCAGATTCTTTCCAATACACACCACTATTAAAGTTGCAGTGTGTAATTTTTACCGTTAATCTCTGGAAATATCCATCGAAATGTTGTTGAAAATGAATTAAATGATGCTCAGTTGTTGAAAAATATTGGCGTTGTCGTAACATATAACCATAAAAATTGGGTCTAAAATACATCAGCGCGGGTCTAAGTCTCTGGGCGATGCCATATTATACGCAATGTTTCCTTCTACATGAGCCCATGAGGACAATACGCATTTACTAAATTGTAACAAGTGGTTACAAAACTTTTGTTATTCATGCTGGAGGCTGAACGATCTGACGAAATACTCGTTTGAAAATTGCGCTCCATGGGATTTTTGACGCTAATGGCCATCCGTAGGTAAGGTCTTACTCAAACACAAAAATACTAGCCTGACAAGCCATCCTATATATGTGAATATATAATCTGGCCACGAACCATTGACGGCTCTCAGTCGTGAGGCGGGATCTACGGTTGTCTTTCAAACTGTCTGCACGCAACTGGATAGCGCTAGGACCAATCAGAGTAAAAAAAAACGTGACGTAATCGCAGCGACGGAAAAGAGGGAGACAGCAATGGCGTCTAACATGAATGATTTCTGTCGTTTTTGTATAAAAATTGCACTACTTTATTTGATAAAAATTAAAAGCCGCTAAATATATCCGATAGACTTGCGCACGTTGGAGTCTAAATAATCCAATGTTGATGACAAAGCCGTTTCAAATGAACATGGTTCCTGCGCTGCCGCCATGTTGTTTGTGTTCGTGACCGCAGCTCTGACGTCATCGGCTACTCCCGCTCTGTGATTGGCCCACAATATAGAGCGCTGTGATTGGCCCAACCAAAACTATAGCGAGCTGTGATTGAACAGCCACAGCAGTGGATCGGGCTGCGAGGGTTCCAATGAAGCGTGCCTAACTTGCAAGTCAAGAATTTGGTCTAGTTCACTAGGCTACAAAAATACTGCTTGCTTGCAATGATTTAGGTATACTGCCCCCTATGGCCAGGGAGAATACACACAGTCACTTTAAAGAATAAAAAATTAAAAAATCTGTTCTTAGTTTAGTTTCTTGCTTTAGTTTATAATTAGCTGCAGCTGTAAAAATAATAAACAAGAGAAAATCCATTATTCATGACAGTCGCAGCTTAATGTGCATATTAGCTGGTTAATGGAATGATTTCTGTATTTAAAGTCCAATTAATGTGTGCGCTGTGGAAACTGCACAGTATTCCATTACTATTCCTCTTTGATAATTAATTCTACTCCATACATCCTCGAGATCCTTTTACTTAAGCTTATTATACTTCAGCTCTACTGTTTACTGATTACTGCTTAAGGCTTTTTGTAGAAATGCAACAGTCCATTTTTTTCCCATTTAAAACGAAACAAGCTGGTAGAAGATTAGTGCGTCTTTTGCTCAGCAGAGTATTTGATAACTCGGCACATGCTGAGCAAGTGATCAGCGCTGTCTCTTTAAGATGCCATCCATTAGTAATAAATTGGGGCAGATGCTACAGAGTCACTTTCAGGGTGTGTGTATTGTGTCACTATACAAATAATTCCTTTGTTTTGACTGTCAGCATGCTGCTTTGTGATCTTTGAAGACATTAGCAAACCCGAGGCTGTAATTGTCATCGGTGCTGGAGTTCTGCAGCCCAGTTCCCCACCCACCCACCTCGCCTCCTTCATTGATCGGACTATTAAGAGGATGGAGGGCATGTTGCTCTGTGAATGGGAGAGCGAGCCAGAGAGAGTGTGAGGGGGAGGGAGAGAGGGAGGCAGAGGGACTGTAGCGTAGTCATATATGTCAGCCTCAGAAGCTGCGTGGGCTGCTCAGCTGCCGCACGCCATTGTTGTTGTTGTGAAAAAGGCAGAACAAAGGACTCCCCATGCCGTGGACCCCTGGCACCTTTACCAGCTTAGCGGTGCCATGATCACACCCTGATGGAATGCTATTGAAATGAACCGTGCTAAGAAGCGAAGCGGGCGCTAACTGAATTGGCACACAGTTAAAGAAAGAAGCAAAAAAAAAAGGAAACAGAGCAGCAAACTGGGGCACCATCCAAAGTCTGTCTGATTTTTGATCCTATTTCTTGGACTCTTTTGCTTCCTCTTCCGATGAGTGGCCGGTGCTGATACGGCTCGAGTTCCTCCTGTGAAGGTTCAGCGTGGACATCGCTGTGGATTGTTGAAAGCGTTGCTGTGGATACTGACGGCAGTGAAGCTGTACTGGAGCCGCAGGCGAGAGCCAACAAGCTGCTTGATGCTGCGGAGTGCGCTGCTGTTGGAGCTGATGTGCCTGAACCAGGATAAGCAACCATGAGATCCATGCCACACTTCTTCTGAAGGCTGCATCCGGTGCAAAAAAAAACACCCCAATCCATTTATTCCTCCTCGTTCCTTCTCAGTCAATTCCTGGACTTAATGCAGGAGTGAATAAAAGTGGAGGCTGTGAAAAGACCCGCTCAGCCAGATGTCTTGGCGTCGCAGGTCATGTGATCTCTCATGAGGGTTGGGTGAAGTGGTGGAGGGTCTGGTAGACCCTGGAACATCTGTTCCTGTCTTTGCGTGAATAGTGACGCTCGAATGAGGAAAAGCGATGCGAGGAACAGTAAGTAGCGGTACCCTTTTTTCTTTTTTTGCAACTCCCAAGTTATTTTTTATTTCCTACCATGCATAGTGTGTTTTACAGCAGATCTCTGCAGAAATAATTAATAGAAAAACTGATGAATCATCTCAGCAAACAGGGAGAACAACAAGCGTGCACATGTAGCTGGCTGAAGCACTCAGACTTTGATTGAATTAGACTCCCTCGCCCCTCCCTCCTCCACCACCATCTCACTACACACACTGCTGACGCTGCTTGTGTGGGTTTGTATCATCATACGAGACTCCGTGTGTGGCAGTTAAAGGGCTCTTTAGCGTCTCCGGCGAGCACATGAATGGGAGCGGTGTCAGGCATGGAGGTGCTGATGATTTCAGTGTTTGAGGACGGCCACAGACAAAGCCCTTTACCAGAGGAGTCTAGGCTCTATGACAGCGACTTCCACAAGAGCGAGGTACCCACCGCCCACACGCAGCGCCAGGCAACAAAAAAGCGTGTGTGTTTGATTTTTATGGGGCTAAGTTCGGAGAATTTTGAGAGGATTTGAATGCCAGGTTCCTCTCTGTGTGTTTGTGTTTGCTGGAGAAAGAGTTTGTTAGAAATGATGAAATGGATTTGAATTGCTTCTTGTACAGGCTATTTGTTTAGTCATTGTGTGTGTGTGTGTGTGTGTGTGTGTGTGTGTGTGTGTGTGTGTGTGTGTGTGTGTGTGTGTGTGTGTGTGTGTGTGTGTGTTAGTTACACATTTCTATAGAAATATTAGTTTCCAACTAGTATTTTCTTGTGTTTATGTGTATTTTAATTAAAGATTAGGACTAAAGTCCCATTAGTTGGTGAAATTTGTTCTCCACATTTGACCCATCCCCTGGGGGAGCGTTGAGCTGCAGCAGTGGCCATGCTTGGGAACTATTTGGTGGTTTAACCCCTAGTCGAACCTCTTAATGCTGATTGTCAAGTGGGGCATTGGGTCCCATTTTTAAAGTCTTTCGTATGATCCGACCATGGATTTAAACTCACAAACTCCCAGTCTCAGGGCGGACATTCATACCACAAAACCACTAAGCTGATTAGAAAAAAAAACTTTTTCAGGGGCTACTGGGGTCTAGCATCTTACCCAAGGATGCTCGGACCCTACTGGAGTCGAACCACTGACCTATGGATTGGTGGACAAGTACTCTGCCCGTTCAGCCACCGCCGCCCCAATGTTTAATGTCTAGTTTAACAAAAGTATGTCCTTTCCATCTATAAAATGAGGTTTTGTGTCTTCACAGGTAATCCTGGTGCAGGTAAACCCAGGTGAGGCCTTCACTATTCGACGAGAGGATGGTCAGTATCAGTGTATCGCAGGTAAGAGAGCCATTCGACTTTTAAATGTGTCTTTTTAAAGGTCTGTGGCCTCATTTGCAAAACTACGTAGAATCTTTACTAAAACCCTACTTAAGCTCAGCAAAAAAAAAAAATTACTTACGCAAACTAATTTTCCGACCTACTCTTACGCACGGCTGCACGCAGTTTCTGCTTTATAAATCACACCTGCCCTAGAAATGAGCTCAGGTGTTTCTGGATCACATCCCGCCTCCTACACACCCACTTTCCTCCTTAAATGGACAACTATGTTAGGAATATTGTGCATTTAAATAAACCTGCTCATCGACCGCATGTTACAAGTAACCATGACAACCAAGATGGAAATCCAGGCTCTGGGGCGTGACGTAGGCACAGAAAAAATGTTTTATTGCCTTCGACAGGTACTGTGCTGCTGCAGCGGTTAGCTGTGGCAACGCGGGGCGATCAAGGCAGGCATAAAATATAAAAACATGAAAAAGAAGTGGTCAGATGGAGTTTAAGATGGCAACAATCATTCATGCTATCAATAAAACTGCACTGTGGTGCACAGGGATCGCTGGGATTTTCCAGATCTAAGGGGAACATGTAATGAAAACATTTAATTTAACCCAAAAGAGCTTTAGACAGGAAACGTTGTTAATCACATCAAATAAATATCAGCCTGCTTGTTGGCGTCACACAATTAATGCACCAATAAGTCATTTGAAGAGGTACATATGAATGTAATAAATCTTAAAAGCAATATATTTTAATTACAGATGTAATTTTTATTCTCAGTTCAGAGATGGGGCGCTGATTGTTAGTTTGGTGTGTGTGAGTGTCTACAAGTCTCTAAAGCTGTCCTAAATTAAACATTTTACCACCTCACCGGCCGTGCTGCCAGGTTTCCCGTACAAAAGTACTTACTCCAGGTCCAATGTTTGCTTAAAGTTGCGCAATTTTCCCGTCAAGTTTTTTTATACATCACAACGTTTGCACGGAAAGTCATTTACGCAGTTTTCAGCCCCCGTTTTGTGCATAAGCCAGCCTTATAAATGATGTCTAGGAAATAGTGACATCTAGCAGCTGTTATTGCACATTTTCTAAACATCACACAGCCATGCAGTAAAAAAACTCTCATTACATTTTGATCAATCACAACAATTTAATTTATTGAAAAAATCAAATTAATGGAAACACTGGTACAATTATTGCTAGATTGTCAATTAATTACCCTAAATATTGCAAAACCGCATCCAAACAGGATTTCAGGAATAAACAGGAGTATGGTTTTATTATGTGTGGAAATACTTCATAGTAGCACCTGGGATTAGTGTTCAGTACACTAGTCTGCTAGTGATGCATGTGCAGCTAAAGGTGAATACAGAAAGGACGCTAGCTGCAAAGAGAGAATTCTCTGCAGCTAATTTCTTCAAAAATTCATTCACAGATTCTTATTTTATGAGTCTTATGCTGTCTCGTTTGAGCGTGACTCAATTGGCAACTTTAATCACCATATAATGGCATTTTTGGTTTCTGGTGTTTAGAAGAAGCCACGAGAGGCTAAAATTTGTCATTTTGACAGTTTAATACAACACAAAACCTTTTAAAATGCGTTGAAAATATTTCACATTTTCAGTTTTTATTGACATCAATAAAATAAAAGACCACATTACTCCAGGATTAAAGCTTCCCACCTTGCAGACTTTATGGTGGGCTTTATGAAACGGGGGGACGTTCAGTCAGGATGAAGTGTGGTTTTCTACCAGAAATGATGGAGGGATGCCAGCAATGTCTCAGAGCTCTGAGGCTGCGCAGAGCTATAAATGAAACCATTTATGTAACTCGTTATGAATGAGATTTTAAAGAAAAACAGAAACACGGAGCTGATCTTGTGTTACGGATAAAATGAACCTAAATTAATGATTTTTCGTTTGTGAGCGTTTTTACTTCTGGTGATATTTAAACATTTTAGCTTCTTTTATGATGTTTCCTTTGATGGGAATCTGTGAAAAAAGAAGGGATGACTTCAGCAAACACAACCGTTTCTTTTAGGTATCCAGAAAAAGCATTTCCTTCATCCTCTCTCCATCCCTCATACCGATCTCCACTCTTGCTGTTGAGTTTAGCATCTGATGAAAATGAACAGTGTACCGATGATCTATTATAATGTGGAATCAACATATGGTGTGATTATAGTGTTTAGTTGGGAGCAGAGATGCAGTGTTTTAGTTAGATGTGTTACTCATTTATCCTGATGGGAGTCATTTTCCTTCCCCACTGTTGTCGGTGATTGCGCTGGCTTTGTGACAGCAACAATGAAGTGTAGCTGTTGCATGTTGTTGACAGCGAGAGCAGAAGCCTGCTGGAATAGTCGGAGGAGGACGCGTTGCGGGGCCATAATTGTGAACCATTACAGAGGATTGTAGTTGCCCGGGAAAGCATTGATCTCAGGATGATTCTCTTTGTTTATGACCGGAGACGACCCGCCTTTTATTGACATTTCTTCTGGCTCATGGCTACTTGTTTTGCTCGTTTTCTCCCCATATTTTATATTTTAAATTGGATTTCTTTAGATTACATGATCCAAGCAGTCAGACTCCCTTTTCTGGCATGTTTATATATATATATATATATATATATATATATACATATATATATATATATATATATATATATATATAATTTTTTTTGTTTTTTCATTTAATCTGCTGTGTTCTCTAGTACAAATTAATCCCTTGTTACCAGTCTTACTCATTAATATTTATGATATGCGGGCTCTGATTGGCTAACAGCAACGCGACTCTTCTGCTGCCTCCATTCACTCTTCTTTCTTGGGTAAAAAATGCTACGCTGATGTTTTATCTCCACAAATGCCATGTTGTGGAGTTGCTAATGCTAATGGTTGGCTACTGCTAGCCAAGACGTGCTAGGCTCTCATCTTCCTGTGGGCGGTCCCAACCCAATGTGGGCGGGGCCATAAATACTCATTTTTCTTGTCGTTTTCCATTCCGTTTCTTTTCTGTGGCTAATTCGAGTTATAGGGTTTGAAGAAAATTTTCACTTCCAGCATGCACGTGTAACTCAGAGTGGCTGATCGTACTTCAAAAGAACACGTATTATACGGTTTCTCAGAGAACAGGATCTCTAATAGCTGCTTAAAATGCCATCCTTTCTCAGCACCTTTATATAAATAGCAGTAAAACCACAGGCCTCGAGCATCCACTCAGATGACATGCTCCAAAAGAATAGAGATATAGGTGTTGTTGCACCGATACAGCGTGTCCACTGCAGGGACTCTTTTTGCCAGCTTTTATCTGACTGATCTCCAATATCAGCTCTCTGTTATAAGCAGAGTAAAACTTCCTTATATGGAGCAGGATTACATAGTTTTTCCATCAGAGGAGAAACATGGAACTAAGAGGTGCCACATAGATCAGTGTGACTGCTACTAACTGGCCTGTCACAGGGTGCACTCATCTCTCAGTGACGTGAATAGAGGGATGACTCACCGCTTGCAGTGCAAGGAGGGAGGAAGAAGAGTGTGTGTGTGTGTGCGTGTGTGTGCGTGTGCGTGCAGGCAAGCATGTATGTGCGTCTGTGGTTGGTTTGGTTCATGTTGTGTGAAAACAACAATCACTGTTCACTTTGGCACCTGCTGTGTGTATATTTAATCCTCCCTCTCTGTGTGTATGTTTAACCCTCCCTCGCTAACCTTAACGTGGACTCACGGGCACAGGTACAGATTTAGAACGAGCTACTTTTCACCTGTTTTTCAGACACAATTTAATCATTTTTTTCTTGTATTCAGTCCCTATTTTTAGCAGCTGGAGGTGCGCAACTTGCTACGTGATAGGGCGTTACAGCCTGTTTAATAAGAACAGTCAATCTTGTAAAACACAGTTTATAGAGGGCATTTGCTGGGTTCCATATCCGCCTTGAAGGTGGGACCTTTTTGTGAGGGGAGCTAATTAGAGTTGCCATTCAGCACCCTTCTGCGCTCTATTCCTTTTGCCTGTTTTTGGGCAGGGGGAGTGGGTTGCATGCATGCAGTCCTCATAACTTCACCCCAAGTCCTCGCCACGTCAGCCTTTCCCCGAATCTGCCACAAGATTCCGGATCCAACGGCTGTATCACTGGAATTTGTTGCCACCTGATAAACTCGAAGCTGGTGATTCACCATCGCTTTGGATGATTCATTCTCTGGGCGATGGCATAAAACACCGTCTCGCTTCACAGGGATTTTTAAGCCTGACAGAGATGGGCCACAAAATTTAAGACCGCTATTGTGGTGAATTGACTTGAAGCAATGTGTTAAAGGAGAAGATATATCCTAATAAATGTGCACACACCCACACACACACACACACACACACACACACGTCAACATCTCCATTCACATGTTTATCTGCATGCTTTCCCTATCAAAGGCATCATACCGTCTAGAACATAAACGTTTTCACTTGAACGTTTTTAGGTGGCATTCATATGACGATATTTTGTTTAGCACTATCATAGAGCCGCAGAGAGTTTGTTAAAAATGATCCAAAGAGACGAACGATCCTCGGAGAAAAATTCAAGTAGACATTCCATTTTTATCTCCGAACAGCTTGCCAATTACTGGGCGAAATGGATGTGACTGTCAGATTGTCTGATTCAAAAAGGTGCAGAAATTGATGGACACAGCCTTCCAGGTCTGAAATGAGAAAGGTATGAGGGCCAAACTTACTTCACCCTCCAGCTAACTGTTTCCAGGTTTTATCAGCAGGTTTTAGATCCTTTAAGAAGTAGTTTTGGAGGCAATTTTAAAAAAATTAGTCTGGATGATTGTTGGTCGCTGGAGATGGGTAATATAATAATAAATAAACATATAATAATATAAAATAAACATATAATATAAAATAAACATATAATAATATAAAATAAATAAATTCTAAAAACACTAAAATAATATACAGCTATTGGTGGTGTTGCGGTATGCCTATAATCTTGCTTCCATACATACCTTGTAGGCCTGGGCGATAGAAAATTTATCGTTATCGAAATTTCTGACTCTGATATAATTTTTCCCAAGTCAATATATTTGGTAATAAAAAAATGAAAAAATGTGAGTAGTTTGGCGACGTCCATGTCCCTTTAAGAAGCTGTACCACCTCGAGTCACATCAGCCCCATCTAGTGGACAACATTTGTTTTTGCGGATCCTTGAAGTTATCGTTCAGTTATTGTTATCGAGGTGATTTTAATGTCACTGGTTCATTTGCGTTACAGTGAGGGAACAAAGTGGGAATAAAGTTTTTCCTTTGTGTAAAAAGAATAAAGCCGTCATGACATTTTAAATAACTTACAACTAAGTTACATTAACTTAGTTTTGCGCTTTCACGGTTGCTAGACGACAGGCCAAACACTGCAGCCGGAAAAAACGCCCAATTTTACAGCCGTTCACTTCTTTCAGGTCAACGAAGGACCCAGTGTCTGGTACTGACCTACGTCAACTGGGTGATGCGGGTCCTGAATTTGGACGCAGTCGCTTGCTAACGGCTAATGCATGCAACACAAATACACGTCCGTGTGGGAACTCGGTACAAGTCTTTGCCAAACAAAATGTTCTGTACCGAAAAATCCAAATGCGTATACATAAACCGCACCCATCCCCTAATATCTAGTAAAATGACTTAGTATTCATGGTAACTTTTCTTTCTGCTTTTTTGACTGCCTTTGATATCAAAATTTTACCGTCATAGTAATGTGGACAAAATCAATATTCCAAAGAACTGAAGCAAAGTGACCATTGAAGGTGGTGGACGTGCCAAAACACTCTAACATTGTTGTGATGACAGAATAAAGAGAGATGAATTTGAAAAGTGCTGATTTATCCAAACTCTTTATATTTCACAATTAAAATTAAAGCAGTCCCATGATTTTTAATATCTTTTTCATCCCTGGTCAGTGTTGAACCATCAGTGGTCAATATGTGTCTCTTTCTTTACTTAAAATCCACTAAAGACTGCATGAGCTGTCCTTAAGTCATTTAGGAACAAAACATCTCTGGCATTGTTTACTCACCCACAACATCCTCTCACAAGCCAGCTTTTTCCCCCACATATGGTTCACAACGTTGAACTGCAACCACCAGACACATTAGCACTTTGCTTCGCCACGCCTCGCCTCCCCCACTGAACTCCCAAGGACACACGCAAAACAAGAAAAAATGCATTCAGATGGTTTATTCGCCACTTCTGCAGGTGAGTAGTTGTTAGAAGGACCGGCTTGGGAGGCGTACTGACATCTCTGCATCAGCCAGAGAAATGGTAACTGCTAAAATGTGCTGGGAGGCGCTGAAAAAGGATTTGTCAGTATCGAGACGTGTAAAGCCTTAAATAAAACATCTGTTTCTGCACAGATTAATCCATTTTGTTAATGTTTTGTTTTGGGATGGAACTCAGCTGGATTTTTTTGTTTCCTAAACAGAGTAAAATAATTCATTATTATAGAAAAATAGGGGATTAAATCCGTCTCCTGCTGTTAGGCCTGTATCCTAGTCTGGCTCAGAGCAGCGGCAGCAGGGTGTGATGTTCTGTAATAAGCACAAGCATGAAGGTTACTGATGCCCTTCCTTCCTGTAAACACGAACCGGTGGGATTGTAGGAATCATCTAATGGCTCGACGGGTTAGGAAATCACAGTTTACTGATGACTAAAAATAATAGCGATTTCTTTTTTTAATTCTTCCGCTGTTTACCATGCAGCTTCCTCCTCTCGGCTCTGGTTTACGCACAAATCCACACGCAGAAAAAGTTTGCTTTCCCTCCTATTTCGTCCCCTCCTGCTCCATCTGTCTGGATGTTGTGGTGGTTGGATGCTAAGCATAGCCCAGAGCCAGCATGCACACGCGTTTAATGGAAATGTTGCGCCTGCTGCAAATTACAGATTTCCTAATTGATAAAAGTTGTTTCCTGCCTGCAGGAAAACGGCTCAAACGAGATAAAACAGAGCTGCTTGCTGGAGAATTGTCATCTATTAACTAAACATATTGCAATTATTTCTCTCCATTAATAACAGCTCAGTGCTCAACTCTTTCTTTTGTTTGTAATATTACTCACTTATTCCCCTTTTATTACCCAGTTACTTCCTCTTTTTTTTATTTGTGGTCTTTGACGATTTATCTCTAGCTTTTAGCGCACAGTTTTTGATGAGAAAGCTCCTCTCTCATTTTATAATCCCTTCTTTTGATTCATTTTTTCCCCTAATCTTCAAGAGTTAATTTGATTAAATATGACACTTTCCTTGGATTGTTGCCATTAGTTCAACATCACGTTTGCCAAGTTTCCTGTTTGCGGTACACCTCAGAGGACCTGTGTTAATTCCCACTTGTTCAGTACCATGAAGCTGGAGGAGGTCTGAGGTCTCAAACTCACACAATGCTGCCCCGAACCAAATCCCTGGAAGTTTCACAGCAATCTGCATCTTCAGGAATGTGATCAAAACATCTGGCATGAGGACCAGAGCCACAAGACCCCCGGTGACCCCTAAGGCCTGGAATGTACTTGCTGTTTAATGACACGTACGCGTGTTTAAAATGGGTGCCTCGCGTAACTTGCATTGATTTGAAGCGTCATTTGTCCGTGTATCCTGAACTTACCACGACGCATTCGAATGCTGCAATATACAAGTAACCAGTAGGCGGAGTTGACAAAACGAGCGAGACACACTCACCATGATGACTCCGTCTCTGGTTTAGAGGTCTTTCACACCAGCTACGATACCGCTGCTGTCTTTTTTTTGCCGTAATCTCAAAATTAACCAGTTACTGATCTTTGATTCTGGTGACGCAGTTTGTTTTTGTTGTATCTACAAACTCGGCTCTCTATCCGGTCTGAGTTCTCTACTGTGCCCCCTAGCAGAATCCTCCAGTACTACATGCATTGCAGAGTCGTGCAGCAGCAAATATGGGAACAAAGACGCAGCCTGCGCCAATGTGAGGTTAACAAGCAAGTATTCCAGGTCTAACAGGAAGGATCAGGGGACCAACTCACATTAATAAAGATTTCTCTGCTGTTTAAAAGCTCGGTACTCCTGTGTTTTTTCAGTTTCTAATCAACAACGTGCTTCAGACAAAATGCAAAATGTTCTCTTGGAAAATAAAAAGTTCAGTAGCCGTTTTTTCTTACAAAAAAAGACCCATTGTCTGGTACCGTTGCCAGTCTACGTCTGCTGGGTAGGTCGGGTGTTTCGAAGGATGCGGGCCCTGAATTTGGAAACAGCTGCTTGCTAATGGCTAATGTGTGCAACACAGTTACGCGTACGCGAGGGAACGCGATACGCGTCTTTGCCAAAACGAATGTTTCGTACTGAAAAATCCAAAATATGAATGCATGAACATTTTCTGTTTTAGATGAAAATTGAAACATTTTCAAGGAAATTAAGAAGTTCAGTAGCCCTGTTTCCCCCCAAAACCTTCTCAGATTACCGTGACCAGGATGGCTGAGAACCTTCACCAGCTTTTCTCCAAGGTTCCTGACAACCTTTTGAAGTTGCTTTTTGGATTTTTGCTTCTTTTTTATGTCGAATTATTGCTTTAGACCACTTTAGGAGATTAAAAGTGAAGCGAAATACAAAGAAAGGAGATGAATCAAAACCTCTGCATAGCTCTATGTGTGATAATGTATACCCCTTTTCATGCAAGAGGGAATAAATGGATGTTCACAACCTTGGGTTACGTCTTAAACCAACTTTTCTGACCTCTAAGTTTCCTTTTTTATTCATTGAGGATAATGTTTTTCCCATGGCTGCCTTCTCTGGAAGGCTGGCACTCCACGGCCACGTCAGCACCACCAATCCTCCCGTTGACACAGGAGGGAGGGGGATGTGTGTGTGTGTGTGTGTGTGTTTTCGTTTTTTTCCATTCTGATATGTCAGCCCTCGTGCGTCAGTTTGATGTAAAAGAGAGGGTGTCACCCCTCCCCCCATCCTGACCTCTATTTTTTTCCACTCTGTCGCAGCAACACAAGGGTCCCTCATCCCCCTTTTTTCCTCACCTTGCCAGGTTACTTCGTCCCTTAAAAGTGTGTTTTTTGATTTAAGTAGACATCACATAGGATGCTGCTGTGATTCATCACATTTGCTGTTAGTCAGCATCGGCGCCGCTAAGAAGAATCGGCCTAATCAGTCATTAGACAGGTGCACAGCTGAGCACTGTGTGGCATAATTTCCACCTAATTTGTCTTAAAAGTGAGTGGAGTTAACAGTAAACACTTTGAACTCCCACTCAAATTAGATTCTAATATGGAAGTAATGACGACCGAGTCCGTGTGACTGTCTTCATTTAGGCTGAGCTCTTCTCTCTAGCAGCCGTTCTGTGTGGGTTCTCAGGTGGAAAAATGACTCACTATTAAAACTGGTCTTTTCATTTTCATAGTGATACCTGTTGGCTGCTTTAAAGGTGCAATATGTAAGAATTTTACAGTGAAAATAAAAACAAAATGGTCGAATGGCTAAATCATGTTAGAAGGAAGGTTACATTGAAACAGATTCTTTCTCAACCGACAGGGGGGTTGTCATTTGTTCTCCTTTCAAAAAAACGGATGTAGTCTTTGTTTACAATCAGCGAGCGTGCGATGTTACCGAGTCTGTGCGAGCTAACGCTGAAGAGCCGGCATTTGTAATTCAACACTGGTTAGCAAATCGCAGCAGTGTTTTGTAAAGAAACGGAAGCTCCCCCGAAGTTATTTCTTGTACTCCTAAGAAGTCACGGCATTTATTTTTTCTACGTAACGGTAGTGAGAAAGTCACTCGTGTGTTCTGGAAATGGGCTGCAGTAACTAAGTTTGTCCACAGAACTTCATTCTTACATAATGTAGCTTTACACGCTAACACAACGGCCACAAATGTGTAAGGTCCAGCTACATTTGGGCGTTTTTCTTTTAGTTTCGCTAATACGCCAATATTATTATAGCTGTGATTGTATTTTAGACATAATTTGCTCTGTTTCTCCCAAGAGGGAAACTCCAAAAATGAAGCCAGCGTGGAAGGGACATATATTGCAGTTCCCCCTCTCATCCACTAGGGGCTGATTCCAGAAAAGTGCAAGTTCCCATTGACTCCCTTGTTAAAAACGCCAACTTCACAGCAGAAATAAACATGTTTACAGTTGTTACAGCCAGAAAAACATTTTAGGTTTTATAGGTCAAGCTTGCCGTAATGACAACTCTAAGGGGGGTGAATTTTTGTTGTAACTCAACCGTTTAGATGTAATTAAAGCTTGAAATAATGAATACTTGTGGGCGTGGCCTTTTGATTGACAGGTAGCAGATGAGTCGTCAGTGCTAGCGCTAGCGGCTTGCCCTCTGACTTGCTACAGGGAAGGCCTCACCCTCGGCCTCATGAGTTACAGCTTAGATGGCAGAGGGTAGCACAGTCGCTCAACTGTGGTTTTCTGGCTAAAAGCTCCCGCCAAACTCTGTTAGCTCAGTTAGCTCGTAGCTACATCGTCTCAAAGTTTGAGTGTCAATCATCTACCCCCACCCTCACAGCTCAATTTATGTATTTTCTGGGTGTAACAAGACGCATGACGTGGCCAAGATGATAGTGGTGGGAACCGCCCACTGGAGGGTTTCTCCATTCCATTTCTTATTTTCTTCACTTCTTAGCGCTGCTCATGTGCGAGGAGGGAGAAAGAAGCTGATTTTCCTGCTTCCGTAACCCGCTGAAAAGAAAATTATCGTAATAACACTGTGCTGACTTTAAAGTGCAACTTTTCTACTTTCAAAAATCGTTTGAATCATTCTGATGGCACAAACCGTTGCAGAGTTTCCGTAAATAAGCATGTAAAATGTTCAGAGCAGAATTACAGAAAACTCCCCAATTCAATCATTTCCTAAAATCGTTCGGCCCAAGTCAGAGGAATAGGATGATAATAGGATAAAGCGTGCGTGATGCTTGTTACAACAGATTGGTGTACGCTGCCACTTCCCTTGGTGCATTATGCTCTGCTAGGACTCATGATAGATGGTCCAACTGAGTGCAAAACCTTAGATAAACAAGTCACGTTGGCCTCCTCACTCCTCCCGCTTCACAAAACTCAATTGCTTTTCATTTTTCTGCAAACTTAGCCCGCTTCTCTATTAGGTTAGTCGGTGCAGCAGCGAATTCTGAACCTGAATCATTTGATTTTCTCTTGAGGTGTGCACACGGTTTCTACTGCACCCCTACAGGAAATTCTGCTTTCATGCATATTTTGAAAGTACACAAAAGTGGGTATAATTACCTAAAAACACGGCTAACACGTGCTTTTGTAGGACGACGTCTTTAGTGGACAGTTTTTATGGACTTTCTAAGTTTTAGGTGACTTACCAAACAAACCGGCTCCTGCATGAAGCCTTTGTTACTGACGCTCCCATAAGAGCTTGAGGTTGAGTGCCGGCACCTAAGGGAGCGGTGCTGGCCGTCGTGTGACCGTACACGGTTCCTTGTATAGGCTGTCCTCTGTAGCTCTTAGAAAATCTGTATTTTCTATAAAATGAATGTAAAAGCAAAACCTTCACGTGTTTTCCTGCGAGGTCGGAGAATCCCTCTGCTCCTCTGGGATTTCTGGCTTTGGGGTTCTATTGTTTCTTTCTTAGATTTTTTTAAGTGAAATGTGCAGACTTGGCTCGGAGATTTTTTTTTTCTCTCTCTCTGTGACTTTTTGCTGAGCTGTCGCTTCTCTGAGCTGAGCTAAGCTGCTGAACTGGCCTCTACAATGAAGCAGGAAACTTTGTTGTTTCTCAGCACTTTTATAAAGTGGCTCTCCTCCATTTGCAAGTGATGAAGAAAAGCATTATCTGTCTTTTTTCACCCATTAGTATTGAGACTAATTGAAAATGCAGAGTGAAACAACTCCGTGTTCCTCTTTAGCAATATTTTCTGTACTAAAACACTCAAATAAAAGCTTCATATAAACATGACAGGAGTGTAGCCAACCTCTGCTAAATGAGGTTGACAAACTCTTCTTATTTTGCATCCACAGATTCTGGATCAGCCTTATTTCTGCTCTGTGATCGTCAGACACCTCTCCTCTGAATCTGACTCGTTACACCCTGCCCTCTGTCCAACCCCCTCCACTTTCATCAGATGTGATCAAAGACGAGTCGGTCGCTTGTCCTGATCTAGTGTTTGATCTTTCACTCCTTCACAGGTCCTGCTCAGGTTCCCATGATGTCTCCAAATGGTTCAGTGCCTCCAATCTATGTGCCTCCTGGATACGTGTCACAGGTGTTCCTTCTAAACCCTTCCCTCCCCCAAAACGATGCCATCTTATCTAAACTCTGCGGAGGTTTGGTGCTCATGTTTTTTCGTTTCCTACTAGATCATAGAAGAAAACGGAGTGCGGAGGGTTCTGGTTTTACCTCAGCAACCAGATTTCCACCCAGGGGGGCATTCCCCTCTCCACCATCCTCCACCACCACCCCATGCGCACCTGCCTGCCTTCATCCCACACCCCGCCATGATGCCCCCTCCGCCTCACCTGTACACAGGCATTGCGGGCGGCGTGGGGGACTTGAGCTCCCAGTACATCTCCCAGTACCACCCGGCTCAGTTCTTCTCAGACCAGGGTGAGCTGGAACAAGCAGCTGCTCCCGTGTACACAAATGAAAATCTGAAGCTCTTTAATCTTGCTTTCTTTTAATTTGTTCTCTCTCAGTCTCTACAGATTCTCACGCCCAACACGGACGCCCATCGTTTGTTCACAGAGACGACAGAGCCAGCAAAGCGCACGAACGTCTTCAGAAGAAAGTGAAGGAGCGCCAGGGCGTTGGAGGTGGAGGGGGAGGGGGGCAGGTGAAGGATAGTCCTCCGTCATCGCCTCGGAAGTCCTGCAACAGTCCCCCGACGACGGACATCCAGAACGGCATCGGAGGGAAGGCGCTGGACGCGGAGAACAGGCATATGGTAGCCTGCTCTGAGAAGCAGATAGGCAAAGGAAAGAACGGAGAGTCGAGAGGTGAGGCTCATTGTTCCTTTGATTGGATTCAATTTATTGTTTTTGTCTAAATTTGCCTTTTTCTGCTGTTTTTTGTTTTTAAACAGAACTTGATAAAGAGGCCCAGGCCCTGCTTGCGGTTTTGAGCAACATCACCAAACCAGAGGTTGGTGTTTTTCTTTCATTAATTTGACCTTTTATGTTTCTGTCTAGGTAATAAAACGGTTCTGTCGTAATTTTTGTTTCAAAATATAAAAAAATGGAAAAGAATGTTTATATAAAACAACTCTTGATACTAGGAGTTCATGGTTTACCAGATTGTGTAATTATTGGGCCTGTTGGTCGAATAAAATTTCCAGTGACTGATCGTATTTGTTACACGGTTTCTCTTGAATGTTTGAGAAATGGATTTGTGAGTGACTCGTGAAAACGTCTGATTCCAGGTGTCCGACATCCAGGCCAGAGAAGCCGTCATCAGCTGGAGCGCCCCCACCAGGCCGGAGAGTGAAAACGCCACCACGGAGGAGGAAGCAGGCCTCCCAGATGCCCTCAGCTATGAGATCTCCATCTCCATTACTGGCAAAGATGGGAAATATCAGAGCAAGTACAGGTACGTTTTTAAGTCACAGTTTTTACAGTGTCAGAAAATCTAAAGCTAAAAATAAAAATGTTGATTTCCCTGTTGACACAGCGGGGAAGAACTAAGTGCAACTTTAGAAGATCTTCGACCAGCGACAGACTATCATGTCAGGTTGGAACAATTTCCCTGTCCACTTTCATTTTGCTAAGTAAAAAAAAACCTGGTTTAAACACCGTTTTATCCCTCAGGGTCCAGGCCATGTGTAACTGTTTACTGGGCAGCCCGTCTGAGGCCGTGAGCTTCACCACTCTCAGCTGTGAGCCGGATCCACCCGGCCCTCCCAGGAAGTCCAGCGGGACCAAAAACTCCCTCACGCTGCAGTGGAAGGTGATTTAACGTAACATCCCGCAGTAGCTAAACGTGATGCTGGAGTCGATTATTAAAAATGTTTTTTAGCTTGATTTCACCAAGCTATCAGTTATCCTCACATTTTATTCATTAAAGGGATACTATGTAGTTTTGGCTTGATTTAGCACCCCCTAGTGTCCGTTAGTGAAATCGCCGAAATGTCTCCTCAGCCTTCATTAGTGTCTACAGGAGCGGTTCATCACTAAATCAAACAAATCAGCTGTTTTCATGATCTAAAACATGCTGGAAGCAGACTGCAGCACCAAGCATGTCAGCTCTACTTTACTAAGTCTAACAGGGACCGGACCGCCACTCTGAAGTTGCAAGTGTGGTATTCTGGCCACAGAGGGCGGGGGGTCTGAGTAACATTTTATTAACCCTGTAAAAGGTCATTTTAGCTCATACTGGCTCAAGAAAATGATTTAAAACATGAAAAAGTTGCATAGTATGGCTTTAATACAGCAGCTTTTGTATGGATAGATTTAAAAAGTGCAGCGTTTATACAAACATTTGTCAAGTATGTATAGAGTAAGCCAAAGGACATCAAGTAAACAATGTTCTTCTTTGTCAGGCTCCTTGTGACAATGGATCCAAGATTAAAAACTACGCCCTTCAATGGGATGAGGTAAAATCTGATTCTGAAGCGACTCCCTTCTTAATGATCATACGTGCAGGTTTGATTTGAAGTCACTCGCTCCTGACATAAGCCCGTTTTTCTCAAAAGGGCAAAGGCACTGGTGTGTTTGAACAGTGCTACTATGGACCTCAGAAGCAGTACCGAGTGACCAAGCTGTCTCCAGCTTCTAGATACTCCTTCCGTCTCGCTGCAAAAAACGACATGGGTGTAAGGTAAGCACCGCTCCATCCTACGGTGCCCTCGCTGTCGTCCATTTTTGTGTTACTTTTTTGTTCCATTTGCCGTCTCCATCTGTGTGTCCATGTATGTGTCTCACTCGGTCTTTGCTGTCTCTTTCTCCCATCCTCTCCCGTCCTCTGTCTTTCTCTGCCCTCCCCAGCGAGTTCAGTGAAGTGGTGGACCTGTTCACCTCATGCAGTGTGCCATTGCCACCCTTCCCTCCAGAGCTGGAGATGGCAGGAGTGACCTGGCTGTGTCTGAAGTGGCAGAGGCCCAGTAGCTCACCCAAGGAGGATGACATCTACTATATTTTAGAGATGGAGGAAGAAGACTCGGTAAATATCCTTCAGGTTATTTCTCTTCTCTGTAGGGATTCAGCCAAATTTTGTCTTAATTCACAGTGAAATGTGTGCTTACTGCTCGGCAACAAAGCGATCACAGACCTGGGTCTGTGGTTTCGGAAATCGACTTTTTAGGGTGATTTAGTAAATGATCGACCGGAGCTGCACGGAGTATGTGATGATCTGATCACAGACAGGAAGTGAGCTAGCATTAGCTTAGCTTTCAGGTAACGTCAACATGAAAACAAATCGGCGGCTATGAAAGACTTTATCTTTATAGTTTGTGTGGAATCACAAGACAGATAGCTGCGTTTCTACTAGACGAGTTCTGGGACATTTCTGGGAGGGTGGGGTACGCCGGCTTGGTCTCCTCAGCCTTATGGGCCCTTTAAAGTAACACAGAGCAGTTTCCTGCTCCTCCGCCCTACTGGTTAAAAGTGGAATTACAACTAACGTAAACAACCCTGCAGCATCCTGCTGTAGCTAGCGCTAACAACAAGCTAACGCTAACATGAGCTAACTAATACTAAAATAAACCACGGTGTAAAAAGATCCACACTGTTGGACAAAAAATATTATTACTTACAAGTCCAGTAGCAACAAAGCCAGGTCACCATTAGTCTGTGATTTTGTAGCCTTTTTCAGCTCCCTCAAGCTAGTGTAGGCCGCACCGATGTAAGCTCTTTGCTTTGCCTCCAAAGACATTACTCTGTTACTTTTATTTCCAGGCTCCGCCATGATGCCAACAGAAAAGCAGAATTATTTTTTCTTCTTCATGTGCTTTTTATTGACAATCAGCAAACTGAAAAAGCTAACCGCAGAAAATAGCTAACAGCTGTAATGCAGGTATAAGAGCGCCCCCTAGAACACCTACCTGCTCCACAAAACATCTGGCCAGCAGAGGGCTGCAGAGTGGTGTCAAATATGAAAAGTAAAAAATTTCCACGTCAGGCACCCGCCGGCAGGTGTAGCTCCTGTTGAAACGCTTCCCCTGACACCTGTAGCGGCTCCTCCCACGGAACACTTTGTTTCCTGTGCTACAGCGATCGTTGAGTATGTGATTGCTCAGCTGGTGCTTTGTGCCTCTCCCTCGTTCATCTTTCTCCCAGGGTTATGGCTTCCAGCCAAGCTACGACGGCGAGGACCTCTCCTTCACCGTGAGGAATCTCCACAGGAGCACCAAGTACAAGTTTAGGGTAAGTGAGCCACGCGAGGTGTTAAGTCAGAACGGGTTATCTGCAGGTTTAATTCGGGGAGTGAGTGAGTGTTGGGGGGGGGGGGTGGCTTATGACTCATCCATTGACAGGGTTCTGCCAGCAGAGCTGTGGGCTACTGACAGCATCAACAGGAGGTCTCCAGTGTTGATCACATGCTCGGCCCCAGTGAGAAGCTAGCTGCCTTTTATTGAGCGTTGTTTTCCTCTCGGTCTCACGCTCTCACTCCTCTGATGCTTACCCTGATTCTTTTCTGTTTCATCACTGGAAATGATAGTTATGGCTCATTTTTCTGCCGTTCGTCTCCAGGGTATGAAATCAGATTAAGTTATGGACCGATAAGGAAATTGTGGGCTTTACTCGGTTAGCCAGAGGAAGTAGTGCCATCTCAAGTCTAAATACGATTCAAATGGCATCAACCAAGCTCACTAAAACACCTAAATTAATGAAAAACCTTCCCTCTGTTCTGATTATCCAGCTGCACGGTGTGAGGAGAGGCTGCTTGTCTCAGTCCAATGAGCTCTGCTCAGCAGGCTTATGGAGAATTTACATTATTGCAATGTTTTTTTTTTCCTACTGAAATGCAAATGACACTAAAGCTATATTGACTCAATTTGGCATAATTTGCAAAGCTCGCGGTGTCGAAGCAGGTTTTTTCTGCAGATGTAGGCAGCAGATTCCTGTTCCTACGTGGTTGGGGTCGTTTTATGTGCAGCCTCTCCGTCTCTTGTGACTTACTTGTTTTCTGGAAATATAACAGCTCTTACATCGTTTCCTCTGGGCGAACGGTTTGCCAGCGTTCTGACAGAAATGATGAGCGCTCACTGCCTGTGTTTGTGCACTTTAACCAGGTGGCAGCATACAACTCAGAAGGGAAGAGTAACCCCAGTCAGGTTGTGGAATTCATCACAAAGCCAGACAGACCAAGCTGTCCCTGCAGACCCGTCATCAGAGGACGAGTCCAGCCCGACAGCTTCAAAATGGCCTGGGGTGAGCGTTCCTCCAAGTTTCTCTTCCCTAAAAACTTCTCAGCGTTGCGTTTTGTTGTCAAGCTGCCACGGTCAGTTTAAAGACTCCCCTTAGCTTCTGAGGCTAACGCTAGTGGAGTCTGACGGCTGGTTTTCACCTCCAACACCTCTCCGGACAAACGCACGTCTAAATACACTTTTTTTTTTAATCTAGAGCCTCCTAAAGAGAACGGTGGAGCAGACATCACAAAGTATGCCGTGGAGCTGTCTGAAGGCTTAACTGGTTAGTTGCACAACATAATAAAACTGTTTCAGGCGAACGGATGGTCGGATGATTTGTTTGTTTTTGGTTTCTAGGTGTATCGTGGGAGCTGGTGTACTCAGGGTCAGCCCTGGAACACGTCTGTGACGGTTTGAAGCCCGGCTGCTCCTACCGGACCAGAGTTTACTGCATAAGCGAGGGGGGGCAGAGCCCGGTGAGTCACTCCGCACCAGCACACGTGCATGCATGGTGGTGTGCAGCTTTGTGTTTCTGCACCAGAGTCTGATAAGAATTTATTTTGACAGGGAGGAAAAATATTTAAAAATTGCACCTAGGCTTTTTTTTAATGAGGATTTGAATGCTCTAGCTTTGTGTTTATGTCGTTTTGCACATTTTTCTTAGATTTTTGCCCATTTTTTGACTTGTTGACTAGAAGCCAGTGTCGGTCTGATTGTTTTTAACATTTCCTTAACCCGAGCAGCTCCACATTCATTCTCTGTTACGTTTGAATAACAGCTCATTTAGCCCACCTCCAGTGGTGGTTGATTAGAAAGCACAAGACGATCCTGCTAATCAGTTAGCCCAGCTTTAATTTGTCAGAGGATGTTTCTGCACATTAGCTCAGTTCAGACGCCCTTCCTTCATTCCTCTAGCAGCTTTTGGTGCGTGCGCCGGTAAAAGACACGAGTCACTGTGGGAAGTTTGTTGCTCTTCGAGATAATCTGCCAAACATCCACAGAAATCCCTCGGTTTACGGGCGCGCGTCTAAACAATGCATCCGCGTTTGCCTCCTCGTCGGTCGCCTGAATCGTCGTGATAAGCCGGTGAAAATGAAAACTGCATCCTTTTGTCAGGATGACTGAGAGGATTTTGTGAGATTGTCAATTTGTTATTTTAATTGGTGTTTGTTTTTTTTCCCCAGCTGTCAGAAACGCTGCAGGTCCAGACTCCCGCTGTGCCCCCAGGGCCTTGCCAGCCCCCTCGGCTGGTGGGCAAGCCCAAAGCCAGGGAGGTGCAACTGCGCTGGGGTGAGTCACTCCTCGCGGTGTGTGGGATGTGTTTCTAGCTTCTGCTGAGGAGATGAGCCTCGATGCCGTCCGTGTTTTCGTTTGTCATCAGGATCCGTTTGTAATGTGATTTATTTGCATTGAAAACTTCTCAGGGCCTCCTCACATCGACGGAGGAAGTCCCGTGACCTGCTTCAGCGTAGAGGTCACCGGGCCCCAGTCTGATGAGAGCAGGGAGGTCTACCAGGGTCCGGAGCTGGACTGCTCCGTGGGGGGGTTGTCGCCAGGCAGGACGTACGGCTTCCGGCTCAAAGCGGCGAACAAGGCTGGGGTGAGGGACTGAACCAGGATTTTTTTAATCACTCTAGGGTAAAATGATTAAATACTGGTTTCTTTTCCTGCTGAAACAGTTTGGGCCTCTTTCGGAGCGCTGTGAGATCACAACCGGCCCCGGAGCCCCTGAGCAATGCAAAGCCCCTTCGACCACATGCAAATCCCCCAGTTGTGTCGTCGTCAGCTGGGAGGTGAGACCGGCTCGATCAGTTCAGACATCAGTGCGTCATTCTGGGACAGGTTACAGTTTGTGATCGGTGCTGATTCTGGTTTGACTCCTAGGCGCCTCCTTGTAACGGCGCTCCGGTGACGGAGTTCCGTCTGGAGTGGGGAGCGGCCGAAGGCAGCATGCAGGTGTGTTACAGCGGCCCGGGACTCGGCCATGAGATGAAGGGGCTGCTGCCTGCAACCAACTACTTCTGTCGAGTGCAGGTGAGCATCAAATTATCACTGGAATCCTGTTTCCAGGGTTATAATTTCCAACGTGTCGCTGTTTACCGTCAGAATAAATCTAAAGAAAATATTCTCTGGAAGTCTACGAGAATAGTCAGGATGACTGAAAACCAAGACGTATTGAGCGTTTTGTTTGATTTAATTGAAGGATGAGGGAATAACTATTATTTGCCTTAAGTTTGCTAAACTTTTGTTTTTCTTTTTAGTTTTTCTCACAGTCAAAAGCTTTTCTGCGTTCTAAGGATTAATGTGTTAAGAACTAAACTCAAGTATTAATATTATTCTGACTTTTGCATTAATTCATGTTTTTTTTTTGCTGGTTTTCTTTGTTGATGATCAGATATTTAAATGTTTGTCTGTGACTGGTTAACCATTCACACTCACAAACAGAAAACAAATCCCTTGTTTTAGTTGAAAGGTTTACATGAGAACGCCGCCTTGTGGTGAAACGTGGGTGTTGCAGCCGACGTCAGACTCTCCTGTGTGTTTCAGGCGGTGAACATGGCCGGAGTGGGGCCCTACAGCGAGGCGGTGCTCTGCCAGACGCCCTGCTCGGTGCCGGCAGCCGTCAGCAACATCTACGTGCTGAAGGAATCAGAGCTGCAAAGGTACGGAAGCCCGACGGATGCAGACGAGTGCGAGGATGAGGAGGACGGCGTCTCCCGCCCGCCGCTCGCCTTCTCTCCGTCCACCTGCCTGGGCATCTGCTGGGACCCTCCGTGCGATCACGGCTCGGAGATCACGTCCTACCTGATCGACCTCGGAGAGAAGCAGCCCGTCGCCGTCGGTCCCGTCACCAAACACGTCATCCAGAACCTGCAGCCTGACACCAGCTACAGGTCAGAGCTTTAATTTGCTGGATCTGCTCTAATCCGTCCGTTTTGGCTGTGCAGGGTCTCGACTCTAAACCCAAACATGTTGAGCTAACAGCAGAATGATACGACGTTTACACAAAATCTGCTTTTTTTTTTGCTGAATTCATTGTCATCTCAAAGCTCGACATGTTGATTCTTATTGAAACCAGTTTGACGTTTTATTTTTTGTTGTTTTTGAGAAGCGAAACAAAATCCATTCAGTCTAACAAAGACTGGAGTAAACCCTGTGCTAGTGAAATACGTCCACCTGGTGCTACCTGTAAAGCCTCTGTCGTGTTTCAGCAGCTTCTGGAAGCTTAAGCCTTTCAGCTCTTTTGATGTTTTCCACTTTTTCATCGTCTTCTCTCACAGGATCCGAATCCAAGCCCAGAATAGCCTGGGAACGGGGCCCTTTAGTCACACCTTTAAGCTAAAGACGAAGCCCCTGCCCCCGCCGCCTCCACGCCTGGAGTGCACCGCCTTTAGCCATCAGACCCTCAGGCTCAAGTGGGGCGACGGCCCGGCCAAAGCCGCCGCCTCCGACGCCCTCCAGTATCACCTGCAGATGGGGGACAAGAACGGCAGGTCAGCAGCGAGCAAAACCCAACGACAGATGAGTTTTTACGATTAAACGGAAGCCTTAGAGAGACGTTTTCATGAAGCAGGAGCCACAACGGCACAGAAGTCACTCATTTCCCTCCTTATTTACTCTGAACTCATTAAATCCTCTCTCTCTCTCTCTCTCCTGCTTCATGCTCCTGTCATTGCAGATTTATATCCTTGTATAAAGGACCATGCCACACACACAAAGTCCAGAGGCTTAATGAGTCTACCTCTTACACGTTCCGCATCCAGGCCTTTAATGAGGCGGGCGAAGGGCCCTTCTCCAGTGTTTACACATTCACCACCCCACGCTCTCCTCCAGCTCCTCTGAAAGGTACTGCACCACTTTCCTTTTGTTCTCACTTTATTCTTCTCTGGGTTTTTTTTTGTTTTTTTATATTCGGTGTGCAGCAGTTCTTAATAAATTCACAACTACTTACAGCTGACAGCCAGTGCTGCTCAGCTTTTAACCTCATTGGAGTTAGACCCCAGCAGGACCAGATTCACTTGTCAGCTGTCATCAGGAGTCGGCTGCTCAGCTCCGCGGTTCGCTCGCTGCCAGCCTCTTTTGATCCCACACAGCGGAGTCAATAATGAGGATGTGGGCTCTTTGGTCGGAGGAGCGGCGCTTTTGAATCCGGGTGTCATGTGCCAGACTGACTGTGTTACTCGGTGCTTTTTGTGCCCCCCGCCCAGTGAAGTGGGCTCTCAGGCGTAAGCAGTTTAGATCCAGAAGAACGAGTCCGACACGAGTCTAAAGCTAGAGAAGATAAAAGTGTTGTAATCACGTTTGAGCATCGACATCACAATGTACTCACGCGTGATCTGAACGTGTTCTTATCTAAGGTTAAAGGTGCCACCAAACACGCAGAGATCCACCAATCACAACCGTTCTTTCTCAGTTTGTGGAAGCAGACTAAGTTAGATGTTGTTTTTTTAATTCCATTGTTTATTTGATGCATCATCAACAAGCTACTGCTTCTTGATTAGTTAGAGCAACACATATGCAGTGTTCATTTCGTTGACGAAATAGTTTCGTTTTTTTTGTGACGAATGAATTTTTGCGGACTAAAACTAAAAAAATACATGTCAATAAAGACTAAATTATGATCGATTTTTGTCGACGAATGAAAGACAACTAACAAAAATCTAATCGGAAATGATGGGTGAATGGAAACAAGAGCCAATCAGCAAATGGGACAGGCGGGACTAGATGAGAAAAGAACCAATCAGAGATGACTTTATCCTGTCAGTGATGGGAGGCTTCGAATGATGAGTTGGACGTTATTTTTCCATTTCATTGACGAAAGCATCTGCTGTGTTATGATTTAATGATGTTGCGTAAAACTCTGATTTGACCCGGAACGTAATTTTCTGCCCGAAGTACGTAAAACGCCAACAAGATGGCAGGATTGCAGCATAACTGCATTTTTTATTATCTCGATATACATTCCAGGGTTAGAAAAAATTGCAATGGGAATTAAGTGTTTTGAGATATATTAAAATTATGTCGGCAGAGTGCTGTAGAATCTGAAGTTAGTAAAGTTTCTACCTCAAGAATCACTGAAACCAGTTTGAAAGCAATAGCTAAAAGTGTTGCTTTAAAGTGGTGCTTAATTGGAGCTGCTGTTATCTGTAAATTCAGACTGACTCGTACTCATCAGAAACGATTCATTTGTTCTTTCTAAATCAGCGTCTGGTTTATTTCTCATTTAACTGACTCTGCCTTCTTTCCTTTCCACCGTCCCTCTTCAGCCCCTAAATTGGAGCGTCTGGACGACAACTCCTGCGAAGTCACATGGGAGCCCCTATCACACATGAAAGGGGACCCAGTCAGCTACAGCTTGCAGTGCATGATGGGAAACACAGAGTTCAAACAGGTACTGAAATTCTGCTCCTGTTCTTCCATCCTCCTCTGTTACCTTGAGCTGACCCGTCGTTCATCACCCAGGTGTACCCAGGGCCGTAATGCTTTTCTCCGCGCCTCCGCTGCCCTGCCATTGTTGGCTTTAAATGGCCCATTATGTAAAGGTCATTGATCCATGAGGTATCTCAGGTGTCTCGCCCCCGTCTCCGCGTCCATCCGTCATGGTGGCCTGCAGCCACGTTAACGTGGAATAATGGCTACTGCAGACGTATGCTAATCTCACCACATCACATCTAGCGATTGAATCAGGACGCTGAAATATGTGGCTGTCCGTTTTGTTTTTCTACTGCTACAGAGCGTCTGTGGCCTCACTGGGTATAATAGCCTGTTTTAAAGGAAGGAGGCTGTTTACAGAGCAGAAACATCAGCCAAGAAATTTTACGATTGGTAAAAGTGACCCAAAAATCAGAGCCCTGCACGAGACTTTTTTTTTTTTACTGCTGAATTTCCGACCGTTATCGTCATGAATTGATAACGGTGTTGTAAATATAATGAATGCTAGTTGTGTTGGCCTCCAACTTCTGCTTGTTTTTGCCTGTTTGCTACTTTCAGTACTGCTAGCTTGTCGCCGTTATTTGTGAGCTTCTGGGTGTTGGTTGCATGTCAACATATCAAATTGTTGGATGAAAAAGTCTTATTACGTTACGCGCTGCTTACGCATCCCGGGGAACCCGGGTTAAAGCCGGATGATATCTGCGGTTTGGAAAAATCAGCCAGATGCTTCTAAGACACGTCCAGTGTTATCGCAAAATCCCGTCGTTCCACCAGAATGAAGACGGTAAAAGCTGCTGCCACCTAGCAGTCGGAGTTTGAATTGCACCACACAAAAAATACAGTTCATGTTTGCATGTGAATTCTCAATAATAAAAAAATCAATGCACTTCTTTTCAATATTGATTCATTATTATGTGTTGATATTTTCTTACATCTCTACTGCTGAAGCTACTTCAGTTTACATCTTGCAATCCTGCGTTTCGATCATTGCATGAACAAGCAACATGCACTCCCGTCTCACTTTGGCAACAGAGGCAACAAATTAAAGCCATACTATGCAAATTTTTCATACATTTTTATTATTTTCTTGAGCCAGTATGTGCTAAAATGACCCTTTACAGGGTTAATGAAATGTCACTGAGACCCCCACCGCCCTCTGTGGCCAGAATACCGCACTTGCAACTTCAGAGTGGCGGTCCAGTCCTTGTTGGACTTAGTAAAGTGGTGCTGCAGTCTGCTTCCAGCATGTTTCCTGCATGTTTTAGATCGTGAACACAGCTGATTTGTTTGATTTAGTGATGAACCGCTCCTGTAGACACTAATGAAGGCTGAGGAGACATTTCAGCTGTTAGATTAAGGTGTTAAAAAGACAAACGCACAGCGAGGATATAAGTTTCACTTTTGCTTTCACTAACGGACACTAGGGGGTGCTAAAAACAAGCCAAAACTGCATCCTTGGATCTAACACTAGTTTCTTTACGCTGGTGAGAAATGAGCTACAAAAGAAAACCTCAGTCCTTTTTTCTGATTTCATATTCAGTGTTTAATCGATCATCTCTCCCCGTCTTCCTGTTACCAGGCCTACAAAGGTTCTGCCACATCCTTCCTGGTCCAGACCCTGCAGGCTAACAGCGACTACCGTTTCCGAGTCTGTGCCATCAGGCAGTGCCAGGACGCCACAGAGCTGAGCGGCCCCTACAGCCCCACGGTGACCCTCACCCCTCAGCGGAACGAGACCGCGCTGGGCGGGGCCGCGGCCGGCTCAGGGTCCAGAACTGGCGCCGAGTCCAACCGAACCAGACAGAGCCTGACAGACGAGCAGTGTGCTTTCCTCCTCCTCATGGTTTTCGCCGTCATCGCCATCCTCATCGCTTTCGTCATCCAGTACTTTGTAATCAAATGAGGAGCTAGCGCCGCCCAGCTGCAGGGTTATAGCTTTATTCTTCCCCCATCTCTCTGCTGTTTTGTATTCTTTTGTTTTGTACTTTAACTGTTTACCGGTTCCTACAGAGTAATTGCATTAGGTGAAACGGGGTGCGGCGGCGGCGAGGGGTGGGGAGGATGTGCTCGTTCTAAATTGAAGCTGTAACATCTTATTAGGCACCTGTGATACCGTCTGGACTCCTGCCTTTGTCACCCCGCCCCAGGTTTGTGGTTTCCATCATTCAGTTCAAATTCTGATATCTACTGATTAGCCTCCTGTGCAAAAACTAACTCGGAAAGCATCGGGTGGGGGGGGTGTGTATGTTATAAGTATAGAAATAGTTGATATTTATATTTCCATTTCCAGTATGTAACTGTTTTTGATAAACATGTTCCAAAAATGGCTCGTAGGCTCGTCGTTAGCCTATGTGCTGTTTGTTTGCAGGACCTGATGGGCCAGTGTTTGCACAGTGAGGTGTGTGTCCTGATGTGTGTGTGTGTGTGTATACTGTATGTAGTTTGTGCCACAGCGTAGACGGCTGGGTGAGCTTCAGGGCCAGTTATTGGGACTTAAACCCCCCCACCCCACCCCACCAATGCAGGCAGTTAAAGAGTCCAGCAAGAGAAGAGGCAGGAAAGTAAAAAGTAAAATAACTAAAAGATCTTGTTCATGCTATAGAACGCTCATTTAGCACTTTCAAACCTTTTTTGATGTTCAGAATGTGTAGGGATGCAAAAATGACTGGAGAATTGTTAGTATATTTTTGTACAGTAAGGACACAAGGATCTGTAGGTTTGAGAAAAAAAACGTGTAAAATGTCAGAAAACAACAAAAAAACCAAACTAACAGTGGATTCTAATTATTTTTACTATCATATAGTTATACTGTAGCTTGTTTTTACAATCATGCAGCTGCTTTACTCTGAAATATTGTCGTTCAGCACAAAAATGTATGCTTTCTTGTATGTTTTGTTTGTTTTTTTGTTGTTTTTTTCCCACACGGTTGTTGATTTCGCACCTTAGTGGAAGAAAATCTTGACTGACTGCATTTTTTTGGTCTTGTGATGCATTTTATGGAACACACTTTGAGATTGTGCGAGCCCTATTTGTGTTTTTTGGGCGTTTTAAAAGTTGTAATATCACGTTTTGTGTCGCTGAAACAGCTAATCGATCCATCGTTGGGGAAGAAAAAAGTAAAAAGAGAAAAAACTGTTGTTTCAGAGGCCTTAATTGGAGAGATAGAAACATCTAGAGGACTTATTTCTTACTTTTCTTTTTAAGTTTTGATGTTTTCTGTTATTTTAGTGTTAGAAAATACTAAAATGTGTTTTATTTTCTTTTACTTTGCAGCATTCGTTTGGTATTAGTTAACATGTAATCATGAGAGAAATGAAAAGTAGATCTTTATATTAAATCTTTTTGTTGTTTTTGTCAGGTCATACATGCGTGAAGTATATTTTTTTATAATACTGAAGTAATATAAGTTAATACTCTCCACAGAAGATTATAAATCCTGAGTAGTCATGAATCATGGGACACAAATGATGAATCTGTTATCATGCAAATTAAAATTTGCCTTTTTTTTCTCTGTATGTTGGTTATTTGTAACATTATTAATCCTGACCCTTCAGCGGTAATCTCTAGGTGTTGTTTGGTTCCCTAAATGCAGGTACATTGCAAAACGTCAAGAACAATTACATGATTTGGTCCTTTGGGCTTCTCTTTGTCATTTAAAAAATAATTCATATTCCTATTTTTGATAGCAAATGCAAAGTGTGCCATTTTAACACCTCTTCACCGTGGGCTCACCACCTTCTGGCTGGAGAGAGATTCAAGAAAACGCTACAAAAAAATAGTAAAATATGCACAAAATAGACCATTTTTATGTAATTTTAATGTTTCCAGTTACCTCATACACCGTACATTCCAAAAAAGAAAATTTCTTATACTATACATACTACCAGACATATCACTTTACAATGTTCGTTATGGGAAAATGTATAATCATAGATGTGTATCTAAATTGTATCTGTATAGCCATGATATCTACAAAGGATCCATGCACAATAAAAAGATTTATAATTCTTCATTATGGTTGGAAGTGTGAGCTTGTTTGTCTGTTCTTATTGGTTGTGACGCAGGTCAAAATGGTTCAAACATCACAGACCATAATATTTAATCTATTTCAGAGGATTTTGTAAAATCCCACTTAAAGGTACAATAAGTAAGAATTTTAAAGAGAAAATTGAGCAGCTCTGCTACCCTATGCCTATATGCTGTAACACTTTTAAAGCAACATTCCTGAACTTTGCAGATATACGCGCTCTGTCGCCCTCTCAAGGCTTGCTGCGTAATGTCGCTGTCGTAAGATCTATTTTTAAAATCAAACATTTTAAAATAAAACAACCCTAATGTCAGGCAAAACAATGAAAACAAACTTTTCCACCTCCACACGTTGAATAAATAGTTTTATCAGGACTGTATAACAACTTTATGCCCAACCAAACACAATAACCCCGGTGAAATCATTTATTACTTACCTAACCATTAGCAGCACGGCTAGGTCAGAGTCCGTAGTTCATGCCGTTCTTTCTAAAAGAGCTCTCCAGCGAGGAAAAGACACCCCAATATTAACTCTGGTCTTTGCTTTTGCTCTATCACGTTCTCTTTTTCTTTTCCTAGATTCCTCTGATATGGGATTTCTAGCTTTCTTTGGTGGATCTGCCATTGCTAAACCGCAGGTCTACGTTATGCTACTAAGGCAAGCCAAAGGGATCAAAAAAGCATGCGTTCTAAACTCGCGTTATGTCTGCTAAAATGCGCGTCTTGTACATGCATTTAATCCCTTTGGCTTGCCATATTCTGCCATAAAACGACACGCAGTCAGTACTTCCTGTTTCGACCCGGAACAAAAAACTTTATAGTGCGGTAAACTGACGTGGGACCCCGTAACACTATCACAGGTGCGAAAAATGAACATAATAGATGATAGTATGACTACAAAACTTTATAATAAACATTATTTTGAGGTGTAAAAGTTGCAGAGTGTTGCTTTAACGTGAGGATGTGGCTGAGGCCTTCCCTGGAGCAAGCAGGGGGTTAGCCGCTAGCGCTAACGCTGATGCCTCATGTTCTACCTGTCAATCAAATGGACACGCCCCTAAGCATTTATCTGGAGGAAGTCCAGAGCTGACCACTGACTTGATGCGGGAGACATGGAACATGGGGTGGATGCAGAGGGCCCATGGGAGACGAAGGAGAACCGCCGCCGGGTCAGTGACCTTGCAGATGGGGAAAGTGGCCTATAAAGCAAGGAGCCAACTTCCTGCAGTCCACCTTCAGAGGAACATCCCGGGTTGACACTCAGACCTTCTGACCCACTCTGTACAAAGGAGCTGCAGTCTGTGGCAGTTAGCTAAATAAATAATGGTCATTTTTCAACTTTTCATTGGAATACTTATAAATGGGCTAAGAAGGGGAATATTTCACATAAGGCCCTACCATTAATGTTTTTCACCAGCCACCACTGGTCTGAGTGGTTCACCTGCCTGTGGGTCAACACACACACACACACAGGTGACAGCCCCCACTGATTCTCCTTCTCTCTCTCTCTCTCTCTCTCTCTCTCTCTCTCTCTCTCTCTCTCTCTCTCTCTCTCTCTCTCTCTCTCTCTCTCTCTCTCTCTCCTTTATCCCCAGCATCAGGCTCCATCACTTCCTCTGGTTCTGCTGCTGGAGCTGCTGATCTTCATTGCGACTCGACTCGGACCAAGAAAAGTTCAAAAGATCCCGTTTTCGTCTCCTGGTAAAGTTGCTATTAAACATTTATTACCGTTTTAAACAGTTTTGTGTCTTTTATACTTTATTACTAATAATTAAAATTTGCAATGTTTTTCATGGCTGATTTACAGAACTTATACAAAATGAGAAAACAAGCAGGAACTTTGAGGTGTGCCTTAATGCATTACAATTTTAGGTTTTTAATCTTAATTGTTCTTGTAAGATCTTGCAACAACAACAAATGTAAAACTGAAATGTTGAGCCATTAATGAAAAACATAATGAATTTGTAAATTTTGTTTCAAATCCAGACATAAATTTGTTTAAAATGATTTTAAAAATTCAATGACATTAAGTCAACACCAAGAAAAAAAAAAATTAATTAAAAAAAACTATTGTATTAGATATTTGTATTTATTTTGGAGCAACACAAGGGTTGTAATGTAATATAATTTAATTGTGAATATTAAATCATTAATAATGAAATGTAATAATGTTTAACTTGTTTCTTAAATAAAATTGCTTATTTTAAAGATTTTTTTGTTTAGCAATTTTTTTATTGTTCAAGTTTCAGTAATATATAGAAATTAAAACATTTTGTATAATTATTATTATTGTTGTTATTATTATTGTTATTATTATTATTATCATTATAATTTTTATTATTTATTATTATTGTCATTATTATTAATATCATTATTATTATTATCGTTATTATTATTATTATTATTATTATTGTTGTTATTATTATCATTATAATTTTTATTATTATTATCGTTATCATTATTATTATTATCGTTATTATTATTATCATTATTATTATCATTATTATTATTATTATTATTATTATTATTGTTATCATTATTATTATCGTTATTATTATTATTATTATTATCGTTATCATAATTATGATTATTATCATTATTATTATTATCATTATTATTATTATTATCATTATTATTATTGTTATTATTATTATTATTATCATCATCATCTTCATCATCATCATTATCATTATTATTATTATTGTTGTTATTATCATTATAATTTTTATTATTTATTATTATTATCGTTTATTATTATTATCATTATTATTATTATTATTATTATCATTATTATTATCGTTATTATTATCATTATTATTATTATCATTATTATTATTATTATCGTCATTATTATTATTATTATTATCGTTATCATTATTATTATTAATTTTATTATCATTATTATTATTATTATTTTTATCCCTTCTCCAGGTGAATATCCATATTTCCTGCTGTTTCGTGACACCACTCAGAAACCCATCATGTCCTGGGCCATACCCGAGGTGGACCTCCATGCTTGTGAAGCAGAGGCGACGGACCCCTACAGCCTTGATGAGCACCAGTACGAGGGCTCCCTGTTCCCCACTTCCACCCTCATCCCCATCACAATCATCTGCATCCTCATCTTCATCGTCGGGGTGACGGGCAACACCATGACGATCCTCATCATCCAACACTTCAAGGACATGAAGACCACCACCAACCTGTACCTATCCAGCATGGCTGTGTCTGACCTGATCATTTTCCTGTGCTTGCCCTTTGACCTTTACCGCCTGTGGAAGTACGTGCCCTGGCCTTTTGGGGAGGCGGTGTGCTGCTTCTACCACTACATCTTTGAGGGCTGCACCTCGGCCACCATCCTCCACATCACCGCTCTGAGCATCGAGCGCTACCTGGCCATCAGCTTCCCCCTCAGGAGCAAGGTGATGGTGACCCGGCGCAGGGTCCGGTACATCATCCTGGCCCTGTGGGGCTTCGCCCTGGTGTCTGCAGCCCCCACGCTCTTCCTGGTGGGGGTGGAGTATGACAACGAAACACACCCCGACTTCAACACGGGGCAGTGCAAGCACACCAGCTACGCCATCAGCTCCGGGCAACTGCACATCATGCTCTGGGTGTCCACCACCTACTTCTTCTGCCCGATGCTCTGTCTCGCCTTCCTCTACGGCTCCATCGGCTGCAAGCTGTGGAAAAGTAAAAACGACCTGCAAGGCCAGAACTCGCTGGCCCGGGAGCGTTCGCACAGACAAACGGTGAAAATCCTGGGTGAGTCACATCCAAACCCACTCCAGTGACATGAGTCAGATCAGGAAGTAAACATGACTCAGCGGTAATTTACTTCTCCCAGAACATTGAAATAATTTAACTGAAGAGATGAGCAATCAGCGAGGAAAGAGGGAAGTTGCGTCATCGTATGGAGGATAAAATCATCATTATTTCAGATAATAATAAACATAATCATTGTTTCTTCTTGATGATTCCTTCCACACTTGAATCCTTTATAAGCAACCAAACATCCACCACTTCATAAAGGTTTGTCAGGAGTTACTCATTAATCAAATCGTCACACGTCATTCGTTTGTTCCCTGGAAACCATCTGGAATTCTGGCTCACACAAACATGTGGACGTTACTCTTTGCAAATAACCACAAAGGAATGCATCGTCATAAAAAACACCCAGAACATGGAGGTATTTTACATCATTTCACAGAAAAACTTATAACAGAATCAGAAAAGGAGGTATTTTTTATTTTCTGCAGCTATGAGCAGGAAGCCCGTTTCTTGAAGTTGGTTTGCATTTCAGTGTTGCTCCAGCTCAGACTCTTCCATCCATTTCCTCCTGCAGGAGCAGCCTGACACCGCTCATTCTGATTGGTTTAATCTGCAGCTCTGTTGTTTTCTGCAAAAAAAAGACTGCATTTCTTATGTTGTGCTGAAAATCAGTGGTGCACCTAGAATTTTTCTTACGGGGGCCATTGAAATTTTTGGGGTGGCACACCCTGTGATAACTCTGGGAGAGTTTACCAGGCCTTTCCACCAGACGAGTAAGTGTTGCGTAACATCCGCGAAGCGTAGTATGCAGCAATTAGCGGCTGTTTGAGTGGATGGGTGCGTTTCCACCGGTCACAAAGTGTCATGTTTTGGACGCGTTCCAGAAGCATAGTGTCACGTTGCTATGCTATATTCTTACGTCAAGTCTACTCCCGTGTAGTCATGCAATTCTTTGGTCATGTAGTGACCTTGCGGGATCCGCTGCGTGGAACGCTTTCGCTTCTGTTTTGCATCTGAAACGCTCCAGGTGGGAAGGGAGTTTGAGAGTTAAACGAGTCTATTATATTACGTGTCGCTTAAGCATCCAGTGGAAAGCGGGGGCTAGCCTGTAGTTGTGTGTTGCATTGCTCCATCGTTCTTTTTCATTGCATCCAACAAATTTACCTCAAATTTGAGGAACAGAAACAGTTCAGAAAAAAGTTTTACAGTTGTTTCAGTTCTTGTTTTAAAAGTTGACTTTTTGACTTTGAAAATAGTTTAATTTCCCTGTTGCTGTTTCAACAAAAAAAAGATTTATATTTTTTGGAAAAAGATGAACCTCAGTGGCATACACACATATATATTTTAAGTTGTGTTATTAAACTGAATATGTCATGAAAATTAGCTAAAATAATTTTATTTATTGAGCTTGAACAGTTATGTCCTGATTAAAGATGATGAATGCAAGTTTTTCAGGAGGATGATCTTCCAGGGGGGTTCCCAACAATTTGACATGGGTGGCCATGGCCCCCACCTGGCCACCTCTTGGGGGCACCACTGCTAAAAACATGCAGAAAGCTGTTAATTACCAACCTGGATCCAGACGCTGGAATAAATCATGGAAATTGACCTGTTACTCTAATCCTGAGCCCCCCCAACACACACACACACACACACACACACACACACACACACACACTTTAATTATGGGACTGACATTTATTGTCCTTATACAAGTTACTGCCTCCATTACAAAGTGATGATAAATTTATCTGCAGGGGCTTCTTGATCAATACTGGTAACTCAGTAATTACCCCCTCCCACACACACACACACACACACACACACACCTGGCTTTGTTCTTTATTGGAGTTCAGCTATAGTCTCTGTCCAGTAGACGTTTCTCCATCATTTTGTAGCTAATTGGGGCTCGTTTGCTCGTTCCTTTGCCCTCATTATGAATAAAAGTGTAATTTAAGCATCTGCATCAGCTGCAGTTGAGTCAGGAAACAGAGGTGTGTGTTGTGTGTGACTTTTAGAACCCCTTTAATGGTTTTGTGTAATGCTGCGGGTCATTTATAAATCTGAGGTGAGTGCACATGAAAGAACTCTTAAAGAGCCTCAAAATAAATTATCCTAATGATTTTCCAAACATAAACAAGCAGTGAATGCATCTTTTAACCTTTTATTTTATCGTTTTGATGAGTTCAGGCTGTTTGAATGGATCTCCAAAAAGACAGGTTTAATATTTTTAGGAAACTTAGTTGGATTTTAGTCTAAATAATATTTATTGTTTTCCTTTTGTGCATCAAAACTGCCTTTGAGACTATTTCCATCTCATTTATTCTGTTTTGTAGTAAAAAAAAAAAGCCTAGATGGAAGAACGTCAGCATCTTTGTGTCTGGATATTTCATGGCCAAGTATAGCGTCTCCTCTGGTTGCTTGGCAACATGAAGACAACACTTGTCCGTGCGTCATTCTTCAATTTTATAAGAATAACGAATAAAATCTGAGAAAAAAATCTATTTTCTTTAGTTATTGGATCCCAGGTGCATAGATGCTTCTGGTTTTAGTCTTTTAACATTTTTTTTTTATTATTAACTCCCAGAATGCCCTTTCCTCCTCTTCCTCTCTTTCAGCGGTGGTGGTGCTGGCCTTCATCATCTGCTGGCTGCCCTACCACATCGGCAGAAACCTCTTCGCCCAGGTGGACGACTACGAGACGGCCATGCTCAGCCAGAACTTCAACATGGCCTCCATGGTGCTCTGCTACCTCAGCGCCTCCATCAACCCGGTGGTGTACAACCTCATGTCCCGCAAGTACCGGGCCGCCGCCAAACGCCTCTTCCTCCTTCACCAGCGGCCTCGACAGGTCCGCCATGGCCAGAGACGGCTCTGCGTGACGGATCCGGTCTCAAACCTCAATGAGAGCCTGACTGGGGTCTGAGGGGATTTTCAGAGGGGTCAAAGGTCAGGAGAGGAGGAGGGAAACAGGGCTCAGTGCTTCACAAAACTTCAGTGCAAACTCACTGAAATTGTAGTTAAATATTCCGATTGTGCAGATATGAACTGTGTATTATTCTCTCTTGGGTTTTGTTTGATACAGTGAGTTCTTGTTATTTGTTTATTCTCATAAACCTGACATGAAAACACCTAAAAAAGGAGAATATAATGCAGATTAAAATCAGAACAGGCCCATTTCTGTCCGTCTGCGTGTGACACCGGGAACACCTGAGCCCGGAGGTTTGGGATCCGTAAGTACGTGCCGGCCGTCACGTGTTATCTGACATGTTATTATATTAACCCGGCTCTGAGTGAGATTTACGCTGGCAGCCAGCGTCCCTGCATCTCCATATTCAGACTAATGGCTGCACTTAAAAAAGGAACAAAGACACCAGGATGCAGGCGGCTGCAGAGCTGATTATTCTTTGAGATTAGAAGTTGTTCACTTTTTTTGTCCCTGATCTACTCAAACAGTAAAATAAAAAAGGTCAGAGTTTTGCTTTTCAACCTGAAAACTCCTAAAATAAACTATTTTTTTAACGTTCTGTTCTTTGAAAGGAGCTGTCACGATTCTGACCGTGAATCATCAGGCCTTGGTTTGCACAAATACAAAGAGACATGAGAGTCTCTCTGGGCTGACTCATCCACATGACACTGCTTTTTTATTCTTTTAATAAACCATTAGTCTCTTCAGTAGCAAAGCTAATGCTGCGTGTGTAGGCTCACGTCCTTCAGACTATTACTGCTGCAGGAGGATCAACACGCAGCATGAAGAGGCTCGGATCATTTCTTTATTGGAAATAAAATTCTCTAAAAAAGGAAAAAATTCTATGAAATCCACCTAAATTAAAAAATACAACATATTCAAATCTAATTTATTTATTCATTTATTTTAGATTTAAAAAAATGAGAATATACTAAAGGTTTGTCTATCTGTTGAGTTCACGTCAGACTCAGTGACCTGATCTAATAATATCAATAATCCCTATAAGACAAGCATTGGGGTCACCTCTGGCTGCTTTATAAAAAATTAATTGTTCTAAAATATTTTATAAATTATATTTTCATGCATGAAACGTAAAAAAATAAATTCATTCTTAATGTATAAATTGTTTAACACAGTTTAAATAATACTGCATTAGGGTTAGGGTTGCACAACTGTACATCACTTTTCTTTCATTTTAATGATATTCTGCTTTTCTTTGTCACAAATTAAACTATTTTCCTTCAATTTACCCGCTCATCTGTTTTTGTGAACGTGTAATTGTTGTTTTCACCACCAGGTGGAGACAAAGTAGCTTTAAAACTCTTCAGCATTTTCAACTGTACACATAAAGACAACTAATAATAAAGAAAAACAATAATAATAATAATTTAATACAGTTAATCTTTATGCCTTTCACACTAAGAAGAAAATTAATGAAAATTTTTATTTTTTTCATTATTTAAAATTCATTTTGACAAATAAGAGCTATAATGAAATTTAAATAAAAAAATAAGATATCATTTATAATAGTAAGATTATATTAATGTAACATAATAATGGTGAACTTTTTTATTATAACTTCATATTTTTTTATTATTTTAATTTAGTTTTTTTTCTTAAAGGGGTGTAGTGCATGTTTCAGTAGGATAAAAGGTTGTCTACCACGTGGCTGACCTGCCAATTAAGGGGTTAAGATAAATGCATTAAATAAAAAACAAACTTACAGTTTCAGAAGCCTTTGCCATGAAGCGAGAGGCGTGTGTTAAAGTTCACTCATTTTTTTACAACAGGAGCTTAAGTGATGATCAGGTGGCATTTGCAGAAATGCTGTGTGAGCACAAAAAGACGTATTCTACATAAACTAACTTGTAAATAAACATTTGTTCATGTCAATGAAATCAGATGCAGCTGTTACAGTTGAAAGTCGATAAGACGATAACTAATCTCCATGTCTCCAAACTGAGGTTGTTCAAGGAATTCTCCACAAGACATTAACAGAAATGTCCCTCTTTAAAAAGTCCGAACTATCCCTTTAATTCATTTAGGATAATGATTTGTTAATGGAAAAACAGAAAAAAGAGCAAACTGATGCAACAAATGAGTTTTATTTTGAAAATCCTCTGCAGATGTGTGTGCATGAAAGTTGCACGCTCCTCCCTCCACATCCACGAGGCTGATTAGGCTCCAGATATAAACACAGAGTTTCTCTTTCTCCCCTCAAGCTGCAGCAGTTTGTCCCAAAAGGTCGAAGCGGATTGGAGGTAAAAATTCCCAGAGGGAGACGGCGTGTTTGGAGCATTCCAAGGATGGAGGTAGAAACGTCTTCTGCTGCATCTTGTGCTTTAGAATCAGAGGTTTTATGGTTTTTAACTAAACCATTAAACCACATGAATGTGGTTTTTCATGCTGTGTTGTGATTATGGATTCATTTATTGCTGCTTAAACCGGAAAATTGCATGTTTTTCACTTCATTGTGACATGAAAACTGTCACACACTGGCTTCTAATCAGCAAACTTAATCACACAAACACAAAAGAGCCAAAAATTCTCACCAAAGCAGCGTAAGTGTTCCCCGTTTTCCACCCTGACGCAGACACATTTCATATCAAGCGGCTGCAGAGTCTGAGGAAGGAAAGGAGCTGATAACAACATCTGTCTCAAGTTTGGGTGGTTTAAGTGATTTTCCTCAGCAGAAGTGGCCTGAGTGTCCCGGTCCAAAGCTAAAAAGAGACGGAGGACTTTTCCATCCCCGTCTGCTGATGTTTTTTTGGGGCCTCCTCCCTGATTTAAAAAAAGAAGCACTTTCAAACTTTTGAAATCGGTCTTGTTCTGTGAAAAATAGGAAGAGAAACACCCGTTTTTTCCTTGACAGCACATTAGGGAGTAGGAAAAGAAACCCTGACAGCAGAAATGGAAATAGAGATGAGTTTTGACTGTTTTTAGAGCACCACTGTGCACATGTTTGTGTTTAAATGACCTGAAAAAGCATTTATGTCATGAATCGACAGGTTGTTCTATAGTTTAACCACCAAGGATCACAGAAACTAACCTAATTGATAATAATGGTGAACATTTACCTGAAAACGTTATCATAAATATTCTCGACAAGTTGTGTTTCATGTCATTATTTAAATGTAGAATCTGAAAAACTTCTTTATTTTTCTGTAGATGGTGTTGAGTGAACTCTGTAAATTACATTTAGACCATTTTGAAGTGCTTTTTTAGTATAAAAATGATAAACAATGATTATTTCCCTCACTGTAGATGGATTCGAGAACAGCCTCAGTTGGGAGTAATGGCTTTACACCCTTAAAGGTCTCATTCACACATTTACTACGTCTCTCCATGTCTCCAGTATGAACGAATGACTTGAGTCATTTTCGGTGTGAAAAAAATTCTGTCGCTCCAGTTTCAGGATGTAGAAGTTAACCTGAAGCGTGGGGAGCAGAAAACGACGAGATTACGAGTCTTAGTCATTAATATTCATGATATACAAACATCTCTCCTCTGATTGGCTAACAGCAATCTTCTGTTGCCTCCATTCACTCTTGTTTCTTCAGTAAATAACACAAACCTGAACTTGTTCCTCCAGAGTTGCTAATGCTAATGGTTAGCTCTCTCTCTGTTGTTCCCGGTCAGAGTGGGCGGGGCCATGAATGCTTGTATTTCCCTACCAACTGGTTTCCTGCTAACAGATTTATCAGAAACCAATAAATATGAGTTAATTAACATTTCTATTAAAGACTGGAGGTTGTTCGGTAACACTTTACAATAAGGGTACCGTTATTAACGTTAAATTAAGGATTAATAAACAAAGGGTCCCTTTATTAATGTTACTTAATGCATTATTAAGCATTAATAAACAAAGGGTCCCTTTATTAACGTTTCCATTATTGTTAACTATTAAGTGTCATTAAGGTTAGGACAAAGGGTCAAGAGGGGTGTCTGCTTAGTAATGCATTACTTAATAAGGTTAAGCAGTTGTTAATACTTTATTTAATAGTTTATTAATGCTTAATAATGCACTAAGTAACGTTATTAAAGGGACCCTTATTATAAAGTGTTATGAGTTGTTCTTCAAACCGGCTTTGGTAGAGCAAGCTGATGAAACACTGGAAAGTTGTGTAGCAGGGCGTGTGTGTGTGTGTGTGTTTAATGCACCTGATTTTCGGGTGTGTGTTTTCTGCACTGCTGGTTTTCCTTTGGTGGAAAACAGCACCACAAGCGGAGGAGTGAGTATTTGGGATTGCGTTGCCAACCATCTGGCGAGCACATTTCTTATGTAACGCATAGTAAACCCAACAAACCAGTTAAATTCTGAACCCGCCACTCTGCTAATGACTTCATTTTCCGCGTACTCCTCTGCAGAGGTACGTCATCTGAAAAGCGGCGCTGCATGATTTCTAAAGCTCTCGCACCCCAAAGTGTGTTCTACAAGCTCTTCTGTACCAGCAGATGTTTGTGAAATCTTCTGATTTGTTTGTTTTTGCGGCAGGATGAATCGATTTTATGTTCAGAACATAAAACAAGATGATGATTGTGGAAAGAGTCACGCAGACTCCTAGGTCACAAGGCTGCACGCATTTGTGTGACTTGCCTGGAGAGCTTCTGACTTTAATAAGACGATTAAAGAGACTGATTAAATAGTTGTGTGCACACGGTGATATCATGTGACTTTAATAGAAAAATCATTGTTTCCTGTGAGTTTGTTTTGATCTTATTCATATTTCCTTATATTTTCTACCTCATGTTGACAGATTTTAACTTTATTGTGATTGGATAAAAGCATAAAAAGTATTTATTGATCATGTTTTAGTTGTTGTTGCAGCAAAGTCTCAAGAGTAAAGAAAAAAAGCTTTTTGCCTGTAAAAGGTCAGAAAATTGTTTTTGCAAAAGGTGCATGCACAGAAATAAACCAAAGATTATTAAAGTTTAAAAAAAATAATAGTGTTGCATAAAGTGTGTTTCCTTTTGGCAGGATGTATTTTCTGCATTTTGTTTTGGGCAAGACTGAGGAGTTGATATGTTTTAGTTGATTTGAGGATATGCTTCAAAATAAACCTCGAGACTGCTCGTTGCACACTACAAAAAAAGATTTCAACTAAATTAAAAAGCCTTGTTTTTAGACGTTTTATCCTATTTTTTAGTCTAAAAAGAAAACAGGTTCTTCAAAATCAGCACTACTTCAGATAAGATAAATATTCTTAAAAGTAATCCAGATTTTCCTGTTTTACGTAAAGCATTTTTCAATGAGGTCAGCAAAAGTTGCTTGGCCAGAATTCTTAAAACTAGCAAAAAAAATCTAATGTTAGATTTATTAGCTAGTTTTAAAGGTGTAGTTCACTCATTTACTGACAAGTCTGCTGCTGTAGAGTGGCAGAACACGGCAGGATTTGGAGTCTTATTTCCTGATATTTGGACATCTTGCCTTTGATTGGCTAACAGCAACGCGACTCTACCACTGACTCTGATGTGCAACATTCATGTTTTATCTCCACAAATAACACAAGCCTGGAGGAGTTTTACCATGTGGTGGAATTGCTAAAGCTAACAGTTAGCTTCTACTATTTGGGACGTTTTCTGCTGATTCCTGGACGCTAAACTAACAACAGCCCTCCTTTTTGTGAGTCAAGATGGGTGAGTCCATGAATGTTCAGTGACAGTGTGACAGAGATCTGTCAGGATTTTCTAATCCTAGAGTTTCACCGTCTATCAGAAGCTAATGCAGGAGATAGGTGTAGGAGACTATTTTCATGTTCAGCCTGCATAAAAAACTCACAGTAACTGATTATAATCAGAAATAATCATTAAAAATAGTTTTTTCAGTGAACCACACCTTTAATATTTCCAGCCAATCAACTTTTGCTAACCCCACTGGCTGATTTGTTTTACTCAAAACAAGAAATTCTGGATCATATTTAAGAATATTTACCTTATTTTAGATAAGAATTTTTTTTTTCAGTCTAAAAATAAGATAAAATGTCTAAAAATTTGGCTTTTTTTACTTTCTTAGAAATCAGTTTTAGCAGTGCATGTAAACTGTGTAGAGTGAAAGCCAAAGTTTTCTGATCAGATCACGGTAAGAGTCAGCATCTCATAGCTTTTGGCCCAAAGCAGAGCATCGGTGTGAGAAGAGAAGATACCAGAAAAATCTGTAAAATAAAAGCATTCATGGACATGGCTGGACATACACATTAAATAAAACCATCAAATCATCCCATTAACATTGTCAGATAGTTTTAAGGTACCATCCGTAGGATGTCAGGATGAATGATGCAGGCAGAGGAAGTGGAAATGACTGCAAACCGACATCATCTGAACTTTATAACTGACTTTAGTGTCAGACCTCCCTTTAGAGCAGCTAACCCGCTCTGTCTGCACCAGCCGGTTCTAATCCTGGCATCTGGCCATTCTTCTTCCTTTTTTGGCAGCAAGAGCGCAAACATAAGTGCTACAAGCTGCTTTTACTTTGCAAATACCATCCCACCCTTGAGTTAAATTTAGCATTTGACTGATGTTACTAATTACTTTAAATCCAGACTATTATGTGCAGTTCTTTAGTATTTTTAATTTATTGTTCTGTTGCACTGGATTATTTTTTAACTCAGAAATATAGGTGCATAGTTTGGAAACCAGACTATAACTGTTTAATTATTTTTTAAAGTTCTGTATAAAAACATAGACAAAAATAGAAAAAAGTCAAAAAATTATAAGAAAAAGAAAATTGGAATTAAAAAATTAAAAAATGTAAAACTTAAATTAGAAAACGTTTGAACTCTTAATCTGTTCTCGCATTAGCGAGGAGCTTGTAAAATGTATTTTTTTTCTTTTTTAAGGTTGTGATATTTAGTTTTAGGCTGCTGTGTGTTTTTTCTTCGTTAATTTGTAGTTGAAGGTGCAATATGTAAGAATGAAGTAAGAATGCCATCCTGTGGTCAGGTTTGGTTACTGCAGCCCATTTTTCTAAACAACAAATCACTTTCTCACTGCCGTTCCGTGAGTCTTTAACTCGTGTGTTGTTCAGCACTTTGCTATATGATTTTGATTGTTAAAAGTGATCTACAAATAAAGTTTTTGATGATGATGAGTTTCATGGATGTTACCAGTTACGGATTGGCAGCAGGAGATTCTAGATGACAATCAAAGACGAGTCATAAAGTTGATAAGTAGATAAATACATTGTCATATCTGGTGTTAGCACTCTTTATGGTAGAGAGCATTTACTACACTTATATGGTAATATTTCTGCAGCATTACAGGAAGTGTAGTTGTTTTCCACCATGCTGTTAGCTTGCTGCTATAGTTCTGAACGCCTCATTAAAGGAAGTAAAACGCAACGATTGACTCATTATTCACTTCACACACATTTCACTGTAATATCGAGTTGTTGGTAATTTAAAAAGTAGCATGAGATATTTTAGAGCAGAATATTTGCTTCTAATTCACCGTTAGCATTGTTAGCTCAATGTTAGCCTCTAGCCTGCTGATGTATTAGAGTAAAACAAAAGGATGCCGTGGCTTCTTAGGGGTACAAGAAATAACTTCTGGGTCGCTCCTGTTTACTGGTTTCAGTTCTTTAAATGACTCTGGAGATTTTTGCCTGCTGGTGTCAAATTACAAATGCTGGCGCTGCTGCGTTAGCTCGGCGCAGACTCTGCAACCTCATGAGCTCACGGATTGTAAACAGTAATTATGTCCCTCTTTTTTTGAAGGAGAAAAACTGCTGGCTGAGAATGAAATAAGTTTCAATGAAACCTTCCTTCCAACCTGATGGAGACATGAGACTGTTCTGTGATAATTTAACTGTAGAATTTGTACATATCGCGCCTTTAAAATAAACTAAAATGTGTGTATAGCTTAAATTATCTTTCATATTGCACTCGGATATGAAGAAAATCGTATAAATGAGCTGGTGAATTTACATGGATCAAACTTTAAAACACTGAAATACTAAATGTAAAAATCACATCCAATAGCTTAATAAGGCGTTACAACAGAGGAAATCTGGGGGTTTATTTGTTACAACACGAAACATCTTCATACACGTTTATTTTGGTGCTGCGAGCTCCTCCTCAGCCTCCTCCATGAGTAAATAACATGCTGGAAAACCCTTGAGGAGGGCTGAGGGAAGGGATGGGAGTCAGGATTAAAGAGGTGGAGTAGGATGGTGTTTTCTGTAAATGTGCTGGAGCTATTTCACCATGCCACGGCTGTACCTTTCTCATCACTTCATCACTTCACAGGGCGTTCTCAAAGCCAGTGGATTATGTGATCTTATGTTTGCAAGAAGTGCCAAACATTGTGTCACTGTGGGGCTGAACAGCAGAGAGACTGTATTTGGAGAAAACAGACATCAGCAGCAGCTTTCTATTCTCAGATCTTCAGAAATTTCCGTTTTTGAGCGTGTTTCATGGTTTTTTCATCAGTACACAGTACCAATCTGTGTCAGCAGCACCTCCCTTTGAGGCAGCATCGGTTTTAGTTATAAACCTAAATCATAAATCTGTGCCGGTGAGACTGAAAAGGTCCAATATTTACATGAGGTGTGGTGCGTGTTTTCCCAGGAAGGCAGCAGCTGGCACCAGAGAGTTTTCTGCTCTCTGTGGAAAAACCTTCTGATAAATGGATCCTGCTGAACAGCTGATGTCTGGGTTTCCAGATGAATGAAGTCATTTATTATCAGCTCTCCGGTCTGCTTTCCCTCACCTTTCTGCTGATTTTATAACCCAAGCGGTTTGTTCGGGTTTACTATCATGTGCTTTTTCTTCTCCTGCCTCTGGAACCAGAAGAAGACAAAACCAGCTTTTGTCTGCGGTTCTTCTCCTTTCACACCGGCTGGTCGTACAGTAAGCCTCGTGCTTCCGTCAGAAACAAAAAGAACGTTTACGTCAGCAAAACGCGGCTCACTTGGCATTTATTGTATATTTTTATATAAAGAGATGTGCTGCGGGATTTCAACATGTCTCTTTTAACCTTTAGTTCTTTTACTTTGCTACAAATGTTGTTTTTTTCTTTAACATGAGATTTTTTTATTGGAAAGCTAGTGTCCCTTAGCTAAAGTTCAGTTTTTTATCATTCTGATGTTCTCTACCACTCATACTTGATTACAGTTCGCCTCAGATGTGGTTTAGCATTTCCAGGGACGCTCTCTGAGGAGCTGAGGGGTTACGGAGCAGAGTCCAAGCTGCCTGAACGGCTCTGGGGCTTTTTCCCAAGCACGAGCCCCAAAAATAGTTTGTCTGCTCTCCCTTGTTGAGAAACATAGTTTCCCACTCTTTCACAGTCGTGCTCGGGGTCCCAGCTGAGTGAAGCGGCTCTGATATCCATCCTTTTGCTTTTCTTGTACAGTTTACAGTAAAAATGCTCCAATTTGTCTCCTCAGAGCTAAAAATTCTCATAGAAAGTGCTTTTTTTCCAACTAAAAAAAGGACTGAGGTGGTCATTCAGTAAACATTTATGACATCATGTCGGTAATTTAGCTGTTAGACGATCAGCATCTCTAAACTTCTAATCGGCTTCTTACACCGGCCCGTGAGGGCCAGATGCTCTTCTAAAATAAAGTTTAAGCATTATTGTATCTTAATTTGTTGTTTTGAATCTAAACTGTTTTGATTGTAGTTTTAGTTGTGTTTGGAGAACTTAAACAATTATTGATATTTGGGACATGAATTCTGCTGCTAAACTTCAAAAGTCCCCTAATTGGGGGAGGTTAGGGCCCAAAGGGTGAGTCGCGGCGGATGGCTGCTCATACCGGTTTACTGATCCAGGTTCGGTTGGAGGTTTCTTCCTGTTAAAGGGGAGTTTTCCTCTCCACTGTCGCTACATGCTTGCTTAGTATGGGGACTGCTGTAAAGTCACTGACACAACAAGTCAGTGACTCGATCCAATCTTTTGGATCCTTACGTAGGAAACTTTTAACTAATTGGCATAATTAAACAAACTCAACTGGAATGCTTACTTTGTAAAGTGGCGTGAGACGACCCTGGTCGTGATTTGGTGCTACATAAATAAACTGAATTGAATCATTTCAGATTTAGGTTGGTTTTTCTGCCTCCTTAGCGATGGTGATGTTACGAAATGATGAAGGAAACATGTTAAAGGTGCCCAAATTATGGAAGCCTTACAATAATTCCCTCTGCTGGATGTTTTTTTTTAATCTTTGTTCCAAACTTCGAGTCCAGAACTGAGCGACAGCATTTTTACAGAAATGAGAACAAAAAACGTTTGTTCACTCAAAAACATCTGAGCAACGACTGAAACAAAGAGCTCCGCTTCCTTTGCTTTGCACACTTGTGACTCTGGTGTGCTCATGAGGAGGCGTTTGTTTACGAAGGACAGGAAGGAGTTAACAATTAGAAGTTACAAAATAATGGTGTTGGGGGGGTGGGCGGCTCCTGGTAATTGCTGTTTATCAAATATGAGAGAGAAGCCTCCATGTTGGGGGGGGGTCATGTTAGGAACAAGAACAGAAAAAAAATCAAAACAAGGCATGTGATTAACATGTGGAGTGTGTATCTGTGACGCTTTGGGAGATCTGTATTTTTATGGGCAGAGATCCAAAATTTGCAACACAAAATAAATAAATCAGGGTCTGAAGGGACTGGACGTGCACGACTCAGGAAACACGACAACGCGGTCAGCTTTGAGGAGAGAAAGAAACATTCTAGAGCTCAATTTGAATAAAATGGAGACACCAGGTGAAAGGAAGGGGGAAAAGAAAGGTGGAAATTGTGAAATGGCAACATGATGTAGGAGAGTATGCAGAACTTAACACACTTAAAAGTGGAATAACACTATATTCATATTCCAGTTAGGCTCCCGCTTATCACCTAAACTCCAGATAGAGTCCTCCTCAAAGGGAAGAGCAGAGAGAAAACAGCCTGGGAATACTGGGAAGGGCACAAAAGAGTGATAAGGGTTGGGAGCAGCAAGGCCAGGTCGCTGCTGTCACAGGCTGCAGCGTGATGCTGAACAGCTGCAGGGAGAGAGACTCACTTCCTGTCCTCTATGTGTTTAGGTTCAGTTCCTCAAAAAGCAGACCCAAACCCAGTTACCCAGCTGCTGATTCCTCGGTGTCTCAACTCATCTGCATTTTCTCTCAATGAGGAAAAGGAAGTGAAACGTTTGCTTTCTTGCTTCTTCTTCAAGAAGTTGTTTTTCTGCACAGCAACAAAGAAAATTAGGCAAGAACATCTTAGAATTGTTGAGTTAATATGAAACGTTTAAATTACAGGTGCCGTTTAAAGTAACACAGAGGAGTTTCCTGCTCCTCCGCCCACCTGGAGGAAAGTGAAATTACAACTACCATAAACAGCCCTGCTGTAGCTAGCGCTAATAACAACAAGCTAACAATAAAATTGAGCCAACTAATAAACCACAAAGTAAAAAGATCCTCACTGTTGGACAAAAAATATTATTACTTACAATTCTAGCAACAAAGCCAGGTCATCATCAGTCCATGATTTTGTAGCCTCCTTTAGCTCCCTCAAACTAGCGTAGGCCACACCGATGTTTACGCTGGTTTTAGCTCTTTGCTTCACCTCCAAAGACATTACTCTCTTACTTTTACTTCCTGGCTCCGCCATGATGCCAACAGAAAAAGCAAACTTCTTTTTCTTCTTCTTGTGCTTTTTATTGACGATGGGCAAACTGAACATGCTAACCACTAGCATTACAGCTAACAGCCGTAATGCAGGTATCTAGTGCAGTTTTTGGTCAGCAGAGGGCTGCAGAGTGATGTCAAATATGAAACTGGTCAAGTTTCTAACCCAACAATCACTGAGATCAATGTTAAAACTCTAGCTTACAGTAAAAAAATATATCTGTTGTTACTTTAAGTAGGTCCAAATTGTGTTTTTCTTTTCTTTTCTCCACAGAATTCTCCATCCAAGCCTTCTGTGGCTGAGCTGGCTGGAAGGTTAAAAGGTCACATTCTGCCAATTCCCAACTCAAATGATGAGGTCACTGCACGTTTTACATCAAATTGTTACCAATTTTTTAAATTGCTCATTGCTAACAGAGTTTCTCTCCTCTGTTTCTTTTTTTAGGTGCCGTTTAGAAGAAAACCTCCGAGTTCCCTGAAGTTCCAAAGTCCTGAACAAGAAAATGAGGAGTCTGCTGTGAGTGATTTATTTTCTCATAAACTGTATTTATTATAAGTTATATAAAGGAAGTCCTTATGAATTCCCTGTATTTAATTCAGATCTGTTTTATTACAGAAACCAGCTTCGCCCGGTTCCGTTAAAATAAAGCTGAGGAACTCAGCCATGATTGAGAAGCTGCAGGTTTGTGTTGTTTTCATTATTTAGTTATAAAATAAAAGCTGCAGTGACAGAAGTGTTATTAAACAGTGGCTACTCGAGTCACTGCTGCCCCCTACTGTTGAGTTGGTGCCGGTGCCAGAGCTGCTCAGGGCAGAAAGGAAGGAGGGGTTTCCCCCGATGGCACAATCTGCTCAGATTAATGACCTGATGGGATTACGGGCCACGGGGGTTCTGGTGAGGCTCGAACTCGTCACATTAGATCCTTTAGTTATCGGTTCCCACCGACGGGCAGCCATGGGACAAAAAGGCTGCCGGTTCTCCCTGTTCCTCTTCTCCCCTGTGCAGGTAGGATACTCCAGTCTTGCTTTGAACCCACATTTTAGAGATAATGTTAGTTTTGTTCTCATCTAAGGAGTTTTTTCAAGCATAAGTCTTTTAAACTAGAGGGCAGAAGATCAGAGTGATGACATTTTGAGTTTCTGGCAACCTAACTGCATGGATCTCCATCGTTCCGCATAAAAAAATCTGATTTCTTATAAATAAAACTAGGGGGTTGATCTGAATGTAGCAGAAATGACTTCAGGATGTCGCCTCCTCCCTGCAGGCCAACCTTGCCCTGTCCCCCACCGCTCTGCTGCCTTCGCCCAAAGCTCCTGAGGTAAAGCTGCAGCCGACACAGCTGTCCCCCACCTTGGCCTGCAGCCCCCTGAGCTCCCCCCTAAGACCGTCACAGCCGTCCAGCGAAGAGGAGGATCCCATCAGCTTCGACAGCCCTCCTGAAGGCACGCCGCTGCCAAGCTTCAACAAGGTAAACACACCAGCTGTGCAGCACAGAAAACACAAATCTGATCATGAAACAGTCGTTTTAGTCCCCAGCCTTCAATTCATGTGGCTATTTTAGTTTATTTGCTATTTAAATGACTAATGAAGGCACTAATGACCAAAAAGGAGCTGGAGCCCATCACGTCACTCACAGCTTTAGGCATTGTCCCTGCTGATGTGCTTCTCATTGGCTGCTGAACATCTTCAGTATAAACAGGTCTGAGATAATCCAGTGCAAAATGGTGGATTGAGGATTTAATCCCCTTAGCCTAGTTAGAGTCTCAGGTACCTCTTGTGAGGCGTTCTCACGCAAACGCTAATTAGATCTGTGCACAGAAATCATTTAAGGATGCAAAAAAAGATATTTAATGATATTTTTAAAGCTGCCTTTGTTGATCTGAGGAGCTCTAATCAAATTCTGAATCTTCTCACTGATGGTTTTCCACACAGACTCGTGCACGGTTATCGTTCAAGAGGCGCCCGCCCACCAGGCAGCACAGAAGGGCAGCAGGAGAGGAGGTGGAAGCCGCTAATGGTGAACAGCCTCCGTGTGAACTGGATTTTCCCAGAGAAAACGGGGACAAGGAGCAGGCTGTCAACAGCCTGATGGAGGAGGCTGAATCTGGGCGTCTGGAAGGTCTGACAGAAACCCAAAACAGGGATGAAGACTGTGAAAAGATGGAGGCCGAGGCAGCCCAGAGTGACCCAGACGAGAGGGGAGATTTGGAACAGGAAGTGGAACAAGTCATGCCTGCAGAGGCTTTGAAGGAGGATCAGCAGCCTTTAGAGCCGATAGGAGACGATAAGACGGAGGAGGAGCAGGAGGAGGCGCCTCAGGAGGCAGATCGTGGAGAAAATGATGCAATATGAACTATTTAAGAAAAAAAGTTTAAATTATTCTGTGCTTTCATCAAGAGAACGTCTGTTTCTGAGTTTATCAGTATAAACGGCTCTTTTGTGGTGTTTTGTCGCCCTCTCCTGGCCGGCTGTGGAACAGCAGATTTATGGAAACAAGGCGCTGACGTTTTTCTCCACAATCACAGGAAGTTTTGTGGTTTCACACAAAATCTGCTGTTTTTATGACAGTTATCAGTCACATGTCCACATCTAGAGGCTGTTACAAAAATACCGACATATAGGAGCTACAGATAAATGTACAACTACTAGATTTATCATTTCAGATATATAAATGTTTATTCTCAAATTACTTTAAATTAAGGTTGTATATTTTCCTTTGATGTATAAACATTTTTAAACCTGCTGCTTATTTCTTTACTCTTTGCTTCCAATTAACAAGACTTCCTCGTATCTTTGACATTGGTCTCGAGTTTTTCATCATTTCTGAAATTTTCTTGAAACTTTTTCAAATTTGTTCCCCAAAAATGTTTAGCCCAGTTCATTTACCTGACCCGGATTGCATATTGTGCTTAAATAATGAGAAAGTTGGTCAGCAGAGGACAAAAGGAGCCTAAATAACTGTACAACAGATGAACAGGGTTTGAAAAAAGTGTAATTAAATAAAAATAAATCAGCTTTAGTGCGGGCTGCTAATGTCAAAGTGCCTAAAAACACACTGGAAATTGTTTCTAAGTTGTTTATTATTTGATGGCACAACACTGGCTCACGCCTTGAGTTTTAGGAGCTTTTTAAAAGGCAAATTTATCTGAAAATAATCAGATACAGGACTGACAACAAATGAAAGAAAATGATCAAAGTTCATGGAAAAAACTCTGGAACACCTTCAGAAGTGATGAAGTACAAACAGCTGACTTTATGTTCATTTGATAGTGTTTTGACTTTGCATGTTTCTGAGTGGAATGTTAGCCTAAATGTCATTTCTGCTTGATTTTGCTGGTAAAAGTTTACAAAATGCAGTAATATCAACTATAATTAAGTTAAACAAACAAATAAAGTGTATTATATTATATATGTTCTTAAAAAATGTTCAAAATTTCAACATTAGTGAAATTTAAAAAAAAAAATTTTGGGGGGGGTGAATAAATTTCAAACAGAAACCTGACAGCTGCTATTTGAGCTGCAGGTAAATATTTAACTTCCTTCAGGACATCCTGGAAAAAACGATTCTCTTTTATTTAATTAGGCTCAATTCAAATATAAATATTTTACAGAGACAGAAGAAAGGAGGACTCGCAGTTTTCAAAAACATTGACGCATTTTTTTTTTTACATTTGACTCAGTATCCAAAAAAAAGTCCATAGTTGCGTGGGCGCGCCGCGTTCCACTTCCGACTGCCCCGCCTCTATTGAGTCATCTCTTCAGCTGAACTGAAACCTGGATAAAAAACACTCACCTGTTGAGTTTGAGTGCGGGAGAAGAGGCGGTGAAGCAAGGCGTTCTCTACCTGCGTGTGTTGGAGAAGTTTCCCTGGAGCAGTCGCTTCTGACGAGGAGAGTCCAGATTTTTAGCGCGTGAGCGATTTTTGATGTTTTAGAACGGAGGCGTTCAGGGTCCGCCGGAAAGCGTAGGATTTAAGGTATTTGAACTTTCACACTTCCGGGTTTCCCGACAGCAGCCATCCATGGAGCAACAACAAGGCGAACAGTGTACAGTGTACACTCCAAGGAATCAGGTGGGTAATTCATAGAATGAGATATTAAAATAATCCGTTTAGTTTCAGTAAACAGAAGCTCTAAATAACTAATTTGAGCTGGAAAATGTAACTAAATAAATGACAGAAATGGCCAGAAAAAAGTTTCATCTTCAACTATTAGTTAAATCATTCTCTGTCAGCTTCTTTAATAATTGTATTTTGTCATTTAAAAATATTGGAACTTTAGATAATCAGGTTTTTACGGGTTAGATTAAACCTAATAGTGACACAGGTGAATATTATGGATTAAATGTAATCGAGAAACACAAAAATGCATCATCACACACATTACTTTGCAATAAAAATGTAATATTTTATAATATTCATAAATATTTGTCAATTTTCTAGAATTCTGCAGCTTGTGGGGATGTAGTAGATGCTGCTTATCAAAGTTTTCAGGTAAGTTTTGTATTTTATATTCAGTGTCTTGCATTATTTTTTGCAATTCCTCTTTACTTTCTTAAATGCAGCTTCTTTGAAATGTTTTTGTAACATTTATTTGCAATTTTATGGAAATATTTTAGACTTCCTGACTGAATTCTTGTATTCATAGATTTGATATTTTTTGAGGCTTTTATTTTAATATCACATTTAATACGCAGAGACAATTTAACGTGCTTTTCAGGTGATTGAGAAAACAGCTGCAACATAAAAAAGTTCATATTACCATATTAGTCACTATAGAGTTCTGGGTGTCATCTTTACATAAAATCCTCCAACTTGTTCAGTTATTCATCTTTTTAAAAGCCAACCTCATCACAAGGGTACATCATTTAACAAGTTACAAGCTTAACATGTCAAATTTACATTAAAATATGTAAAATAAATAATAAAAGATGGTAAAATCCACATATCTCAGTCACAGAAAATGTCAGAAGAGCTTCGAGCAGGAAAAAATAGAAACCCACAATGTTTATTATGTCATAAAAAAGTTTCATCTTCAACTATTAGTTAAATCATTCTCTGTCAGCTTCTTTAATAATTGTATTTTGTCATTTAATAATATTGGAACTTTAGAAAATCAGGTTTTTACGGGTTAGATTAAACCTAATAGTGACACAGGTGAATATTATGGATTGAATGTAATCGAGAAACACAAAAATGCATCATCACACACATTACTTTGCAATAAAAATGTAATATTTTATAATATTCATAAATATTTGTCAATTTTCTAGAATTCTGCAGCTTGTGGGGACGTAGTAGATGCTGCTTATCAAAGTTTTCAGGTAAGTTTTTTATTTTATATTCAGTGTCTTGCATTATTTCTTGCAATTCCTCTTTACTTTCTTAAATGCAGCTTCTTTGAAATGTTTTTGTAACATTTATTTGTAATTTTATGGAAATATTTTAGACTTCCTGACTGAATTCTTGCATTCATAGATTTGATATTTTTCGACACCATAAACCAGATTGTTTCACCTCACGCCCCTCACATGCCTGTATTCTCAAGGTCTGACTGTAACAACTTTCTTGCATTCTTTGAGAATAAAATCAGAAATATCAGGGCAAGTTTTTCACCCCCATCCTCTTCCCATTCTCCCATCCAGCCACCTCCCTCCCAATCATGGTCCTTCTTTACTCCTGTAAATTTCCAGGACATCTGTCTCATTCAGAAAAACATGAAACCAACTTCCTGCCCTGTTGATTTTCTCCCAACCACTTTGCTTCTTAAGGTCTTTGACCAAATTGGCCCATGCATTGTGGATTTTATTAATCTATCTCTCCAATCTGGCTCTGTACCTTCTGTTTTCAAACATGCTGTTGTTGAACCGATCCTGAAAAAACCCAGTTTGGACTCCTCTCAGCCTAATAATTACAGACCCATTTCTAAATTGCCCTTTATCTCTAAAATCTTAGAAAAAGTCGTGGCCGATCAACTGATTACTTTTCTGGAAATTCACAACAACTTTGATAAATTCCAATCTGGTTTTCGTAAAAATCACTCAACAGAAACAGCTTTGCTTAAAGTTTCCAGTGACATCATGATGGCTGCAGACAACGGGGAATTTACAGTCTTAGTATTGTTGGATCTTTCTGCAGCTTTTGACACTGTTGATCACAGCACCTTAATTAACAGACTTCATGACTCGTTGGGAATCTCTGGAACTGTTCTAGACTGGTTCAGATCGTACCTTTCTAACAGAAGTTTCAGTGTCTGTATAAACCAAATTATGTCAGATTCCACCAACCTGTTCTGTGGGGTACCCCAAGGCTCTGTTTTAGGTCCACTCCTGTTTTTATTATATATACACCCTCTTGGAAAGATAATTGATGCTTTTCATGATGTCTCTTATCACCTATATGCAGATGACATTCAGCTGTACTGCTCCTTTAAGGAATCTGAGCTCCATAAACTGGCTGAACTACTAGAGTGCCTATCAGCGATCACTAGCTGGCTAGAAGATAACTTCCTTCAGTTAAACTCTGAAAAGACTGAATGTCTGATCATTGCCCCTGACAGCATGGCTCCTCTGATTAGTCAACAACTTGGTCATTTAGCTTCTGCTGTCAAGTCAAACATGAGAAATTTGGGTGTTGTCTTTGACCAATCAATGTCTCTTGAAGGCCACTCAAAAACACTGGTCAGAAACTGTTTTTATCACTTGAGAAATATCTCCAAACTGCGAAGGTTGGTGTCAAAACATGAGCTTGAAATGGTTATCCATGCCTTTATCTCCTCCCGTCTAGATTACTGTAACACACTTTTCACATGTTTTAACAAAAAGCCCTTGACCGCCTTCAGTTGGTCCAGAACTCTGCAGCGAGGCTCCTAACTGGAGCAAACAGAAGAGCTCACATCACTCCTATTCTGATGTCTCTGCACTGGTTACCCATTAACTTTAGAATTCAATTTAGGATCCTTACTATAACATTCAGGGCTCTACATGGCCAAGCTCCTCCTTATGTTACTGAACTGTTAAAGCCTTATGCTCCAACCCGAGCCCTCAGGTCCACAAACCAGAACCTCCTAGAAGTTCCAAAGACCAGATAGAAAAGTGGAGGTGATCGCTCTTTCCAGGTTGTTGCACCCCGACTTTGGAATGAACTTCCTTTATCCTTACGTAGTATTGACAGTCTGGTCACCTTTACAAAGCAGCTGAAGACCCTTTTGTTTAAAACTGCTTTTACTTAAATCTTTTATGTTTTATTCGTTGTTGTTTTTTCTAACTTGTATTTATAATCATCTTTCATTTGTTTTATCATTTTTATAATTTTATGACTTTCTGTTTTCTGATTTTTAATGATTTTATGATATTCTGTTGTTTTGTTTCAAGATCATTTTATGATGACTTTATCTTTTGTTTTGTTGATCTTTGTGACGCACTTTGTGATTCTTTTTCTGTGATAAGTGCTATACAAATTAAATTTACTTACTTTACTATAAAACAGCTTCACAGACTAAAGTGTTTTGAGTGTATCACGGTATCACATGACAAAAGTTTAAAAGTTTATAGCTCATGACCGATCCTTACATTATAGTTGCACAATAATTGCAAGAAGTTGCTTATTTTGTCATATTTCTTTGTGGTTTTTTTTTTTCTCAGAAGAGTCCTGACCCTGGACAGGCTGAACAAACACAAGCGGTATAAACGTTTTTGCATATCAGCAATTTCTTCTAAAATTTGGTTTAAAGTGGATGTGACCTAAATATTAAGGGAAATGCAGCAATAAGTCTTAGTCATAAAGTGTTTCAGTGAAGAGACACAAAGCTTTAGTTAGCATCGATGTGTTGACAAATCAGTGTTTTGTTGTCTTTAAAGAGCTGCATGGACAGGATAAAAAGGCATCTGAATGCGAAGATCTGGAGATGCAGAGTGTGGATGGTTATCCCCATCATGATCATCATCATCATAGCTGTGATCTTCATCTCTCTGGCTCTATGCACATGTATGTTATCAGCTTCTTTTGTCATATGTCACCAATAGGCCAAAATACCACAACGCCTCCTCGGAACCAGAACAGGTTGTGCAAGATCTTGCAAATTTGCATCAGATTGCACATGAGGTTTTTTTCAAGATTTCCCCATAATGACCACAGCTTCATCATTTTCAACAAAATGCGATATTAGTTTTAAGGGGTTGGGCTCTCCAATCTCTGGAGCTGAGGTCACTGAGGTAGTCAAAAAACTTATCAGTGGAAAGGCTCCGGAGGGGGATGAGATCCGCCGAGATTTCCTTAAGGCTCTGGATGTTGTGGGGCTGTGTTGGTTGACGCGGCTCTGCAATATCGCGTGGACATCGGGGGCAGTTCCACTGGATTGGCAGCCCGGGGTGGTGGTCCCCCTATTTAAAAAGGGGGACCGCAGGGTGTGTTCCAACTACAGGGGGATCACACTCCTGAGCCTCCCTGGTAAGGTCTATTCAGGGGTTCTGGAGAGGAGGGTCCGTCGGATAGTCGAACCTCGGATTCAGGAGGAGCAATGTGGTTTTCGTCCTGGCCGTGGAACACTGGACCAGCTCTATACCCTTGGGGGGGTCCTGGAGGGTGCGTGGGAGTTCGCCCAACCAATCTACATGTGTTTTGTGGATTTGGAGAAGGCGTTCGACCGCGTCCCTCGGGGGGCCCTGTGGGGCCCTGTGGGGGGTACTCTGGCAGTATGGGGTACCAGGCCCCTTGATACGGGCTGTTAGGTCCCTGTACGACCAGTGTCAGAGCTTGGTCCGCATTGCCGGCAGTAAGTCGGGCTCGTATCCGGTGAGAGTTGGACTCCGCCAAGGCTGCCCTTTGTCACCGATTCTGTTCATAACTTTTATGGACAAAATTTCTAGGTGCAGCCAAGGTGGTGAGGGGATCCGTTTTGGTGACCTATGGATCAGGTCTCTGCTTTTTGCAGATGATGTGGTCCTGTTGGCTTCGTCAGAACGTGATCTCCAGCTTTCGCTGGAGCAGTTCGCAGCTGAGTGTGAAGCAGCTGTGATGAGAAACAGCTCCTCTAAATCCGAGACCATGGTATTGAGTCGGAAAAGAGTTGAATGCCTTCTCCAGGTCAGGGACGAGGTCCTGCCCCAAGTGGAGGAGTTTAAGTATCTCGGGGTCTTGTTCACGAGTGAGGGAAGGGTGGAGCGTGAGATCGATAGGCGGATTGGTGCTGCGTCTGCAGTGATGCGGGCGTTGTACCGGTCTGTCGTGGTGAAAAGAGAGCTGAGCCGAAAGGCGAAGCTCTCAATTTACCGGTCGATCTACGTTCCTACCCTCACCTATGGTCACGAGCTTTGGGTAGTGACCGAAAGAACGAGATCGCGGATACAAGCGGCCGAAATGAGTTTTCTTCGCAGGGTGTCTCCCTTAGAGATAGGGTGAGGAGCTCGGTCATCCGGGAGGGGCTCGGAGTAGACCTGCTGCTCCTCCACATCGAGAGGAGCCAGTTGAGGTGGCTCGGGCATCTGATTAGGATGCCTCCTGGACGCCTCCCTGGTGAGGTTTTCTGGGCACGTCCAACCGGGAGGAGACCCAAAGGAAGACCCAGGACACGCTGGAGAGATTATGTCTCTCTGCTGGCCAAGGAACACCTTGGGATCCCCCCGGAGGAGCTGGCCCAAGTGACTGGGGAGAGGGAGGTCTGGGCTTCCCTCCTTAAGCTGCTGCCCCCGCGACCTGAGTCCGGATAAGCGGAAGAAAATGGATGGATGGAACAAACCATTAAAAAATAATGCAGTTGAAATTATTTGTGCATGAAAGCAGTGATTTGGGACTGGGAGGTATTTTGTGTAACTGCAAAAACAGAGTTTGAGGCTTTGATACTTTTTTTACAGGGATCCATAAAGATGAAGATGAAATCTATGACAAATCATTGTTCGTAGTCCCGCAGAACTTTAGTGGAAGTTTCCAGATGACATCCAACCATTCCTCCGGGAATCAAGTACTCGGATACTTTCAAGAGAAGGTTGAAAACATTTTTATTTGCACTCATAATAACAGTTTCATGCTAATTTGTGTTCATAACTTGTTGCATTGTTATAATATGTTAATGCAAAGTAGACATCTAACAGTTACATAATCCCTCTTATCTGCACACAAGAGTCATTTAGGCGATTTTTGTTTTTTCTGTTTCATTTTGAGAGAAATGAAAAGTTCTAAAAGTCAGAGAGAACGAGCAATCATGCCTTAAAGAGCAGGTTCACTGAGAAATCATTTTTGAAAATGATTGATCACTTTGAGTTTAACATGCAGGCTGAACATTAAAATAGTCCCTATTTCCTGCACTAGCTTCTAATAGAAAATAAACAAAAAAAATGCTCGGTTCAGAAAATCCTGACAGATCTACGTCACACTGTCACTTAACATTCATGGACTCACCCATTTTACAGCAGAGAACGTCTCTCGGCTAGTAGAAGCTAACTGTTAGCATTAGCAACTCCACCACACAGCAGAACTCCTCCGGGCTTGTGTTATAGGATAGGATAGCTTTATTTATCTTTGAACGAGCGTCTCGGTACAACGAAAAGTAGTTTCAGTACAACCTTTCAAAGACCAGACATACAGCACATAAAACACCTAAACAGGAAAACGGCTGACTGTGGGCATGCAGCCATCACGGCGCTCCCATTAATGAAGATAAAGAAACGTATGACATGAGGGGGGAGAGGGATGAGGGAGAAAAAAACATGCACCCACACTCTACAGGAAAAAATACCTCAAACACAAAAGCACATATTAAGACAGTCACAACATAATCAAACGTGTGGTGGGTGGGAGGGTACGGGGATCCCCATGCATCTGCAAGCTGCAGCTGTGTATTAGCGCGGCCTTTAACCTCTGCTGCCCAATGGGAGGAGAGTTCAGGAATATCAGGAAATAAGACTCCAAATCCTGCCGTCTGCTGCCATTTTCTCCTCCAGCTGACTTCTTCGCCCTAAAACAGGCGCACCTGAGCTTTTTTCCCCCAGAGAACGACTTACAAGACATTCATTCCTACTAGAGACCACTGCAAATGTATTAAAAATATGAGTAAAGTTGAAGTTTTAAAGCTCACTCACAACCAAAAAGGGATCTCTACTGTAGACAGAAAGAGGTAAACTCGATGTTTGGACCTTCAGAATGATAATTCAGATCCTTCAGTCATATCATACACTCCTAGTTAGTTTTTATGTACTCAAAGACGTAAAATCTCTGGAGAATAGAAAAGTCCCCTAAAGTACTTTATGACCTTTTTTACATAATCATTAATCCCGTTTACTTATGCTTGCAAACCTTAAAAGACCTTTGTGCAGAATTTAAGAATGAAAGGACTCATTTCAGCCTACAACTCTAAACTCTGCATGCTCGGGCATGCAGGAAATAGTATGGCAGCGACAAAAATGCAACACCCAGACATTTGCTTTGTTAAATCAGGGTTACCATGGCATCGCAGGAATGTCTGTTTACAAGCATTACATTTATGCCACCAGATCCACCTAAATATTACAAAAATATTACTTAATGGCTTTTTATTGATTCTTTTTGATACCTAATTTCTTTAGATATTTTAGGCTATGTTATAAAGACTAGTTAAAAAGTTTATTTTCTGTCCAGAGAGCTGCTGTATCACAAACTACCAGCTAAAACCCTCTACAGCTGATTTGTATTTTGACTTAAATGCCTCTAGCAGCACAAAGAAGCTCAAAGTAAACAACTGGCTTGAGGTAATCATTAATAAAAGTTATTTTCTCACGTTTTTGTTTCTCTCTGCTTGGTAAAACCTACCCCCTCACAGCTGAACACACTCTACGAATCATCCCCAGCTCTGGGGCGGTACTTCGCTCAAGCAGAGGCGCACCTTTCCAGGTAACAAACCCACTCAACCCACTTGTTGTGCAGCATTTTTATTTTTATCATGACACCGCGAGAATTTCTCAAACCCAACATTTGCTTGTACTTCCGTGCCAGCGAGGATTCTGCAACTGTTCTGTACGAGCTGATGTTTAAGCTGCCAGAGGAGAACCTGGAGGAGCTGAGAAACGTCACTGTGAGCTTGGAGGTGGTGAAGAACGTGTTCAGACAGTTTCTCAATGATCAGGAGCCAGGTGACATGTCTGTCACCCCCACTTCCCTAAAGATGTCCCTGATGCATGGATGAGAGGTGTTGGGAAACGCGTTCTGATGCAAACTCTAAACCTTGTGTCTGTTGGCGTGCGTGGTTGTGGAGCGTGTCTGCTCACCACAGAAAGCTTCCCGTGGGTCCACACACACATAATGAACACTAGCCGTGTGAATGATCTCACATGATTGGGGTCAGGAAATCTGCCAGCTGATTTAAAAAAACCACTAAATCATGAACGTCTTGAGTTTTAAAATGTTTGTTTTTATTACGGTGCATTATTCGACTCTTTCTGTGACCTTCACTGACGAGCCTTTTTTTATATTTGTTATCTTGAATGTGACCAGGTAACATTTGGAAACTGTAACCTCAGGGCACATTTGGGCACATTTGACTGCTAAACAAACACTGAGATTCATGTAACAGTGGAGGAAAGGTTCTTTACTGTAAGTGTTGATGCCTGTGTGGAGACGATCCTCTGTGCAATTCTTTCTATATGTTTCAAATTGAATTTTTGTATGTTTTGGTTTAAAGCAACACTAAACAGTTTCCTGCTCCTCCGCCCTACTGGTTGAAAGTGGAATTACAGCTGTCGTAAATAACTCTGCTGCAGCCTGCTGTAGCTAGCGCTAACAACGAGCTAACGCTAACATGAGCCAACTGATACTAAAATAAACAACGAAGTAAGAAGATCCACACTGTTGGATAAAAGGTATTATTACTTACAAGTCCAGTAGCAACAAAGCCAGGTCACCATCAGTCCATGATTACTTAGCCTCAAACAAGTGTAGGTCACGCCGATGTTCACTCTGGTTTTAGCTCTTTGCTTCACCTTCAAAGACATTACTGTCTTACATTTACTTCCAGCCGCCGCCATGATGCCAACAAAAACTAAACTTCTTTCTTCTTTTGTGCTTTTGGTTGACAGTCTGCAAACTGAAAAAGCTAACTGTTAGCTTTTATATTAGCTACTGGCTAGGTTCCTGAATCCTGCCTGGAGCTAACAGAAGATAGCACATTACGCCCATCCTTAAATCCCTCCAGTGGTTGCCCCCTCATCTGAGCGAGCTGCTCCATTACTGCCACCCTCCTCGTGCTCTTAGGTCTGCAGACCAGCACCTTCTCACTGTTCCTAAGGTACGCGTCCCACGGGGAAACTGCTTTTTCTATCTCTGCCCCCAAATTCTGGAACTCACTACCTCTCCAGGTTGGACAGACGCCATCCATTGTCGTTTTTAAATCACGCCTGAAAACGCACTATTTCTCCATGACTTTTAACTCATAAACCTGGCTTCAGCTTTAAAGCCATACTATGCAACTTTTTCATATTTTAAAATCATGTTCTTGAGCCAGTATGTGCTAAAACGACCCTTTACAGGGTTAATAAAATGTCACTCAGACCCCCACCACCCTCTGTGGTTGCAACTTCAGAGTGGTCCACCTGTTGGACTTAAATAAAATGGAGCTGACATGCCTGGTGCTGCAGTCTGCTTCCAACATGTTTTAGATCATGAACACAGCTGAAAAGACAAACGCACAGCGAGGAGATAAGTTTCACTTTTGCTTTTGCTAACGAACACTAGGGGGTGCTAAAAACAAGCCAAAACTGCCAAGTGTTCTTTTAAATCACACTTTGCCATCCTCCTTTCCACTTTGGATGTTCATTTTCTAAACCTGTGGATTAGTATTATGTGGTTACACCTTGTTTGTTTGGCTTTTCCTTCCTTGTTCTTTTTATTGTTATTGTTATAAAATATGTGACTATTTCTGCCTGTGTTGTTTTATTGATGTGCAGCTCTTTGGTCAGTTGTAATGCCATGTTAAAAGCGCTCTATAAAAAAAGTGGTATGGTAAAATGCTAACAGCCGTTAAGCAAGTAGAGCTCCCCCTGGGGCACCTACCCTTCACACAAAATTGTTAAGTGCTGTTTCTGGTAAGCAGAGTGCTGTCCAATGTGAAGTTGGTAAATTTTCTACCTACAGAATCACTGAAACCCACTTTTAAACAAATAACTTAGTGTACACACGTCACTCATAAAACAGGTTTTTATTTTTATATTTATCAAGCGAGGAGTCTGCAACCTGCGACTTTTCATCACCACGGAAGAGGCTCCTTCCACTTGTGACGTGTGCATTTAGCCCACAACAGGAAGTTTACCTGTACGTATTTAGTGGAATACCTGCATGAAATACCAAGAAAGACGATGATAATTAAAGAAAGTGGATTTTCAGGCAAGAAATGTAACTTTTTTTTCATCAGAAATTAAGTCAACATTTTAGTACCAGAAATGGCAAAAAAAAAAAAAAAAAGTAATAAAATTAAAAGTGTTTTATTCATCAGAAGATCAGTCATGCATGTCTGGTTTGACTGCTTGTCCAGGGCCCTTTCTTTCTGCAGCTTCATAAATTTAAGTAAAATTTTATCAGCTTGCAGGTTTAGACCATTTCATCTTGTTTAATGCTGAGGAGAGGAAAAGACTCGCTACAGGCAGCCAAAGAGAAGCAATTGCTCTGATAGTTTTCACACAGCGAGGAGTGGACCACCCTCAGGTCTCTCAGTCAGACTTAGCTCTAATCAAAGGAATTACAGGAACACCAACCAGCTACATCACACACTCTCCAGGCCTCAGCTACTCTTTCTGTTCCATGCTGTACAGGTGAAAGTCTAAAACTGAGAATATGGTGCTGAAGTCCATTTATTTCAATAATTCAACGGAGAAGCTGGAAATATCTGGCTTTGCATGGGATGAGTCTACCTCAGATGTTAGTTTTACCTTTAATTACTGACATACATGAACTTTTGCACCATATTCTAATTTTTTGAGTTTCATCTGTAAATGTTTGTAAGTTGACTGGCTGCAGTCAGTTCCTCTAACAGGCTAACAAACATTAGCCGACTGGTGGTGGTCCATCTTCTCAATCCTATTTTCACCTAAAGCCAGATTTACTATAAGCAGCAGCTCTGCTGCAAACAAGACACGGCACTGAAGGAGAGTCCTTATAATTATAGATCAAAGAAATAATATTCATTTATTACATTTGTTATAAAATTATTTTTGAGTAAAAACACTCAAAAAAATTATTTTTCCTTCTAAATGTGATAAAAAAGTGTGTTATTCATTCAAATAAATACATTTAAAAATGGCTGATGACATTTAAATGATGAGAAAAAGTGACGTATAAAACTGTTCCAGCTTCTTGAACATAACACCCTCCATAATAACTCTGTCCTACTTCTGCCTACAACGAAGCAAAGTCCTGAGAGTCTAGGAAGTAGCTGCAACGATCCCATTAAAGAGTTATCTGTCCTTTGGGCTTAAAGATTAGGGCGGGCGGTGCATCAGGATTCAGACATCAGGAGGTGTCACACTTTCTTCTCCAGCCGTAGCTTCTCCACCAGCTCCTGCCGGATTTGTGACAAAACCACTCCTAGACCACGAAAAGGAGTGATGGGTTCCTACGGATCGAGCCTGGACGACATCCTGGAGGAGGACATGCACCACTGGTACACAAAGTTCATGAGGGAATCTCCTTCAGGACTCATCACGCTGTTCGAGCTGAAGACCATGTTGGAAATGAACGGGATGACGGAGGAGGCCAGTAGTTATGTGGACCAAGTCTTCCTGACTTTTGACATGGACGGGGTAGGAAACATTCAACTTCTCTATTTGTTTACCTACATTATTAATAATAAAAGTGTTTGAGCCAACTAAAAGAGAAAAGACTAATAGATTTTTGATTCAGGCTATTTTTTAGCAGTTAAACTCAAATTTGCTGCTGAAAATAAAATATTTCTGTGTTTTTGCATTTTTTTAATATTGTGTTTATTAATGCTTAATAACGCATTAACGTTAATAAAGGGACCCTTTGTTTATTAATGCTTAATAATGCACTATAAGTAACGCTAATAAATGGACCCTTTGTTTATTAATGCGTAATAACGCACTAAGTAACGTTAATAAAGGGACCCTTTGTTTATTAATGCTTAATAACGCACTAAGTAACGTTAATAAAGGGACCCTTTGTTTATTAATGCTTAATAACGCACTAAGTAACGTTAATAAAGGGACCCTTTGTTTATTAATGCTTAATAACGCACTCAGTAAAATTAATAAAGGGACCCTTTGTTTATTATTGCTTAATAACGCACTAAGTAACGTAAATAAAGNNNTAGGACATGTTGAAGGATATTTAACCTTAACCCCGAAATTCCACTATCTCCGCTCCGCTCCGCTCCGATCCGCCCCCGCTCTCCGCCGCCGCTCGCTTCCGAACTCAATTCACACTATACCCGCTCTACAACGGCTCCGCCCCGGTGCGGAGACCTGAGGTGCGCAAACAGGCATGCGCGGGAGTTTCCAGATCTCGCGATACAGTCCGAGCAATAAATGCGGAAGTTAGATCCAAACAAATCATTCTGTGATTAAAATATTTTTAACACGGTCTTCAAATGTGTAAACACGTAAAAAATGTTTTGAGACGAATGTGTATACATGTAATAGTCATTAGATAAAAATACCTGTACATATGAAACAAAAAAACGCTTTTGTTTATAGATTTATTGTGAAAAAACGGAAGTTGTGCTTGCTCACTTTCCTGTTGGGCGGTTGTGATTTCTGTAGATTGACTGCGGAGGTTCTCCGGCGTCCGGCAAAAATAGGATCGAATCAATTTTGCCGGATGGCGGAACGGCGGGCGGCGCACTGCGCCGCACGGCCGCAGTAGTGGAACAGCTCTGATTGACTACAAAGGAACCGTTTTTGCTGCGGAGTTCGTGCCGCAGCGGAGCGGAGATAGTGGAATTTGGGGGTTAGAGATCTTTGACTGAACCTTGTTTTTACTTAAGTCCATTAAACATAGAATAAAGATAAATGTATTAGTGTTCATTAGAGTTTCCGTGTAAGAACAACACTCCTGAATCATTTCAATGATGTGATAAAATACTAAAACGGTTCATTCTGAATTTTCTAAATTCTTGGTTTAACTGGTAATATTTTACAACAAGGGTCCCTTTATTAACGTTAGTGCATTATTAAGCATTAATAAACTATTAAATTAAGTATTAACAACTGCTTTACCATATTATGTAATGCATTACTACACGGACACCCCCCTGGCCCTTTGTCCTAACCTATAGGACACTTAATAGTTAACAATAATAATAATAAAGTTAATAAAGGGATCCTTTGTTTAATAATGCTTAATAACGCACTAAGTAACGTAAATAAAGGGACCCTTTGTTTATTAATGCTTAATAACGCATTAACGTTAATAAAGGGACCCTTTGTTTATTAATGCTTAATAATGCACTATAAGTAACGCTAATAAATGGACCCTTTGTTTATTAATGCGTAATAACGCACTAAGTAACGTTAATAAAGGGACCCTTTGTTTATTAATGCTTAATAACGCACTAAGTAACGTTAATAAAGGGACCCTTTGTTTATTAATGCTTAATAACGCACTAAGTAACGTTAATAAAGGGACCCTTTGTTTATTAATGCTTAATAACGCACTCAGTAAAATTAATAAAGGGACCCTTTGTTTATTATTGCTTAATAACGCACTAAGTAACGTAAATAAAGGGACCCTTTGTTTATTAATGCTTAAGAACGCATTAACGTTAATAAAGGGACCCTTTGTTTATTAATGCTTAATAATGCACTATAAGTAACGCTAATAAATGGACCCTTTGTTTATTAATGCTTAATAACGCACTAAGTACCATTAATAAAGGGACCCTTATTCTAAAGTGTTACCGTTAAACTAGTTGTAACTTTGCATATAAGCAGAGATGTTTATGCTTTGTTTATTGTTTTTTTCCACAGGACGGCTATCTGGACTTTGTTGAATACATCGCAGCTATAAGTTTGTTACTAAAAGGAGAAGTAAATCAGAAACTAAAGTGGTACTTTAAGCTTTTTGACCAAGATGGAAATGGAAAAATTGACAAGGAGGAACTGGAGACTATTTTTAAGGTAAATGCTTTCATTTAAATAATTTCTCCAAACAAGTTTTATATTCCCAGGAAACGGCAGCTTGGGTCACTGACTATTAACGTGTTGTTTAACAGGACATGAACTCAACTTAACACCTAATCTGGGTCCCTGTTACCTCACCAGAGAGCTAAATACGACCTTAGCTATTATCTAATTCACAGCCCAAATACGTCACACGACAAACACAACCACTGTTGCAGTTTCACCTGTTTAAGCTTAATTATATCACAAATATGCAGATTATTCATCATTAAAAGCACTTTTGTTTAGACTGCATGAGTGAAACCACTTAAATGATGCATTTAGGTGCTTCTTTTTCTGGTTTTGCATTCTATAATCATAGCTAACCTTTACAAAAATCCTCTTTTAGGCTATTCAAGACATCACTAGAAGTTATGACATCCATCCAGATGAGATTGTGACTCTTATTTATGAAAAGATTGACATCAAAAGAGAAGGTAATAAATAATTAGGATTAAACGCAGCTTCCAGCTCATGTAAAAACAGTGATTCATTGTTAGAAACAATATATTTCTATTTTTTTACATTTCCTAGGTGAACTGACGCTGGAGGAGTTCATCAGCGGAGCTAGGGAGCATCCGGACATCATGGATATGCTAACGAGGATGATGGATCTCACTCATGTCCTGGAAATCATCATCAAGGGTCAGAAGAGGAAAGCTGTAAAATGAGTCCAACAAGCAGGACCGTGGGAGGAGTTCAGAGCTGAATACAGGTTGTGCTTGGAAGAGTTAATCCAATCTCTGAAGGCACCAAATTAACTGACTGAGCCGTGACGCAGAGGGAGGAAGAGCTTCAGCTCCTTTCCTCTTCTTAGTGCTCCCAGCACTTTGATCACAGCTTTTTTAGAAGTAAAAAACAAGTTATTTTCAGTGAGAAAAGGCTGATTTTCTCCAAGGTTTTCCCGTGTGACTCAAAGGTGTGCAAATAGAACGATGAAGTCAGATCTGCTCATTTTGAATGGAGCTCAGTGTTGAAGCAGCTTCTTCGCGCACAGAAATATCAGATGCAAAGAAAAACAACAGGGGATGAGTGTTCAACAGGCTTTTATGAATTTTATGTTGATTAGTTTCATTAAAAACCACCAGGATGGTGTGAATTGTTCTTTAGGGTCTCCATAAAATCTTTACTTCTAGTTAAAAACTAGCAAATTGATGCAATATGCATAGATGATTATGTACAGGACGTGATATTTTACTATATTTTGTAAATTCTAAGACAACAATGATGCCTTTAATAAGATTGTTAATGTTAAAGTTGTTTAAATGTTTTTTTAGACAGCTAAAAATGCAAATGTGGAATAAACACATTTCAAACTGTAGACATTGAACTAAGGTAATTGTTGTCTTTGTTTTTTAAATTTATAATGTTTATTGTTCAAACAGGGAGAGGCGATGTAAAACAGAGTTGATTTAGAGACTGAATGAGTGATCTGCTTTTATTCTTTAAGTCCACTTTTAAAACAAGCTTTGGAAACCAGCAAGTTTAAATTTAAATGCACATGTCTGGTCTTGTTTTAGAAATAAATACTGAATTTCTTTTTGTTTCCAGAATGTGCAGAAAAAAAGCTCAAATCTGCAAAAATGACCTCAGTCACCAAAAGTTGACTTTAGATTAAACCAACTCAAATCTGCACCTCTGAGTGAAACGATCAGCCCATCCTGAAGGTCATTCAAACATGACAGTTAATCATTGAACAAGCAGTACTCTTACGGATCAAAACGTACAGAAATGAGAAATTCAAAGTTGTGCAAATCAAATAAAAGATAAGGTTTGACTCCAGGTAGCACTCAGAGGTTTGCTACATTTATCGGATGATGCAGTTACATAACTGCAAGGATCAACCCTTCAGCCATCATATATATAACAGCTGTCTGTTTCCAGAGCTTTGCACTGCACACTGCTTCCTACTGTCTGCCACCACAGCTCAGGACCATGCAGTCCGCCGAGGCCAAACTCAACAGGAACAGTCTGATCCTGACTCTGAAACGATACAGCTCAGCCGTCAGCGACATGGAGAGGACCATTCTGTTGCCCAGTCTGCTGCGAGATGTGCCCTCTGACTGCGAAGCAGCCAGGGAGACCTGCAGGGATCTGTACGCCAACTACCTGATGCTCAAGGGCGTCCGGAACACAGTGGAGAGCAGCCTGGTCCTGTTGGACGACCACAAGGCCAAGAACACGGCACTCACCAAGAGCTCCGAGCTGGTCGTAGACGCTGATCCTGAGGCGGTGTTTCTCTTCCATCTGAGAGGGATGTTTTCTGTGATGAGTGAGCTCACCCAAAAGACTAAGAGCCTGACGGAGAAATACTTGGACATAATTGGAGTTGCAAATTAATGCTGAAACAACGTAGTGTTTTTAAAGTGTCATCCAGTGACCCAGAGATACCTTTGCATATGGAATAAACGTGCTTTGCCAAAACTAGTCTGTTGAATCTCATGTTTTTAACCCTGTTTTTGTTTATTTCCACAATACAGCTTTTTTAAAAAGTCACATATAAGCAGAGGTTTAATTCTGGGCTTTCTGTGATTTATGAATAAAGATATTATCACCATATGGAAAAACTGCAGGTAGAAAATGACTAATTTGGGATATTTTTTATTTACATATTTTTATTTCACACCAACAGGCTGCTCCAGACAAAAACAGTTTGCACAAGATCCTCTCTTTTCCTTTCATTCTTCATCTCAGCAGCAACTTAGCGCACAGGATAGAAGGGCTCGACGATCTCTGCATAGGTCTTTTTCTCTGGTTGGATCAAAGACACAGAAAAACGATTTCATTGCTCACAAACATGAACGTGTATTCAGTCTCAGGACAACAAAATCTCAGAAAGGTCTGACTTATGATCAGAAAATTCTGACCAAACTTCAAAGACAACTGTAACTGAATCAACGCATCAGCTAGCATGTCAGAGCTATTCCAGGGATGTTTGAGCTCATTTGCTGCACAAGCACAACCAGACAGACTTACCCTTTACTGGAAATCTCTCTGGGTGGAGTCTGACGTACTCGTTCATATCTCGGTCCAGTCTGGCATAGGTGTAGTTTTCACGTTTCGTAAGATGATAGCCGATGAACCAGCCGATAGTTGCAGAAAGAACCTGTCGATGAACACCTGAAACAAAAAAGGCAACAAATTAAATTCAACTTTATTTATAATCCACTTTTCAAACAAGTGAAATTTAAGGTGCTGAACAATGAAAAATTAAAATGGATGACAGTAAATAAGCACAGAAATCAAACAGATTAGAATAAGATTAAATCAAAATGAGTAGATTTATAAAACAAAAAAGCCAATTTGGAAATTTCAGAATAGTAGAAGATCAGAAAAAACAACAAGCATGTTAAAATAGGCACAGCACTGGCAGATCAGTACAGTAACAGATACTATGAATGAATAGTTTTAAATAGTCATACAACATAAATCTGAGCCCTTTTCAGGAGCAACAGTCAGATTTCTGGCTGAGTTTTGAATCAACTGGAAGATCTGGATCCCCAAATCAAACAGTACTGCAACAATCAGGCCTACAAATGCACCAGTTCTCTAGCATAAACTTGAGACATGTTGATATTTTACCCTTTTGTCTTAGGCACTTAGCTTTTGCTTATAAACATATGTAAACATATTCCAAATTATGCATTGAGTAAGCAAACACAACATTTGGAAATCTAAAAGAAAAACTTAAGGCAGTATTTCCCCATTTGCGTGTTGATCACTTGTAAAAACAAACTTGATTCATGCTGAGAAGCTAATTTGAATCAAGTGTTTCAGCAGCAGAAGCATCTAAAACATGCAGGACCGAAGGTAGAGTGAACCAAGATTGGATAAACATAAAATCAAAATATAATTCGTAACATTATAAAATGTTAAGCAGACTGCATATTTGTCTTTCTCTGCAGACATAAACAGCTTGATGCTAACCTGATTTGAGCGGAGGCCTGTGACACATAGCATTATGGAGCATCGCGGAGAGCCAGCCGGCACTGGCCAACCACACCGAATTCCTGTTCACTATTCCCGGAGGAGGGAGAGACTTTCCTTCTTCAGGAATAAGCCCCATAGCGACTAATTTAGCCCCGAAAGAGCAGTTCTCGGTCACCTATCGGGTCGTGCGCTCCAGTTATTAGCTAGCTATCACCTCTCGTAGGAAGTCAAGGACATGACGTGCAACCCAATGACTCGTCCGGACAAAACAACAACTGAGAGCAGTTCCGCCCGGTCTGTTTCCTAGCAACCAAGACAAGAAGACAAAACCTTCAATTTGCTAGCTAGCTTCTGAGAACCACAAAAACAAACAATTACATTAGTAAGACCACGGAGATAAAACGGTGTTTAGGATCGAATAGTAGTAGGAGCGTACTACTCAATAAACACCAAAGGCTACGGTTGTTATTTTTTATTTAACAACACAGGTAAATGCACATCAATTATATGAAACGTATGATTTTATGATGTGTACTGAAGCATTAGCGGAGTAGCCTTACGTGAGTGAATGACATCATTGAGTGCATTGCCCCCCTCTTCCTCCCTCCTCTTCCTCCCTCCTCCTTTATCAGACGGGCTGCTGCTGCTACTGGGCTGCCTGCTAGGACACAGCTCACAGCCGGGGAAATAATGCCCTGCCCAGCAGCGGTTTTGCTTATTTGAGGAGGTGACCTATGCATACCAAGTAGTTACAAGTCCGGGGATATCCCCGTGTTTTTTGGTAAGTGCAAACTATTTCCCGTCTCGATTCACTGGGCAGACTTTGATTTTTCTCCTCCTCCTGCATCTGCAGAGGCTGCCAAAATGGCTAGAAACGCACGGCAGCAGCTCTGCTAGTAGCTACTGTTGCTAGCTCGAAGAAGGTAAATGGTTATTGACAAGAAGTGGAAGGCCAAGTCAGAGTAAACAGGAGTTGGAGGCTTTAGTTGTTGCTTTATTAAACATTAGGAGGAAAAAGGGGCGCGACACCGAACGTGTTCACCTTCTATATTCAAGCTAGCTTTAATTAATGTCCCCTATGGTATCAACATGTCGTTTTTTCTAGCAAGCAACAGTTTATAAAAAATGCTATTTTTTTGTTGTAAACAAGGAAATTTTAATATGTAATCCTTTTTATTTATTTATGTACATGCTTATATTTTAGGAGGATATTGAGATGAAATAGAAAAATAGTAGGCCAGCTAAGTAGCTGAGATAGTAAAAATCAAAATATGTAAATGTAAACAAAAAAAAAATCCAAACCAAAATAACTTAAAGTGACTGTGTGTATTTTTCCTGGCGATAGGGGGCAGTACATAAATCATTGCAAGCTAGCGGTATTTTTGTGTTCAAGTAAGACCTTACCAACGGATGGCCATTAGGGTCAAAAATCCTTGGGAGTGCAATTTCAAAGGAGTACTTCGTCAGATCGTTCAACCTCCAGCAAAATGACAAACACGTCAGAATCCCTTTCATCACTGGCAACAAGCGAAGAGGTAAATGTTTAAAACAACATTTATGAATGGCGAAGGTTTTGTAACTGCTTGTTACAAATCTGTAAATGCGTTTTGTCCTCATGGGCTCCTGTAGAAGGAAACATTGCGTCTAATATGGCGTCGCCCAGAGACTTAGACCCCCGCCGATGTATTGTAGACCCATTCTTTATATGTTACGTAGCCGCCAATATTTTTCAACAACTGGACATCATTTAATTCATTTTCAACAACATTTCGATGGATATTTCCAGAGATTAATGGTATAAACTACACATTGTCACTTTAAATTAGCCTCTGTGGGGTTAAAATGGAATTTTATCCCATCTTTTATAATATTCATATAATGTTTATTAATAGAATATTCATTCGCAAAATCATCACTATTATACAATTTACGTAACAATCTGCACGTTTATCATAAAGGAGGGAGGAGGTACAACATTAACCACATTTCTTTTGAACTTAAATTGTACATATGTTTTAATTGTTTCTAATTTACAGGTAATTCGTTTGAGTATAAATAAGTCAGAAGTCTTGCTTTTATTATATATATATATATATATATATATATATATATATATACACACACACACATTTTTTTCTCCCAATTTTCATAAACTTCAATTTTCCACTACTAAAGATGGCAGCAGAACTGGAGGTAGCCAGGATGAAAATGTCGAGATTGTCTGTAGGAATGGATAGGATAGGTTCAGGAATCAGAGATGAACCTAGAGAATAACAAGATATTTGTGGATGAAGTAAAAGAGGACATGAAGCTAATTGGTGGGAGAACAGGGGGTGTGGAGGGTAGTAGATGGAGCCAGATGATTCATTGTGGTGACTCCTGCACAAAGGAAAAGAACAAATTTCTTTGTTCCAATACAAAATCCAACACGACTGTTCAAATTTGAAATCTTTACCTCAAAACTCCATGAGGAATAACAAATCCAGAATTGTTTATTAGACATCATATACTCATTATTTGTATTTTCCAGTTTCTTTTTCTGTGCTCTGATTCAGGATAACATGTTTATTACCTTCTATTTCCAAATAATTGTTTATCTATGTTGTTTATATAGTAAAATATTTTTATAAAAAATGAAAACCATTGTGTTCTGAAGAAACTTGAAAACTTTAAAGCAATACTTTTTCTCCTGAGTTTTCCAGTTTAAATAGCATTTACAAGCATAAGTTTAGGATTTCCTTTCCATCCATCCACACACAGAAGACCCAGAGCAAGTTGCATCTCCCTCTCTGTTTCTGTAGAAGTGATCTGAGTCATGAGGACGCTGCCCTTCGTGTTTCACAGCATTTCTGGGCCTCCGTCATCTCTCCACTTATCACTTTCTGTAAACATTTCTCCACAGATTAGAATGAGCATGGAAGATTATGACTACTTGTTCAAAATAGTTCTCATAGGAAATGCTGGAGTCGGGAAAACATGTCTCGTCCGGCGCTTCACTCAGGTCTGTGTTTTACTACTTCGTTACAGAAACATTAAAAATGTGAATACTTGTTTCACTTTTTTTAATTGAAACTTTCAGGGCCTTTTCCCACCTGGACAAGGGGCTACTATTGGAGTAGATTTCATGATCAAAACTGTGGAAATCAAAGGGGAGAAGGTCAAGGTACATCAGGGTTATCATGATGTCTTAGAAGTCTTTGTATTCATGGTCGACGTGGTAGTCTCATGTTTATTGTTGTGTTGTTCCAGTTGCAGATTTGGGACACAGCTGGACAGGAGAGATTTCGCTCCATTACTCAGAGTTATTACCGTAGTGCCAATGCCCTCATTCTCACGTACGACATTACCTGTGAGGACTCCTTCAGGTGCCTTCCAGAGTGGCTGAGGGAGATTGAGCAGTATGCCAACAACCAAGTTGTGACTATATTAGTCGGTAAGAAAACCTGACTATCTTCTTTCTTGATGGATTATAGTCTTTTGTCTGAAATTTATACAAGTGGTGTTCCCATTGATTGGCCATGGCCTGATTTTCATGAAAAAGTATGTGATTGGCGTATTCCGATCAATCTCTTTCAGAGCCGATCACCTGTAGGTCATACTGTGCAGCCTGTACAGACCGTGTGTGCAGCGTAGCGTCTGCCTGTCCCCTTCGTTTGCGCTGCGCAGGCGCCCAACGGCAGATCATAAACATGTCTGCCGTAGGAAACGTTTACACTATTTGTGAGAGTGATGTAAAGTTTACATCAACACATGCAACAACAAAAAATACTGTGCAGGGGACATACTTGCCAACCCTCCCGAATTTTCCGGGAGACTCCCGAATTTCAGCGCCCCCTCCCGAAAATCTCCCAGAGCCACCATTCTCTCGAATTTCCTGCCTGTTATAGCTAGCGCTAACAATGAGCTAACGCTAACATGAGCCAACTAATACTAAAATAAACCACGAAGTAAAAAGATCCACACTGTTGGACAAAAATTATCATTACTTACAAGTCCAGTAGCAACAAAGCCAGGTCACCATCAGTCTGTGATCTAGTAGCCTCCATTAGTTCCCTCAAACTAGTGTAGGCCACGCTGATGTTCACTCTGGTTTTAGCTCTTTGCTTCGCCTCTAAAGACATTACCCTTTTACTTCCATGATGCCAACAGAAAAAGCCAACGTCTTCATTTTCTACTTCTTGTGCTTTTATTGATGATCAGCGAACTGAAAATGCTAACCACTAGCATTACAGCTAACAGCCGTAAAGCCGGTATAAGAGCTCCCCTTATAGGGCACTTACCTGCTCCACAAAGTGCAGTATCTGGCCAGTAGAGGGCTGCAGAGTGGTGCACTGCAGCGAAAGAAAGGAAAACCCCTGGAGCAGCAACAGTCAGAAGGCAGCTAGCACAGCCTATATCCGTCCACAATTGTCTGTACAGGCATGACAAATTTGTCACATTTAAGGGACTTGTGACTTGATTCAAGGAGCACGCTGATGACCAGCATTTGGACTTGCAGAGTTAGTAATTAAACTTGGAATCGGACTCTGATGTGCAAATGTGGCACACCGCCGTTTGATGCATTCAGCCTGTTCAGAGAGAGTCCACACGTATTACGCTTTATGCAGTTTGCTTTTACAGATTTTATTTTCCTGCATCTATCGGTGATCGGCAGCAAATAACTTGATCGGAGCGTCCCTACTTTTTATAAAAGGTTTGTTAAACCAACCCAGAAAAAAAAAATTTAGTGCTGCTTTGTGGTTTTAGGTTCTCATCACTCGCCTGTAAAGAACAGCTCACACAGTCTTTGCTGAATTTCATCTCCCACATGTAGTCTCTCTTACTCACACACACACACACACACACACACACACACACCTCCATTCTGATTTTTCATTACACACTCTCCAGTCAGACTGTCTCAGAGTGATTCACTGTGATATACAACAGATTAAATCATTTATTTTGCTTTTTTTTAGGTAATAAAATTGATTTGGCAGACAAGAGAGAAGTTCTCAGGCAGAGGGCTGAAGACTTCGCTCAGGCTCAGAGCATGCTGTATCTGGAGACGTCGGCCAAAGAATCCGACAACGTCGAGAAGCTTTTCCTCGACCTGGCGTGCGAACTCATCCGAGAGGCCAAACAGAACAAGCTCGATAACAATGACACTGCCCCAATGCCCGGCGAGGGTAAAACCATCAGTTATTTGAACTGCTGCAGTCTCAATTAAAGGACGTTCAGCGGCCAAGCTGTGCTAACACAGCAGCCATTGACTGTAGAACGTAGATAGCTGAGCCCCGATGCCTCCGTCTCACTAAGACGGCATAAAGCCAACACTTAGTTTGGAAAATTCTAGTCTCATGCCTCTTTTAAGCTGTAAAAGGGAGCTAGGTAATTTTATTTAAAAAAAAATCTATCACCACATTTTATTTCCCCCCTGGGACAGAAATGAGCTGATGCTTTCTGGAATCAGAGTAGGGCTTCGTGTTATTCTCATAAATGGTAAAACGGCAGGTTTTTCCTGTTTGGGTCATTTCTCATCCAACATCAGTATTCACCAGCAGTATTACGAGAGCAAAAAACCAGCTCCGCCAGGTATTTTGTTATAAATCCCTCCCACCTGACATGTTTCACGGTTGTCAGAGTTTATCATGTTTACATACTCTGCATTTATGAGGTTAGCAAGTTTGATCAAAATGCAAAAAAAGGCTTTGAAATTGTACCGTAGGCTCAGCTGCACATGGTTACTCCCCGTCATTTCTTCTGCTCTGAGAATCACATTCAGTGTTTTTAGCTTTTGACATTTCTGAATCATTTCCCCACCGCTCATTACAGACTGTGAAATATTGTTTCCTAATCCGACTTTTTTACTTGCTGCTAGCGTGTGTTTTTATGTCGACTAACAAAAACAGAAATGCATAAAAACGACAGTATTGTGTGAGGCGATTCTTCTTTTTTAGTATTCTGGCAGGGCTTGTGATAGTTCATTTAGTTTGATGCAGTTGGACATTTCTATTAAAACGACTTATACGTAGTTTATTCAACTAGGGATTTATAATATTTTTGATTGTCAGCTGTTTTTATTTTTATCCATACTTGTATTCCTGCATTTGTTGCTGCTGCCTAGTCACAAAGTTGTTTGAAGGAATTTGTTCATAGCTCTCTATAACTTGTTGTTTCATATGCTTTTTAAAAAAAGATTATTTTAATGTTCAGCATGGTAGTTTTGTCTAAAATGATGTTTCATTTATTTGCCATAACTGCAATCGGCTATATTGCACAATGCCATATACTGCACACTTTTATTTTGAAATGGTAACATTTTAGTGTTTTTGTTGTACAGATTTAGTACTGTAGTACATTTTGGCACTTTTATAATTTTGTATTTTCTGTAATCTTTCTGTTTGAGCATTCTGTTTTGCCTTGTGTTTTAGATTTAATTGCAGCTGCTTGTGGTTAATCTTCTTTCTGTCTACTCAAGATGGGTAATACAACAGAAACGCTGTTGGGATGTTGTGCTTCTTTTGTGTACAAAATGATCCCTAAAATACCCTGTAAAACATTAAACATCTACACTAATTATTTTGTTTTTGCTGTATAGTTTTGAGCATTTGGTCTGATTTATTTAAGTGGTAAAGGAATGTGCAAAAGCTTTCTCTTTGTATTTTGCTCTCAACCAGCCAAATATGTCAAGAAGTTGTTCTCAACGAGAAATCAAAAGAATGGGCCAGAAAGGGGGAAATTGAAAGGGGAAAAAAAAACGAAACATGATTGAGTTTTTAGTTTTAATTTTCAACATGTAACAATCTAATATACAATAGATTTGTTCATTTAATAATTTGCAGCCCTCCTTTTTAAATAAGTCAATTTTTTTGCACACTTAAGTTTAAATAAAAGATTATTTTATCATTTTTAATATAATTGATTTAGTTATCCCAAAAAAATGCTAGCATAATTTGTTTAACTCCATTTTATAATTTATAAAGAAAATCCAAAATTATTGTTTTTAATCATTTGAATTTACAAAAATGGCAATCTGAATAAGGAACTTATTTTGTATGGTTTTTATTAGAAATATATCAAAGTAACACATTTAATTAAAAACCTTTTGACAGAGAACTTGCAGTAAAACACATCGACATATGGTAAAACATGATCGTTACATATTTTGGACTTTTATTTTGAAGTCCGTACCGGAAGTAAGCCGGCCATCAGCGAGTGTCACGTGACACTCATGTCACGATCGATTTTGGCTACAGTAAGATGAGAGAGAAGGAAGTAAACACAGAATCAGCGTAAAATGTAAATTAATGACGTTCTTACGCAATTAAGTATTTTCCGTACACTGATAAGAGTTTCAAGTGAAGTGATCGGTTTGTTACACATTTCCGGTAATTACCGCTAGCTTCACCACGTTAGTTCCACGCGCTTAAATATCCATTAGCTTCTTTTCTGCCATTTTACTAAAATTTCATTGAATGTGGCGCAGAAATTTCCCTGCCAGTGCTCAATTTCTCTGGTGTTTTTTGGGGGGATTTTAGAAGTGAAATGTTCCCGAATGCGAGTCTATTTAAGACGTATTTTTGGAGGCGAACTTGCAGCCCACGTAAAACTCCAACTCCCACAATCCTTAGCGAGACATCTACTGTACGAACCATCTGCTTTGTGTGTGTATACACATTCTGCTCTACAGCTCTATATCAAAGTTATTAAATGGGAGGACTTTTCGCCCTGCTGCCTGCTGATTGGAGGACTTACCGCAGCTCTAAAGTCACAAGCTGAATGGCAACACCTCTCCTGACCTGCTGACAGGAGGATTCTCACTTCCTTTTTTCTACGGGACAAGTCTTCTCAGTGTAAAGACAGCAGAGATCATGCGCCCGGGTTAATCATAAGCCGCGGATTTACTGTGATTTATCTGTAAAGATGTCTGGAATCAGGACGCAGGGTTTAACCAGGGCTGCAGCTACCTGCGTCCTAGTGTTGATTTTTCCTTGTTTACACGTGACTTCTCTAAAATCGCAACTTTTCACTAGACTGGGAGCGCTGCGTTATTCCTCAGAGCCACCCATCAGCTATAAGACCCTTTACTTTGAGCAGAAGGTGAGTAAATAAAGTGCTTTTATTTTGTAACTTAGTATTTTATTTTGGTTAATACATTTTTTTCATGTCTGACTACTTCCTCTTTTTATTGTTTCTCTTTCACTTCTTCAATTATTTGATTTTTACACTTTAAATCTATCTATCTATCATCTATCTATCTATCTATCTATCTATCTATCTATCTATCTATCTATCTATCTATCTATCATCTATCTATCTATCTATCTATCTATCATCTATCTATCTATCATCTATCTATCTATCTATCTATCTATCATCTATCTATCTATCTATCATCTATCTATCTATCATCTATCTGTCTGTCTGTCTGTCTGTCATTAGTTTACTCAGCCTTTTATTTACTATTTGCTTGTACTTTTACTATTTTTGTTTTCTTGATACAATTTACTGCACCACTTGCTCTTTTTAAAATTCCCATCACTCCTAATTCTATAGAGGTTTATGTGTTGTGTCTGCAGACAATAGGCGTTTCCATCTGACTTCCTGTAGTGAAGGGAAAGCCATCACAATTGGCCCTGTTCCTGCCAGCAGACTGGTAACCATCCTTCCTGGCTCTGTGCCTAAAGAGGTCTCCAGGGTCCACTGAATATAAAACGCTTTACCTCAGGGGGGTTTGAAAGATGTCCATTCAGCCCTGTTTTCTTATCTTCCATTTATCGTTACTTCATGGAGATCCAGATTGCGTGTTGAGTGGTGTGTGCACAGAGAACGCAACACACCTGTTTCAGTCAAAACAAGCAGAGTTGATGTAGAAATACCAGAGCAATCAGGCAGTATTACATTACATTTAATTGTGTTTCTATTAATTGGTAATTTTTTCTTATTGGTTGAAGAAATTTTGCTCACATGAGTGATTTTGTGATGGATGTTTTAATCAGCAAACTAGCCGATCAGTCACAAAAGTAACAGTTTAGTTGATACCGTGGCTCCGACCAAGTAGCTCTAAACAATGTTTGGATGTGCAGACAATGCTCTACATCTGTTCCAGCTTGCAGCATCCTGTCTAATCAACCAAGCTGACAAGATCATTTCCTTTTTTCCTACACCCCCGGTCTTGTCTCATGTGGGTTTCTTGTTATCTAATCAATGAGAAATTGTACGCTTCTCCATGATAAGTACTACAATTAAAAGTCTTGTTAACCTCCAGTCAAGCAGAATGGCTGCTATCTCTAAATAATTACTAATCATGCAGCCTTTGCTACAGATCACACAGCAAACTGGTGTGAAGGTGCACCGAGTAATTTAGTTGTCATCAGGAAATCCTCCTGACTGCGGTCTGCCTCCAGACAATGAATGGAAGTGTCCTTTAGCATCCTTTTAATTAGCTGCTGTACGTCTTCCTCAGCCTCTGCATTGGTTGTTTACTTTGAGTGACCTTTTGTGCTAGGAAGCAAATGCAGCCTCTTGAATTGTGGGATGGTCGATGCTCAATGGTGGCTGTGCAGTATTTGCACTGAATTTAAATGGGAACGCACCACAGAGGAGCTGCCTGCTTTAAGCCACATGGTGGCGCTACTAATCAGGTTCTGGAAGTGTTATAAAACCAGACTACCAGGATGTGTGATGAGCATACTGAGTGCATACTCACATTCTTTATTTAGTCAAAGCACTTTACGGGTTTAGTGCTCTTTTAGATCTTAGTTTTAATGTTTTGTCCTGTGAAAAGCCTTATTTCAGATCTTTGAGAAACTTATAAAATAAAAAAGAATGAAGAGGACAAAAGGTGTTGTACGATTAAAGATTAAAGAGAACTCGAGTCCTGGACTCAAGTCACGTTTAAGGGACTCGACTCAAGGAGCACGTCAGTGACTTGTACTTGGACTCAGATTACAAAGATACTAAGCAGTTTTGGCTTGTTTTTAGCACCCCCTAGTGTCCGTTAGTGAAACCAAAATTTAAACCTATCTCCGCGCTGTGCGTTTGTCTTTTTAACACCTTAATCTAACTGCTGAAATGTCTCCTCAGCCTTCATTAGTGTCTACAGGAGCGGTTCATCACTAAATCAAACTTTTTTAGATAATGTTTGGAACTTGGACTCGGGCTTACAACCTAGAGACTTGATTCAGACTTGCAAAGTTAGGACTCAAACATGGACTTTTTAAAATCTCTTTATTCTTTGATTAGCACTCCAACATCTCAACAGAGAACACAAATCCACCACAGGCAACATTGCAGTTTAACAAGACTAATTGGCTGAAGCACATGCTTAATATGCCAACCCTTTTTACAAAGAAGCATAATTCAATATTCAGTTCACTTACATAAGACTCGAAAAAAACAACAAAAAAAGTAAACCTTCCACCATAGACAAGTAAATACAGTAAATTAAATTAAATTAAATTAAATTAAATACCATGACAGCAATCTAATCAAAAACAACCAAAAGTTTCAATATTATTATTATTATTATTTTCAATGAATTTTTTTTCATCCCTGTTTTATATATTTTTCTAATATTCTAGTTTTAAACACAGAGTGAACTACACCTTTTTAAATCACTTTCATAACTATTCCACAAGTTGACTCCTCTAACAGAAACACACCTCTGTTTTATGTTTGTCCTTATCTTGTTTTTTTTTAAAAAATCTATTCCCCATAAGTCATATTGACGTCTCTCACTTCAAACAGTTTTTGAGTACTGCGGCAAAGCAAATTATTTTGTGCTTTATACATTATCTGTGCTATTTTATATTCAACTAAATCATAGAATTTCAGGATATTTGAATTTATAAATAAGATATTAGTTGGTTCTGTATAGTTTGTTTGATTTATAATTCTTATGGCTCCATCAAGTTTCCATCAAACTCGTGAAAAAGCATCACCACATGTTACGGCTGGACGATATGGATTAAAAATCAATATCACGGTATATTGAGGAGTTCACCTCGATAACGATAAATGGACGATAACTACGTGTGTGCGTGAAAACAAAAGTTGTCCACTAGATGGGGCTGTCACGTGTATTACGTTAATGATTCATTTTTGATTTATTGCCCAGCCCTACCATGTACAATATGTAGGAGGACAATTGAAGACAAGACAGGTGTGGTATGACAGGAATGGGACACAAATAATCAACAAGACACCTGCACACTATAGGCTTTGGGATGTTATGGTTGTTAAATTTGTCCAGTAACCTGCGCTAATATTACAAGCTAACATTAGCATCGGCTACATGCCAATTCCAACAATAGCAATTGAACTTATGTTTTCTCGGTGCAAATGTAACAAATGGCGGTTGAATGTGGACATGGGACTTGGACTCGGATTTGGCTTGTAGGACCTAGTGACTTGACTCGGACTAATCCTTTGTGACTTGCACTTGGACTCAAACACTAAGGACTCGAGAAATGGTGACTTGACAGCAACACTTCAGAACCTTCTGATATTACTTTGGCAAACCAGAACCACCGAAATAGGCTCTGCTGCCAAACGGCTGAACGTTCCCTTTAAACCGTTTCATGGTCCCCCTCACCCTAGCAAAACACTGCCAAGTGTGAAGGAGTCAGGGCCTGAATGAATGCATTGAGGCCCCAGAATCTTTTTGCTGTCGCTGGCTCATAAAAACTCTGCCGTCTTTGTGTCCACCAAGGAGGGAAGGGAGCTACAATGGGGGAAAAACAAAACAGAAACATTTTGCATTAAGTGTTGGGGCTGTGTCAAGGGGTATACAACTCAGAAGCCTCATGGGGTTGTCTCCTCAGTGGAGCTGTTGTTTTCCCCGTCTGCTTTTGTTCCATGGAGAACACGGGAAATATGCCCAAATAAGGGGAAGATGCCCCAGAATCCCTGAGGTTTTAGAAAAGGATACTCCAGAGCTGATCCAAAGTGGAACTAATTTCTCATTCTCTAAAAAAAAAACTCCTGCATTTTCCTGTACAAATTGGGGCTAATTACCTCAGAATCCAAAGCCAGTACTGTGGTGTCAGTTCACATAACATTTTTGTAGATAAGTTTGGGTAATTCATAAAAAAAAGTTCCACTGATCTTTGAGTTTATATTTGATTTCTGGCTTAAAATGTCAATGCCCATTTGGCTCAAATGCAACATCAACATTGCACGTCAGTGGTAGAGTCGCATTGCTGTTATCCAATTCGAGGCAAGATGTCCAAATATCAGGAAATGAGACTCCATATCCTGCCATGTTGTGCCACTCTCTGCTGCAGAAGAGTTATCCATACTGATCCAAGCATTTCTGGGCTTTTTTTGCCCCCGAGTACGGCTTGCAAGGCAATCATTCCTACCAGAGACCACTGCAAATGTATTGATTAAACGAGTGAACTACACCTTTAAAATAAAAAACTCAAGTTTTATATCTTTGCTTCCCTGCTTTGCCTTCGGGTGTATCTGTTCTTGTAGAGAAAAACCACAAACACCTTCAACATGATGTCATTATTTTGTGTGTTAGATTGATCATTTTGGATTCCTCGAGGATGCCACTTTCAAACAGAGATACCTGGTGGCCGACAAACACTGGCAGCAGCCCGACGGACCCATTTTGTTCTACACTGGAAACGAGGGTGACATCACCTGGTTCTGCAACAACACTGTAAATACCCAGCTGCAGATTTACAGAACACACTTGTCCTCCAAGCTAATGCAGCATCCTGTTTTCTTCTCAGGGCTTCATGTGGGATGTTGCAGAACAGCTGGGCGCCATGCTGGTTTTTGCAGAACATCGTTACTATGGAGAGTCTTTGCCATTCGGACAAGACTCTTACAGTGTGAGTGAAGTTGCAGAGATGCACGTTACACGTTTGAGTTGCTCAGATGATAGGACGCTTAATTTGAGAACACTTTTCTGACCACAGGACAGCAAACACCTGAACTACCTGACCTCAGAGCAGGCTCTTGCAGATTTCGCAGTACTGATCCAAAACCTTAAAAGCACAATACCCAAGGCTCAGAACAGTCCGGTCATCGCCATCGGAGGTTCCTACGGAGGGATGCTTTCTGCCTGGTTTAGAATGAAATACCCCAGTATAGTTATTGGGTAAGATATAAATATGTTTAAATCTTTAAACAGCCTGGAAAATTTAGTCTTCTGGCTCAGCAGTCCTGCTCCTAATTCTTATCCACTGATAACTTGAGGTATTGGATGTGTCGGTTCTGAGATAAATAGAAACAGCTCTGCCTCCTCTTGTATTTCAGAGCATTAGCAGCCTCTGCGCCAATATGGCAGTTTCCTGGAATGGTGCCATGTGGAGATTTCTACAAAATAGTAACTCAAGACTTTGCTAAAAGTGGCTATAACTGTGATGCAAGCATCAGAAGGTCGTGGAAGGCTATAAATAATGTCTCCTCTACTGGTAAGTCATGCTGTACTCACAGACTGTTTAATCTGCAGGAAATGTGTCTGAAACAAGCTGCTTGATTCGTTTGTTTCACATTAAATGAAGACTGACCATTAAGGCTTTTCTCATAATACAGGTATTACTGCAAAAGACCAATAAATGTATCTTTATGAATGAGTTACAATTAAAGGGGTCTCATAATTCAAAACCACATTTACCTTGTTGTCACTGAATATGGCAGCTTGAGGTGTCAAATATACCAAAAGGTCTTTGCTGGTTTGTTCTGCGAAAAGCTGGTTTTACACATCATTGACATAGACACACACCCTTAAATTAGCATGTTCCAACCAACTTCAGCGTCAGCGATATACAAAAGTTGGTGGCAGTAAGCAAACCGCAGAACAATGCTAGCCTGAGCTACTGCTAACGCTAGCCTGAGCTACTGCTAACACTAGCTTGAGCAACTGCTAACGCTAGCTCATGCTACATGAAACGTTAGCCCCAGCTGTTGTTATCGTCCTTGTTGACCAAGAGGAAAACAAAGAATATTGGAGCTCACATGTAACGTTAACATTGGGGTAAACCGGCCAATCAGCATGCAGCTCATTTAATATTCATTTCCTGTCTGAGTGGGTGGGATAAACAAGTCTTTCCATTGTAGGACTTTATTAGGGGGCTTGTATTTGGTCATTTATATGGGCTCCTGGGCCATTTTGAGCTCCAGTTTACAATAATAAATAAAGTTGTTTCAGCACCCTTTCACAAGTTTACATAATTAAATTTTATTCACCTTTACATTATTAGGACATGACAAGTAGAATGTCATATCCTAATAATCTTATAGGCTTTTAAAGCAAGTTGCAAAACAAATAATGCTCTAGAGCAGCAGATTCTTAAAAACAACAGGGTGCTAAAAAGGCCAAGGGAATTTGACGTCCATAAATAGTGGTAACTGACCTCTCAGCTTTAGTGAAATATTGATCAAAAGTGAGCTAGAGCTGATCATTTTTCACAAATCGGATGACTTTAATTTTCAGATCTGTTTTCTTCTTTTTTCTAAAGAATTTCTAATATGTCCGAAAATAACAGGAAGTCGCATAAAAGCCTATGTGAGCTGAGGTTGATTATTGCTAATATACTCTAAAATAATAACAAATAATCCCAATTTAGCTCCAAAGAAGTCCAGTAAAGTCTACATAAGGAATGGATATAGTAGCTAGCATTATGAATGAAATTGTAATTAAACCTTTTTTCTGCTTTGGAAAAGCGTCTGGTCTCCAGTGGCTGTCAGAAGAGTTCAGTTTATGCAGCCCTCTCAAAAACAAGAATGATGCCCTCAGCTTCAAGAGCTGGCTCCAGGAGACCTGGGTGAACCTGGCCATGGTGGACTACCCGTATGAAGCCAGTTTCCTGCAGCCGCTGCCCCGCTGGCCCATCCAGGTACCATCAACCATCGTTTTCACTCTTTCAGTCACGTCTGCATCATTTTCTCCAACTTTTAATTTACTAAATCTTTTAATGAAGCAGCTTGTCCCTTAATTAACACGTGAGGCGACTGATTGTTCCACAAGTGTTTGTTTGTTGTCTTTCAAGTCTTTATTTACAGCAGCGGTCAACTAGCTTCATTAATATTTATAAGGAATGCACTTCTTTTGGAGTTAAAGTATTCTTTAGACAAGTAGCAACAAGTTTAGCCGCCGTTCTTCCCGTCCCTTGAAGTCTTTTCATTTGCACACTCCAACAGGTTTCTGACATGTCCCCGTTAGGACAGTCACATGGCTCCACAGAGAGAGGACAAGCTGCTCACGAGGCGTCAAAACAAAAACGTTTTCTGCTGCTGTTTGAATGGGGCTGGAGCAAGAAAACAGGATATGGGAATAAAGGACAGGACAAGTGAAAATAACTGCAGCCATCGTGCATTTTTTCATTTTTTTTCAATAAACGTTTCTTGTTTCTTGCATGTACACTTTACAATAAGGGTTCCTTTATTAACATTACTTAGTGCATTATTAAGCATTAATAAGCTATTAAATGAAGTATTAAAGTAACACTAAATCGTTTTTTAAACTTTAAGCTAGAGCTTCAACATTTGATCTCATTGATTTTTGGGTTAGAAACTTGACCAGTTTCATATTTGACACCACTCTGCTGCCCTCTGCTGGCCAGATACTGCACTTAACAGTTTTGTGGAGCGGGTAGGTGTTCTAGGGGGCGCTGTTATACCTGCATTACAGCTGTTAGCTATTTTCAGTGCAGTTAGCTTTTTCAGTTTGATGATCGTCAATAAAAAGCACAAGAAGAAGAAAAAGAAGAAGTTTGTTTTTTCTGTTGGCATCATGGCGGAGCCTGGAGGTGAAGGTGAAGCAAAGAGCTAAAACCTGAGTAAACATCGACGTGGCCTACACTAGTTTGAGGAAGCTGAAAAAGGCTATAAAATCACGGACTGATGGTGACCTGGCTTTGTTGCTACTGGACTTGTAAGTAATAATATTGTTTGTCCAACAGTGTGGATCTTTTTACTTTGTGGCTTATTTAGTAATGGTGCGTTCCAGTTGTTCTCGGAACTTGTTTTTCCGAGATAAGTTAACCAGAAATGATGCAATGAACTCAGAATTCCGAGCTGCGAGCTTGTACGTTTCAGAGGACCCCGACATTACCATTTTAAAGATGGCCGCGCCCAGTGCTACCATAGTTGTTGTTGTCTTTATTTTTTTCATCGTTTATATGTTCTGCTTTCTTTCTTTTTGCTATTTAACAGCACAGAGTTGTTGTTTATTCTTGTTATCAATAGTTGTGTTGCTGAAAATGTCAGCATTGCTGCCGAAATTAACCGCTGTTTATGGTTTTTTAACTGTTCCTGGTGTTCATGTTTTGACGTTTGATTTTTTAAAATGTTTTTTTCTGGTTTTATGTGGTTTTTCCAAGTTGGAATCTGGAACGCAAAACGAGCTCGTTACGTCATTTCCTGGTCGGAAAGTCCGAGTACCGAGGACAACTGGAACGCACCATAAGACTTGGCTCATGTTAGTGTTAGCTCGTTGTTAGCGCTAGCTGCAGACTCTTTGTTTATTAATGCTTAAAAATGCACTAAGTAACGTTAATAAAGGGACCCTTATTGTAAAGTTACCAAATTAAGTTAGCATATTCTTATATAATATACTTATACACTAAACTTTTGTTCTAATACAAATTTGATACCTTTTTATTGTTTATCTTTAAAACTATTAATAAATCCAATTGTTTCATCGTGTGGAATAAAACATAAAATGGTCACGTTTTGAATGTTTGGCTCCCTGCCTTTAATGTATGCAACCCCTATGGGTGGTTTAAGCGGTTTAGGCAGTGGGTGCAAAAAGGAGCTGTTTTAATGACAAAGCTAATGTGATTATGGGAGTGAGTGTGAGAACGGAGTATTGAGGGCTTAGAGGAGGGAAATCTGTTGGCAGAGATGAATGTATAAGACTAATCCTATCTGAAAAGTAAGGAGAAGATGCTTTGGAACCACTGCAGTGGATTTTTTTTTTCCACAGTATAAATCTTTAGTTGGACATGTCTGCGGCCCTCCTCAGCCATCGACCACCAACTCCTCCCCTGCTCATAAACAAAAGCCTTAGTAACAAACTCCACACACTGGTGCCGATCCCCTCCACAAAAAAACAAAAAAGAGCCGAGTTTTTCTGCTTCACAAAAGGTGCAGAACAACAGCGCCGGCCAACTCTGCTGCTGCAACCACAACAACACACAGTGAAATCAAACAAGAGCCCAAATGCAAATATTTATCATTCACGCTAATAATTCGGAGAAATCAACGAGCCAAACAAAACTGCAGCGATGAGACTTAAGCTTTTAAATTTTCATTTATTTAGCTTGCTGAATTTAATGAAATGGCTGTTTTTCCCCCTCTTGAGCCAAGGTTAGAGCAATAAATTTAGGTTCATTCCAGGGAATTTCATATGCAAATGAGGCGCCAACAGTGTTTATGTGGAACGACGATTTACAGGCTACAAGAAAGAATTCTGCAGTTTGGTGAAGACCTTTGATCTGAGGGAAGTGGGGATTTGTATTCGTCTAAATGTGTCTGTTAGCCTGAAATTGATGATTTTGTTTTTAAACATTTTCAAGGTGGTGTGCAAACATCTCGCGTTTAATTCCTCTGTGTCCGACTACCAACTGCTGCACGGAGTCTCCCAAGCAGCAAAGGTCTACTATAACTACACCGGAAGCTCGGCTTGCCTCAACACCTCTCAGACGGCCACCAGCAGCCTCGGTGATCTCGGCTGGTTCTACCAGGTGTGTGAAACATCAGATTCTCTGTATCGATTTTGCCAGGTTTATCTGTGAGAATAAAAATATGCCTAATCCCTCTTTTTCAGGCCTGCACAGAAATGGTGATGCCCATGTGCACGGATGGTGTGCAGGACATGTTTGAGCCCGAGGAGTGGAACTTCCAGGCTTACTCTGATGAGTGCAATGCCTTGTTTGGTGTGAGGCCACGAGCTGATTGGGCTGGTACGGTCTATGGAGGAAAGACGATCGCCTCTCATAGCAACATCATCTTCAGGTAATTATCACTTATTAGATGCAGGCGGAAGATGTTCAGATAGGTCAAAAACCAACACCAGTCAAATGCATTAATATTCATGATATGCAAATGTCTCACGTCCGATTGGCTAACAGCAACACAACTCTTCCACTGCCTCGTTCGCTATTTTTTCTTGGGTAAAAAATGCAACATTGATGTTTTAACTACACAAATAACACAAGCCTGAACATTTTCCGCCATATTGTGGAGTTGCTATTGCTAACGGTTAGCTTCTACTTGCCAAGAGATGCTTTGGCCTCTCCTGGCTACAAAAACATTACAGCCTTCCACGGTCGCTGGGCTTATTAGTTTTGGATATTTACTTATGTATTATATTCAACTCAGCCGCTTCATTGGCCTTAATTCATCGTACAGTTACAAATGTTGGTACACTTGTTGAACTTCCCAAGACCCACAAAAAAGTCTCATGCACCCATGGACAACATCAAACAGGAAGTCAGCCATATTGGATAGAATTTGCAATTTTTACCCTGTTTTGGTCGTTTGTAGGGTCTGCATTTGATGGAACTACTCCTTAATTTTTTGCTTGATCGACTTGAAATTTGTGTGGAATTGCTCACAAGGGATGGCCGATCAAAATGAGATAAAAAAAAAAATTAGTTTTCGTATATGTTGAAGAGGCGGAGCTAGGCCTCAAACTGTGACTACTCGCCAAAAAATGTAAATGGCAATAATTTCATCATCAAAAGGCAAGACGTCGACAACCCTTCTTCAGGCTTCTCGCCCCTAAGCCACACCCCCAAAATACAGGTGATTCTGGATGCAATGGCTATTGTCAACCAACCACAAAAACAAAATGTTATCTCACCTTGTTGACCATTTTTTGGCACCTTTTCTGCCATAGTTCCAAATGTAACACACCTACCTAACTGTATAACAATTTAGTATGCAAGCTAATATAGCTAGCCTGGCTCTGCGCCATTTGTGCACATAGAGGGGTATTTGCAGAGGGGGGAGGGACGGTCAGAGGGCAGTTTGATGGATGGATCAGGGTCCAATCATTAAAAACGGGACGTTCACAATGATTGGATGAAGTTTTTCTAGAAGTTTATGTTTACTAGGTGATTACATATATTCCCTTTTTTTTGACAAAACATTTAATTCATTGGTTGCCATCAGTATGTGAAGAGCTTTTCGAACAATATGTCAGAAAATGCTCCAGAAAAACATACTGCACCTTTAATTAAAAAGTAATAAACACTTATTAGTGATTTATAAAGTGTTACAGCTTAACTAATAACACATTTATCAACTATTTACTAGCCAATTTTAAAGGGGCCCTTACCGTAAAGTGGTACCAAAAGATTTATCAGTAATAAAACATGGGATCTAAATGATTTTTTCCACCTGCTGAGTTCACATCTCCGCTGTTGAATTTTAGTAATGGAGGACTTGATCCGTGGTCCTCTGGCGGAGTGACCGAGAACATCACACAGTCCCTGGTTTCCATCGTGATTCCTGATGGCGCTCATCACCTGGACCTCCGTTACAGCACTGACCTGGATCCCCCCTCAGTCCGCGCCGCAAGGGCTTTAGAGCTGAAGTATTTCCAGAAGTGGATCAAACAATCTCAAAGGACCAGAAGCAAGAAGAAATCCCCATGATCAGGGTATTCACAGCGTCCTAGGATCTAGCTTTAATTTCCCTGATTTGAATTATTTTCCGGTGCTTTCTACATTATGTCACAAAACCAAAGTTCATCCACTTTTTGAATCGATTTGTGTTTTCAGGTACATTTTTCTACACCAAAAACTGCAGATGTTGTTGATCTGGTTTTTTATAATCTTATTGACAACATTACTGTGAATAATTATGGTTTTATTATGAAAAAAATTGAGACTTTCAGTTTATTTTTTATTGTCAAACTTGCTGAAATTGAATAAAGCTTTTCTGAAATTTGAATCATGTTTTTGTCTTTTCCGTGTTACATTTAACAGTGGTTGCATTTAGACCATTTAAACATTTTATGAATCCTCAGCCACTGGACGTTTTAATAGGGATAATAACGGCTGATATTGGCATTAAAATGTAATGTCAGAAATGATCAGTATCAGTCTTTACTCTTTCATTGACACAATATTTACATACCATGCACATATTATATATCAAATTCTTCAGCTATGTCGCTTTCTCAAAATGTCAAAATATGACAGATCTGAGGTTTCATTTTTGAGATATTTTTGTTTCTTTGGTGGAAATAAGTTTAGACTCAAGAAAAGATAATTAATTTTAAAGGAACAATATGTAAGAACTGTACAATGAAATAATCACAAAACAGGCTAATGTCTCAGTCATGTTGGAGGGAAGGTTATATTGAAACAGATTTTCTATTCAGCCAGCTGGAGGGTTTTCAGTTTTTCTCCTTTCAAAATGGTCAAATAGGGATGTAGCTGCAGCGCCGGCATTTGTAATTTGACACCAGCAGGCAAAAAGCTCCAGAGATGTTTGAAGAATCAAAGCCAGTAAACAGGAGCGACCCAGAAGTTACTTCTTGTACCCCTAAGAAGCCACAGCATTCTTTTGTTTTACTCTAATAATGGGTGAAGCAGACTAGAGGCTAATGTTGAGCTAACAATGCTAACGGTGAATTAGAAGCAAATAGTGGGCTCTAAAAATATCTCAAGCTACTTTTTCAATTACCAACAACTCGATATTTAAGTTAAATGTGTGTGTGAGGTGAATAATGAGTCAATCGTGGCGTTTTACGTCCTTTAATGAGTTGTTCAGAACTATAACAGCAAGATGGCAAACAACACTTCCTGCAATGCTGAAGACAAACGACCGTGTAGTAAGTGCTCACTACCATAAAAAACATAAAACAAGAGTGCTAGCACCAGACATGACAATGGCCCAATCCCAATATTCACACTGTGCCCTACGGTCACTGCGAAGTGCACTTGGAAGAAGTGTGAAGTAAGACTTCAAGTCCATAGTAGACAAGTGAGCATGGCGTAATCGACGGTTATCGACCACAATTCATGCTGATATGCCGGTCATTGTTTGTGCTACTTTAAAAAAAATCTTTATTAACAACTTTCAAACAAACAATTATTTTAGTGAATTTACATTAATTGCTGTCCACATTAAATCTGAATAAATATCATTAATCATTTTAACATTAACTTCTTTCATTTGAAAACACAAATTTTCAGAAAAGGCACTTGAGCCATTGCTCTGCCTTCTTCTCAAAATTCCCACGCAGCAATGGATTGTGGGTAATACTCTTGCCCGAAGTCCACATCGATGCAGACTTTGGCGAAGTGCGGATCAAGTTTGTAAAAGGGGCGTGGTCAACTTCCACACTTTAGAAACAGGACACCCTTTGCACTCGCACCCCTGACCGGGAAGTATGGAAGTGGGACTGGGCCAATGTATTTATCTACTCATCAACTTACCATGTATGACAGAGGTAGACAACTTCCTTCCCTGAGGGCCGGTATCCAGCATGTTTTAGTTGTTTCCCTGCTCCAACACACTTGATTCACCTGTTTAGCAGCTCATCGGGCTCTGCAGAAGCCTGTTAATCACCTGCTGATTAAATCAGGTGTGTTCAAGCAGGAAAACAACTAAAACATCCCAGATACCAACCCTCTAGGAAGGGATAAGTCTACCTCTGGTGTATGACTCCTCTTTGTTTGTCATCTGTAACTGGTGCTGATCCGTAACTAGCAACAGCCTTGAAACTCATGGAACGGGAATGAGATTGTAACTTTTTGTTTAGAAAAATGGACTGCAGTACCCACATTTGACCACAGGATGTCAGTCTTCACTCTTACATATTGCACCTTTGAATTTCCTTTTTACACCAACTTAAAGATGAAGCCTGATAAACTTTAAATGTATGTTCTCCTAAGAACATTTCCATTTTTTCTCTGCATTTCTGTAGATGTCCTCAGGATGGAATCATTTTATATACAAGTGCAACATGTTTCTGTTCAGGAGGCTATCTTTTCTGATGTTTGAGGGTGAAAAAAAAAGTCATAAAGTTCAATTTTCGGTGAGCAAGAACAATCGGCCATCCTTGAGATTTAATAAAAACCCAATCGGAGGAGGCCAATAAAGCGAGTGGTGGGAGGTTATTGCGGTTACGCCTGCTGACCTTACCCCTGCAGACCAACCTGTGGGATTCCCCACGGCACACATTCATTCACCGGCCGCCATTAAAAGGCTAAATTGTGACACTGAGGCACCTTGCTTCCCCCCCTGCAACTATTATTATTAATACACTTCCTGTGGTGCTGAAGAGGTTGATGTCAGGTTAAGAGTGAGTGAGTGCAATGATCCACAGGCACTGATGGTAAGTTACTATAAAGTCTTTTTAAATGCCAAAATAAAAGACTATTGTGTTATAAGTGAAAAACATGTCTTCTTGCTTTATTCTCATTATTTCTTCGTTATTTATTTTATTTTTGTTTCCGCTTTCCTTTATAATTCTGCATTCCTTCATTTTTTTACCATCTTTTAAAGCAAAAGTCGCTGACAGGACGTGACCTTATGATGGTGAAACATGTCTTTCTCCGGTATGCTGAGTTCATTTTGTCACATTGACTCGCTGGAGAGACACTTCTAAACGCCGGGGAGGACGGGGGTCCCTGCCACTAAATGCCCTTCTTGAAATGTTTCTCAGGACTTTGAGAGGTCGTTAATTATGCTGCCCTCTTTTTTTTTTAGCTCCCTGACAATCGTCATCAATCAGAGACGTTATTAGCATTCTCTCAACCTCAGACTCTTGAGTGCGTCCCCCGCTCAGACAGGGACCACACACTCTTGGGACGAGATTAAGGCCTGTGCGTGTCGCATCATGTAACCGAGCACCCTCTTCTCACTACTATTTTTATCTGAGTGCTGCTGAATTGGAGGAGAGGGGAAAGCAGTATCTGATTACGTCAAAGAGGACTCAAAAGATCACAAGTGATATTCCCAGAATCTGGTGGTGTGATGCTGACAGAAACAAAAGTATTTAATGGGGATTTAAGGAATAAAAAAAAACATCTTTAGAGAAGAAACAAGTGTAAACATCTTCAGCTGAGCTCTCTGCTTCTGTTTTTAGAGTCGGGCTCCATCCGCCCAGCCCAGCCCCTCACCTCCCTTCCCCTCCCATCCACCCCAGCTTTACTGCAACAATAGAAACTTGTTTCCGGGATCTGTGCGTCAGGCTCGGTGGTTTGAATGACCTACCAGCACAAAAGCCGAGACCCCCTGACTTCAGGGGGGAAAACAGAGAGAGGGGGGTACGGCTGCCATGACTGTGATGATGTCACGTTGCCAAAACTAGGATGCTGCTAAAGAGAGTCCCTCAGTCCTGGGAAATCTGCTGCTTTCGCAAATCTAATGAAAGATTTTAGCTTGAATGTGCATTTTCCCCCCTAATCGTGAATGTTTTAGGGTTAGGGTTAGGGTTAGGGTTTTGTCCAACTAAGCAGTCTATGACCATCAGACGAGTTTCCATCACCTTTGAGAGCCTGCAGAGCCTTTGATGTGTGAGCATTAGACTGCTTTTCAGTCGGCCAACAGATAATTAGTGCAATCAGTTTCATCATCTCTCTTTTTCTCTGCAGGAATTAACATAATAAAGAGTTTTCAACTGCTTCAGTCGCTCAAACCTTTAAACGAGTCACTGTTTCACCTCAACGTTAAAAAGAAAGTTCTTGTTTTTACACTTTTGGCTTCATCTTCTTTTGCAAAAGATTGAGAAATAAGCGAATGGACAGAAATAAGACAGCATTATTCTCCTGAAAATGAATAAAAAAGTCCTCAAATGTGACTGAATTTGCACTTTTACGCGGATAAACGCTGGCAGGGCGACCGTCCTGCTGCTGGACACATCCTCCTTTGTATTCTAGCCGTGAAACTTCCTGTAAATACGTTATTGTTTACAACCCGAGTTTCATACCCAGGATTTCTTAAGGTCAACATTTCTTCTGGCACACTGAGCCCAAACTGCACCTTATTCCCCTTTAATTTAACAGCTCCGGCAGCTTTTCTAGTTAAATCGACTGTTCATTATTGAGACCCGTTTTACGAAGGGGCTGTGAGGTGCAATTTAATGAATCTCTGGCACAAAGCTCCCTTTCAGAGCCGCCAGAAGAATAGAGGCTATTTAGACCCTGTAGGGCTTTATGTCAAAGGCAGCCCATAATAGTTGTCAGGCCGGGGCAGAAGTTCCCACTGGCCTGGGAATGCACTAGAAATCAACTTTTTGCCATGAGCAGATTAAGACGCAAGCGAGCATGTTGGGAAGATTTTCCAACATAGTGGCATCTGTTTGGGCAGGAAGATTTTCCCACAGAAAAGCAGCTTTAATAGTTTTGTTTAAAATCACTAAAAATAACAGTAAAGAAATCATAAATAGGAATTAATTTGGTAAGAAGTTGTCCAAATCTCCTGCCAAGACTCACTTGAATCAGTTTGATGACATTTGATCAGTGAAAGTTTGGTGTTTTGCGCCGCCTGAGACAAAAACACCCTCATCTTTTCTGTTACAGTAATATCATCCAGTTTGGTGGCAGCCTTTGTGGTTCCAGGGCGCTCACCAACAGTTCAACTAGAAAAGGGAGAGTTTTGACAGAGGTTTTTGTCTTCGGCCCAGCAGGGGAATTTTCCGACAAATCCCTCTTAGATGCAGGTGGTCGAGCAAAAGCAAAGAGTTAAGTCCTGTGGTTCCTTTGCTCCTCCTCTTTGATGTCCTGACATCATCAGTCCTGCCCCCCTGAAAGATCTCCTTCCTATCCTCAGAGCCCATCACTTCCACTCTGAAATGTTTGAAGCAGCTTCCCCAGCAGCAGCAGCAGCGTCTAGTGTTGATCAGAAGAACAAAGCCATGCTGTGAAGAAACTCCAGCTTCAGGGATCACAGCGGACGCCACGAGTGTAGCCTCTGGGCTCAGCAGAGTTATGGCCGTTCAGACTGCAATCATGAACTCTCAGTTCATGAGTTTCTGCTTCCCTGATTCTGTGATGGAGTACGACGTGGAGAAAAGTCTGGATGGGAGTCTCCTGTGTGAGGCGGAAAACGATGACGACTTCAAAGAGACCACCAGGGACCTGCTGAGCTTCATAGACTCGGCCTCCAGCAACATCAAGCTGGCTCTGGACAAGCCGGTGAAGTCCAAAAGGAAAGTCAACCATCGGAAGTACCTGCAGAAGCAAATCAAACGGTGCACTGGCATCATAACGCCAGGAAATGTAGCAGAAGGGCCTGTGAAAAGGCAGGGTTCCCCGGGGACGCAGCCGGGCCCTTTGCAGAGCAAAACTCTACCTAAGCGAGACGGAGTCCAGGCCAGCTTACAGAGCAAGAGCCTGGCAGCTCTCTTCAGCCCTGTCAAGGAGATACGAGGAGAGAAAGCAAAGAAGCCCCCCCTGAGGCATCGCAACCTGCCTCCATCTTTCTTCACCGAGCCTGCGAACTGCTCCAAAGTCAGCTCCACGTCCGGGATGACGCTGAAGGACTTGGAACGGGGGAATCCTGAGGCCGCCGAGTTCTTTGAGCTCTTGGGACCTGATTATAGCAACATGATAAGCGACCAGGACCTTTATCAGGGCGCACCTCTGAGGGCACAGCCAGATTTGGGGGGCTTGGATCCCGTTTCCTACGATGCTCACCATTTAGTTGGCGGTCTGCTGTACGCTGAGCCCTGGACGAGCTGCTCGGGACCTTCTAAGAAACTTGGGGAGAGTCTGCGTACGGGCCTGGCTCAGCCTCCTGTCTACAGCCAGTCTGAGGAGGCTTCTGGGCCCATCGATGACAGCGGACTGAGCACTTTGGCTTTCTCTAACTTCTTCACAGACTGCTCCATACCTCAGGTTACTTATGACTTAAACTGTGGATATAACAAAGCTAATTATTCAAGTCTATGAAAGAAAATGCCGGTTTTGTTGTTAGACAAGCAGGTAAAGACAGTTCTAACACTAGTGTGAAACTGATTAATTTGGCTTTTTTTATTGCGGAGGTAACTTTACAACATCCCTGCTCAAGCATTAAATCCCACAGAGGTCTAATTATTATTAAAAACCAGAAAAAATATCAAAAATATCCTTGTTTTAGTATTAAATGACTTCATGTTGTAATCTCAGGAGGTTTATTAGCGTCATTCTGCAAAAACAAAACATGCATCTAACTTTAAATGTCTAGATTTGCTCGTGGGTAGATTCATTTGACAATTTGTCAATCAGAAATTAATTTTTAACTTTTTTGTTGCTCACAAAAGCTGCAGGAGGACCGTGGTTGTTGGTCTGGTCGACTAAACGTCTGGCATAGGCAGCAGAGCTGCTGCAAAGAAAACAAAACGACAGATGCACTTTTCTCAACCCTGTTAGAAACGGCCCCGTGCTGCAAGGTTAAAGGAAAAACTAATCTTTGCTAAAACCACTTAAATTTTACAGAATTTTATTGTTCTGAATTCTATTTCAGCTGGCAAAGTGAAGTTTTAGTAAAGACTTTATTGTATCTAGCTATTGTGATATGACTAAATAAAGCTGGTCTTTATTATTGGGTCTGATTTTTGCATTTATTGTAAAATGTAATGTGGATTTATTTAGCAAAAGACCAAAAGACTCCTGATAAACCTTATATAACTTTCATTTTTAGCAACTTTTCAAAATGTAACTAGAGGAAATGTTGCATAATCATCATTTATGTTTTCATTTAAGGCTGCTGTGCCTCTGCTTTCATCCATCGGATGGCCAAATGTCTGAATATGGCAAAAATAAATGGGTGCATGAGCCCCCTCTAGTGGCGGTTAAAGGTTTTTATTTTTTATGGTGCTAAAACTGCAAATGCTGCAAAATATTTCACCAATGCTCTCTCTAAGCGTCATAGGCCTGACTAATATTGTTAACTGTTTTAAGAAGCTCTAAACTTGTGTTCCACCTTAAAAAAAACTATCTAAATACATTTTGTGCTAAACTGATAATAAAAAAAACATCCATGTTGTCACAAATACGTCCCATAAAAATAATTTTAAAGTCCTTCCCAGAGGCAATTAAAACAATTAACAAAAATTTCAAATTAATGTAATAAAAACAAATTCTGAATGTTTAATCATGCAATTTAAATATAAAAAAATTTAATAGAATCTATTTAGCATTTGAGAATTTTCAGGAATTCTAAAACTCAATTACAAGCTTATTAATAAGACAAACATTTTAGGGCTTTCTGCACCTTTTCAATTCAAAACCCCAAACGTCACCTGTCTTTGCTCTATTAGCATGCATTTACTCAACAAACACACTAGGTGGCAGTAATGCCCCACAATAAAAGCCAGCTGCTTCCATCTACAAATATACTTTTGTATAATTGTAGTTTTTTGTGGTAAGAACAGAGGTTCCTTTCTGCAAAATAAATATAAATTAAGTTGGTTGAGATGTAATGAGTGGCTGCTAAACCTATATGTCATTATGATTCCCACTCAGTTTTGTCAAAACTCTCATAAAAACCGCATAATGCTGCTGCTGTACATCACCCTCATCATCACACACACTCTGCACTGAAAATAACATTTTTCTGCAAGACCTGGCTTTGCCTCCTGCCAGTTGGCTTGATTAGCAAATTGGTCCCTACTACAATTTGTCACGCAGGAGGAAAGACAATATCTGTCATCTTGCACTACAACAAACTACACTCGCACAAGGCATATGGATTTTCTGTCCCTGAGTTGACACCGGCTAATACATTCAGATTAGGTCCCACTGATGGAGCAAGAACTGCATCCTGCTTTGATGTATGAGGCGGTGGAGATGCAATGTTTGTCGGAGTGATTAACAAGATCTGTGCTGCTGCAGATCTGAATACCAAGAACAAGATGTCTCGCTGAAACAAAAACATTCAGACACAGGCTGTCTGAGTGCAGCTTGTTCTGCTGCAGAAAACCTGACCTCTTATGGACCATTCACAGCTCCCGCTCTTGTCTCATTAACACCACCAGGGTGGAAACTGTGCAAGTGGATACCCACAAGCTTTAATGCGCTCGGTGACATAATGAGCAATTTGCACCCAACAGCTCATGAACAACTTCAGCATGTTTACTTTTTTGGGAAGGCACGCACAACTGGTTTCATGTAATGAACATGAACTTTATTATTGAGCTTTAATCTTGAAGGGTTTGCAGGATAAAAAATGATTCATGCTTTTTTGATTCTAATGCATTCTATAAAGAGATAGTTCAGGTCTTTTGATATCTTAAATGTTGGTCTTTGAGTGGCCTCAGTTCATAGAAAAAGAGATTATTTATGATCAGATTGATGAGTTAACAGCCAGTCAGAATTGGCAGAAGTGGATTAATTAAGCTTCAAAACAGCGTACAACTGAATATTTCACTTTAGTTCATGCAAACATTGTTATATGAAACAAGCTATTTAGCATTTGAAATGCTACTGATTGCTCACCTTTCTTGCAAATAACAGTTTATATTTAAATAATGATGTTATACTAAGGCTTTGGTGGTTTACAAACTAGTGTTTGCACAAAGAGCACTCAAATGTCTAATTATAGAGTTCAAACTGGCCAAAGTGTGACTAGCTGTGTTCTCCCAATTGGGATCACCCAATGAATTATCGGGTAAGGTATTTATAATCTGTGGCCTTAACTAACACTTAAAGGGATATTTGAGTATTTAAGAAATGGCCGTCTTACCTTTAGAAAATATGTTTATGATCTAACAAGACCGACGAGCTAAAGGCTAGGCGGAATAATGTGTCTTTTTTCTCAAGTTATAATAGTTCTGTGGTCAATAAAACGTCTTTATGAAGTTCTTTGCACTAAATCCCTCTGACATAAAGCCATTCCAGCTGTTTTAGTTCTGGACAGTTTTAGTACTTTCCAGAATGAGCCATTTTAGGGCTCTGTCACTTTAAGAAAACAAGCTGGACCTGGCCACGCCCACCCATCCCCCTCTCTGGCTGCTCTAAGCTAAGAAAAGCCCCGTTTCCTTTATCGGAACTTCGGGGTAAATTTACCGGAAGTTCCCGACGTGTGCTTGTCTCCACTTGACCGGCCGGCCAAACGGCCGTTTTCCAGAACCTTTTGAGTACCTGATCAGGGGTAGGTACTCGGAACGGCCAATGGAGTCGCTGAGCGGAACCTTTGGTTAACTCACGCTGATTGGTTGTAACTCAGTAGGAAATTACATCAGCAGTCGACGTTCTCCAAAACAACCGGCAGTAGTAAAATTAGAAGAGTTGCTAGTGAAGCAGAATGGAAGCGAACGGAATAAGCGATCGTGTTTAAAATTAAACTCCCGACACCGGAACACAAGGCGGAATTTCCCCACAGCTGTTACTAAAGTCCGCACTGGAAAACACCTTGGAATTTCTCCACATCGCCTTAATTCGCGGGGCTTTCTCACAGAGCGCTGTAAAAACTGAGCTTCTGGTCATTGAACGCCACATTTTACATCACGCAGCTGCTAGCGTCCTCTGAATGGATTAAATCATGATAAACTTCAACAGAATAAATACTTTTAATGTTATTATTGTTACTGTGGACGCTTTCTGGCGCTGATCAGTGACATCACTCACTGCCGAAGCAGTCGCGATATGCTGACGTCTGTGCAAAGTCCTGAAAGAGCTGAATTTGAATGGAGACAGAACAGCTGAGAGGACCGGGACATTTGAATCTCCCGATCTTTTCCCCGTCCCAGGATTTACCCTGAAGTTCCGATAAAGGAAACGAGCCTATACTTTGCTATCAGGTACGGGCTTGGGGGAGAGCAGATGCTTCTCTAGCAGAAGAAGCTCTCCTCCAGGTGAGAGGTGTTTTAGTTTCTCCATTTGTTACATCACAAACAGAGACTGTTTAAAACGCTTGTTTTAGGCACATATTTCCTAAAACCAAACACGGACCAAAAACAGATCAATGAGGTTTATCCACGTTTGGAGTGTTTATAGAGGCAGTAGAGACCCACATGGCAGCACAAAAGGATACAAAAGGTGAGTTTTGCATAATATGTCCCCTTTAAGATGTGTATGGACTAGCCGTTAGCTTGTCAGTCCTGAACAGTCCACAATGGGAGATGTACTAATTATTTAGGAATTATTTTTAAAAAATCTAGATTTTTATTAAAATGTTCCATATTCAACCTTTAAATGATAAATAGCCTGTATTTATATAATGCTTTCTAGAGTCCTTAAACCCCCCAAGGCACTTTACAACACAACAGTCATTCACCCACACACACACGTTCACACGCTGGCGTAAAGAAGTCTCTATGTAGCCACAGCTGCCGTGGGGCTCACTGACAGAATTGGTCCATCAACCATCACCAACATATTTATCTCATATCAGCACATCCCTGTCTGTATACAAAACATGCCTTTGTTCATATCAGGCGTGTGTGCTGTATTCACCTGTAAACTCGCTGATTTCAGTGGATTTTTATTTTTTCTAATCGAGTATTGGCACCTGTGCTTTTTCACCAACCCTTTTGCCTGTTGACTCAAACCCGTTCAAGCCTTCAGATAGATCCTTTGTCAACTCTAAACTTACCTTTGAATCTTGAAATTTTTGAAATGTTATTTCATCATAAAGTATTTTGTAGCCTGTCTTCCACCTTCCCGGGGCATCCGAGAGAGTGAGCGCTGAAAAGACTGTAAACAAGGTGGGAGCAGAGAGAAATGGTTTCAGGGAGCATCCACCATTCTTCACATCTTCTATCTAAAGATACCAACCCGTGATGGCAGGCAGAATAATACAGGTTTCCATTGAAGCTTGTATAAAAAAACAGTTGTCATAAAAGGCAGGTGATCAGAAAACATTCATTCTAAATGAATACTATATCCCCGCCTGATCCTCTGGTATTCCACGTTATGAGATTGCACCAAACCAGCTTGCTTACAGCACAGTAGATTTTTTTTCTATATGCATTTCATGTCTCACCACCTTCCATTTAAGTCTGCATTCATTCTCACTGTGTTTATCTCCTCAGGGCTGTTGTGGGTTTGCTTGCTCACATCTGTGCATTTCTGTTTTTTCTTGGTGCGATAACAATTGCAAGCTGTGCAGCTGACAAAAATCTTGGATGGATTAAAGACAATTCTGCCTGAAATTTTTCATCTCCAGAGGACGGTTCCCAAATCAACAGCTCTCTAATGCAAATCAAATCAATGAAAATCAGTCTAGAAGCCAATCTCTTGATGGAGTTCGACCGTCGCACTGGCTGCTGTCAAGTTCTGTGTTCAAACGTAGTTGAATGAACTAAAAAAAAGTAAATGATCCAAAAAACGTTTACTTTCTGGTTTTCATGAATTGATGATGGATTCCAGTTTTGTTAATTTCCCCAGGTCCCCTAGACGCCTGGGTCATAACATATGGGGGCTCGCCTTTTGGTATTTATCACTGTTTTATTAATTAGATGTATTTTGCATTAGAACGGTTTGTAGTAGCCCCATCCCGCCTGTTGCGGGTGCAGAAAACAAGAGGGTTCAGATCCCAGACGAGCCCCCATATGTTACGACCCAGGCGTCTAGGAGACCTGGCGTAACATGGAAGTTGCCTGACGTCAGGAGCATTTCTATTAAATAAATCTTTTTTATTTGTACTGATTTTGCCTGTCACGCGTTCTCCTTGTTACCCAGGTCCCCTAGACACCTGAGTCGTAACAATATATAATGAATAAACTAGATATGAGATCTTTATTGTCACCTTTCAGTGACTCAGGAATCAGGTAACGGAAGCAGCAGGGGGCAGATGCTTAGCAGCAGGAGCAAATACATGTTTAAACATATAAACAGTTAACTGTGCATCTTTTCATGCAGCTGTCCAACTTAACTCCTCGCTGTAGGATGACATTAACAGGTGGTTTCTGAACAGAGGAATAATAACTGCTCATTTATTCGTCCGTCTGAAAGTTTCTCTCGTGTTTTTCCTGCACCGTGTAGCAGCCAGCAATTGATTTTAATTGGATGAAAAATGAATTTGATCCTGGTGGTGCCCAGTTAATTAAATTATATTTATTAACAATAATTCCCTGCTTTATTTTCATGATGCAGACCATCTAATAACACAGCAGTAAAGCAGCAACGTAGCAGAATGAGAAATATTCTCCACATAGTAATTTGATAGCAGCTTATTCAGACTGATTCCTCCACTAGTGGCCTTGTTATTAATATCCCAAAGCCTCTAAGTAATGAAAGCACACTTATAATAACTTGCAATGGCAAAATTAATGAAAGTACCTCTGAGACACCAGTTTACATTGCAAATATTTTCAGCCTGTAATCTGAAATTGTTGAGTCAATTTTAGAGCAAAGAGCAAAACAAAAACTATGTTGTATGATTGTAACTGGGTTTCCGTGCTGACAGACATGAGAAATAAGGCTGCTGAGCTGGTTCTAAATACTCATGCAGCCCAGTCTGTGCTTACATAAGGCTGCATGACACTTGTTGCAAATTCCTGAAGAGCCTTCATGTGAGGTGCCATCGTGAGTAACTTTCTCACCTCAAAATAGACGTTACTCTGTGAAAATCATCAAAACCGGCTGCCAGCGGGCCTCGCAGAGCTGCTCCATTATGGAGTTTTAATGTCTTGAAACGAGGCTGCAATTATCTCCTGACTCGTGACTCGCAGCGACTCTCTGGTCATTGTCAGGTTCGGGTGTTTGGAGACGTTAAGAAAGATGAGCACTGTTGAATTCGCTGTGAAAATACAAATTATCATCTAAAGACAAAGAAGTGATGTCATATAACCTGCTTTTTTTTTTACCCTGGAGAAGCATGAGAATCATTCAAAGCTGCAAAAAAAAAAAAATCCATTACCCACAGATTCCTCCCCCGTGTAATTGCAGGAGTCCCCCTTTGGGAGGGACAGGAGGTGAAGAATGCTGGACTCACAGATATCCAACTATCTGCAAGAATAATTTATGGGACATCATTCTTTTCACTCAAAGATTGGGCTGGCCTTCAAAATAAAACATCACCACACTGCTGCACAACAATCTGTTACAGAAAAGCCAAAAGCTGAAGAGTAAACAATCATCTCACTTGCGTGCACGCTCGTAGTGGAGCATTGCTTTTGTCTCTCTTTGATTTATTTATAACAGCTCGCTTCTGCACATCATAATATGCAGCAAATGTGAAATCTCCCAGACTTTTAGAGATCCTCTTTTGATCTCGTATGCAGGAAGTTGTTTCTTTTTGTTTTGTACTACAAAGTAATATGAGCTCGAGTAATTATTTACATTTGTTGGCATCCGAACTCACGTTCAAGAAAAAAAACACTCAATAAAAACAACAGTTGGAGCTGAATTTGTATTCTGATATTGGACGTTATAAAGTTTTGAAACTGATCTGATTTATTGACTATGATACCTTTACTCTTAGAAAAAAGATTGCCAATATTTTTTTTTTTTTTGCCACACAAAGAAAATCTGCCTGCATGTAGAAATTCAGCCTGATCATTTGTCACGTCTGATAATTAGTTCCCGGATGTCTTTGAAATTTGACAGAAAAGTCCAGTTCAGACACAAAAGAAACATATTATGACCTTTTCTCTTAAGATATATTTCTCCTATGGTCTATAAAAAACATGTTTATGATGTTTTTTGCACTAAATCCTCTCATATAAAGCGAGTTCCGCAGTTTTATTCCTGACAGTTTCAGTACCTTCCAGAATGAGCCGCTTCAGGGCTCTGTCACTTTAAGAAAAGAACCTGGAGCTGACCCCGCCCACCCCTACCCCGATCATGCTACTATAAGCTGAGAAGCTCCGATATCCAGGAAGGGCTCGGAGTACAGCCGCTGCTCCTCCAGCCTGGAGAGGTAGTTCTATTCTAATTTCCTCCTCGTTTGTGACATCACAAACAGGGACTTGTTGAAACTGCTCGACAGACAGAAAATGTGTGAATGGGGTTTTTTCCAACCTGGAGGGTTCTTTGAGGCATCAGAGACCCACATGGCAGCACAAAAGAATGCAAAAGGTGAGTTTTGCACATTGTCCCCTTTAAAGACAAATGCTGAAGACTAGAACAGTGAGATTCAGACTGCATATAGCAGTCATACCCAGCATGTGTAGGACATTAACTGTTAATCGTAGGATGCCTACAAACATTTCATTTAAATGTTTTACTGACAGAATCGAGTTTCTGCAGCCTCAAGTTTATGGGTCCAACATCAAAGGAGCTCCTTAACCACAGGATAGATTTTAATGAAACCGAGAAATCGTTCACCATCTACAACTTGTTAACTTTTAAAGTCATTCCATGATTTATCAAAATGAGCAAACAACAGATAGATATAACTTACCAACTTTTTATAACCAACACATCCTTTAAGTCTGAACAGGTCATGTGAGGTCTTGTTGCAGAAGATCGTGTTATCAGTTTCAAACTCTGTCATCCCTTTAGGGAAGGAGTCTGCGATCTTTACAGTCCAAAGAGCCGTTTTCCCTCCTCAGTCCACTGGAATAAAACATGTTTAGAGCCAGAGAAATATCTATGGAAGAGGATTATGTCTACTGATTATGGCTTTCTGATATTTTGGGATTAAAATCCGGATTCTGACATTTTCCTCTGAGATTAAAGTCAGAATATTTTCCCCCTTCTTCCATACATATCTACTATAAGATATTTGTTGTAAACAGTGCTACCCGACTGTTGCACCGTGCAGCTTTCAAACAGATGTGTGATACTTGAATATTTGTGTTTGATTCGTCCATCAATGGCTTCATCCACTTGTTGATTCTCATCTGCTGCAGGTCAAACAAGAAAAGTGTTATTTTCAACAGAAACAGGATGTTAAATCTTGGTCATAAACATCTTGTTAAAGCAACACCACCCCATTATGGCCCCATTCTTGCATGTATGTAAAAGTCTTCCAGAAGGGCAAACACCGTACAGCTGTGGTTACTCAGGCTTCAGCAGGTGAAGTAGATTTCCTGTGGTCACACTTTCCTCACAGGTGCAGAACAAACCTGGTGCCTCTGTGAGCTGACCTGAGAGAATCTGTGTTTATTCTGCTCCTGCTGCTCTGTTTGCTCAGCTTTACATCGAAGCCAAATTCTATTCTCCTATTGTCCCTTCATGCGATAACTCTTAAAATTTGATCCGTTTGTTTTCTGTCCCACGCTCATTCTCAGATCCGACATGCTTCTGTTTTCATCTCCATCCCATCGTCTGTTTTAGATGATCTGATTAATGTCCAAATGCCATTGTGGCTTGTCTCCTTGGATGAAACAGTTTTGTTCGTTAGTATTATTATTATTTTTTTGAATGGGGGGGTTGTTTTTCTGCGTTGCGGTCCAGGTAATGTGATTCTGTGAACGATGGCGCGGCCCTCCTTTTTAACGAGCTGTTTATCTGCGGTGAGTGTTTGATGTTTGTGCACGGAGAGACGGAGCCAGAGATCTGGAGCGAACCACTGCCGGTGCGTTTTGTTTGGTCTGGTTTGAAACGCGCACACCGCTGTAAACTTTAAACGAGCAATAAAAGATAAAAGCAGGAAGTAACGCAAATAGTTTATGGGATTCTGACTTTTGAAGACTTCAGCTCTGTCAACATCATGTGATGCTGTATTGTTCTGTTTTTCAGGATTCACTGTAGTTATCTTAACCATGAATGGCCTCTGTTTGGAGAGGTTTAGCAAGGTTAGCCCAAGCACAGCCACGAACAACAGCAAAAAATAGCACTTCCAGGGATCAAGTGCATTAGGAAATTCTAAAAATTGCAAAGTAACAATGAAATTGCAAAAATAAAGACTTTCCGTGGAATGCATAAGTGTTGCTTAACGCTACAATGACAAATTTGGAAAACAAATTAGCTTTAAACATTTTCTTTCATGCCTCTTAACAACATTCTAACATAGTATAGCTATAATTATGTTGTAGAGATAAAAAAAATCAAACTGCTGCACTTCCCTGGGTCCACATATTTACCTCCATATTCAGCAACAGAACACCACTTGTGTGAGAGGTTCTCCGCTCAAAAATATCAGAGGAGAAACAGCCGGCTGCTACCACTTCAACTTTAGGACAAACTACCAGAGTCCCTAAAGGAAAAACACCATTTGAAGTCACGGACAACAAAAGACATTTGGGCCTAGAAAACAACGACTGGTGTTTAGCGCTCTCTCGTTTCCTCTGGCAATGTGGGTTTCCGGTTCCAGCAGAAGTGTCTCAGGGAAGACACCCGAGGTGAGGGGTGAGTATTCTGTGACCGTGTTTGCGTTCAAACTAGCTTTTCCTGTAGATTCGCCATAATACCTTTAATGAAATGGATGTGTTTTTCCCACAACCTCAGCGGCACATTCCTGCCTACCAGAAGCATTGATGCACATTGGCAGAGAATGTGTTCCACGCAGCTGGTCCAGTGAGATCACACAATCATCAGAGAAACACGTGATCTTGTCAGTTCAACAATCACGGTGAAAGACGTCATCATGTATCCTAAAGGTCTGTGGTTTATTTTCTGTTATGTTTACCTCTGCCACAGAAGCGTCAAAGTAATGGTGTTTTTTTGCTAGTTAAGCAACTGGGAATCTGCATGTGACTTTTATTTTGAAAGTTTCCAGATGTTTTACACAGTTTTTATGTTTGACTTCCTGTCTGTAATCCTATCTGAACTGCTGAGCTTGACGCAGTCTGTAAGCGTAGGACGTAAAAAATAGACCCAAAAAGTAAATTCAGTGGAGCGACGCTACACTATGCCACTTTGCGCCAGGCGAAAACAAACTCATTGACTATAACAACGTCTAATAGCTGCGTGCTACGCTTTGCAGACGTTATGCAACAATTACGCATTTGCTGGAAAGACAGGGTAAGGGTTCATCAGTGTTAATTTTGTTGACAAATATTTAAAAAAATTTTGTGACAAATGAATTTTTGTGGACTAAAACAAAACTAAAAAATACACGTCAATAAAAACAAAATTATGACGAATATTGATCGAAATTTTTGTTGACGAATAAAAGACGACAACAAAATTTGAGAGAAACAAAAATCCAATGAGAAAAAGGAAAAGATGGGAGAAAAGCAAAAAGAACCAATCAGCAAATGGAACAGGCGGGACTAGACGAGAAAAGAACCAATCAGAGTTGACTAAAATCGCTTTGTTTTTTAGTCGACTAAAATACGACTAAAATTAAAACAAATTGGACGACTAAATCGTGACTAAAATAAAAAAAAATTAGTCAAAAAACTAAAACTAAATTTAAATTTTGTGCTAAAATTAACACTTGGATTCATATAATAATAATGATTGCGTAAACTGATTTGAAGTTTAGAAAAATGGACAATTATGACGTCACCTGTACACAATCATGGTGTTTTTGAGCATCAAATACCTAAAAATAACTTAAGCTGCAAGACGTTAGAAAAAAACAGTCAACGATTTATCGCATTCCAAGCAGATTTTTGTGATATTTATAGTATACTCACTTTATGTCCTAGTTTAAATTTTCAGTATGAATGCAAGCTTCATCTCTGTCCTACGAGATGTTTATAGGATCCAGAATGTGCATACAAAGAAGCAAAATCCATGATTGTTTTTCTTCCTTGTCGGGTAAATTGTCCCATTAGCTGTTTTTTGAGAAATAGTTTTAAGCCTTCAAACATCAGCCGATTCTCCGTCAATATCAATAATTAGAACGGTTTTGTGACAACACAATTACACGCTGCAGAGGCATGCTAAGAGCGCTCAATGTTGAAGATAATTAATGATCATTTATTATGCAAGAGAATCAATTTTAATCTATGATGTTTGTGAATGTGTTTAAAAAATGCAAATTAACTCCAGCTTTATTTTTATCTCCAGCAGCCATTAAAAACAAACTTTCCATGAAAGGAAATGTCGTTATGTGATGATGTCCCCCAGAAAAGTCTGCAAATAACAGCAACTCTTTCACCTAAAACACGCTGGCTTACAACTCCAAGGCAGATGTGTGTAAATAGGTAAAATCCTCCCAAGCAGCTGCAAGCAGAACTGGTTCATTGACCATACGAAGACAAATGACTCACAGCTGTTTACTTGCTGCAGTCACATTCGCACAAGGTGAATTTGGTTCTGTAGTTTTTATTTTTATGACACGAAATGTTCTCTTGCTGCCTCAAAACTAAATTCAGATTGTCTGATTGTGAAAACTAATATGAAAAAAAGTTTTTTAAAGTAAAAAAGCCCACAATTAAAAATAAATGATAATTTTATTTATGTTATTACAGTTTGAGGACCTTTAGACTTGAGTGAAAACTTCATGTTTGTCTGATGGATGTAAAAAGCAACAGGAAAACTACTAAAGGTGTAATACGTAATAATTCTACAGTGAAACAATCACGAAACAATAACGTCTCTATCATGTCAGGTTACACTGAAACACAATTCCTCCTTTCAAAAAAGCAAAACATCATCTTTGTTTATAATCTGTGAACCTATGGGGTTGCAGAGTCAGTGACAAGTCGGCGCTGCAGCAACAGCGGCCATTTTGTAAAGATCCTCCAGTAACAGGAGCGACCCAGAAGTTATTTCTTGCAACCCTAAGAAGCCCAATATCCTTATATTCTAATATCAGGTAAAGAAGGCTAGAGGCTAACGTTGAGCTAAAAATGGCGAGGCTATGAGTGAAATATTTCCCTTCTCAAGGCTACTTCACACTGAAAGCATCAGCGGCGCGGAACGGCAGCGGAACAGTTTACTCGCGACACTCCAGTGCACACCGGGAGAGTCAGCAGCGAAGCGAATTCACCGCCGCGCTCCTCGCTGGACTCGCGAGATCCCTCGAGACTTCAAAGGTCACGGTTTGTTTAAGAGAAATGAACATTTTCAATCAACTAAAAATATTCTATAAAATTTCTGAGAGGATATTATCTCCTTTTTTCATCAACAAACCTTTTCTTACAGTGCAAAAATGCTTCTCATCATTATGAACTTATCTTAGAGAACTGAATAGATAATTGTTGCACTCTAATCACGTACAAACAACCAAAATCCTGCACATGACGATGTGAAATGTTCAAGCTGTTTTATGAAAATGGAAGAGTACTCCGTGATGTGATGTGTGAATGACTGTAGCCATTTATTTAAAACACGGTATGTAATGATCAACTTATGAATGAACCATTAACCCAAATGTGTAAATTTTATACTGGTGTTAGCACAGATGTGCTAATCTAATCATAAACACTGCCACATTAAATCTAGTGTGATTAATGTAACTCTAGGTTAAAGTGAAATATTTCACTTCCATTCAAACTTTTACACAATTTGCAGAATATATTCTAGTGCAGCATTTTTTTAGCTTTCAAAATATTATTTTCCCTATAGATATTCACTCAAAAGCTTTATTTCTGCACGTGTGTGTGTATATAGCTCTAGTTCTATTAATCAGGGCAAATATTACAGTGAACGTACTCCTCTGTGACCTTTTCAGATCGCGTTATAATAGTGAGAAGGTCATCGAGTGTCTGCTTTGTTCTGAGGAGGAGGAGGAACTCTGTGTGAGGCGCTCTAATTTAGATGTTACAGCAAGGTCTGAGAAACACACTGATGATAAAACAATAATAAAAACAAAAACATATGGCTAACACTCACAAGAGCCGTTAATTATTAAATGACAGTTAAGGAAAATAAGTGTGAACCGCCAACGCCCAAACAGACGTTTTTGTTTCCCCCCTGAGTGACTCTCAGACTCAGGAAATTAGAGTCTTTGTGACCTACTTCTGTAAAGGTTATTCTCTATATTTAACACCACAGAGAACTAAATTAAGGCTTCTAAAAATAGCTAAACAGATGCTCGATTTTGAATCCATTTTTCTCTTGAGGAACTCATTCTAAGCGATAAAAACACTTGTTAACAAAGTAAAAAAGATGGAACATTTTTTCTGCTTCATTGAGCTAACCTCTGACACTGAATTGTCAGCACCCTTCTTATCAAATCATCTGTACTCACAGAGAGCTCCGATTCAGGTACGGTAATCCAAAGAACCAACGCTTTGACCTTGCTGATTAATTCTCTGGGACGGACTATTGATCGCAACACAATGACTCAATAAATGGCCTGTTTGAGTGGAAAAATATATCTGCTAATAGGTAGAATAGAGAGTAGCCTTGGTCAATCTTATTACACACAAAATAAAGCACAATATTACTCTGCTTTATTTAGGGTTGGTGTTAAAATATAAAAAATGAACAGTGGATGCTGTTGTCTAGAAAAACCATCATCAACTGGAGGCCTGCGGGCCAAATCAGGTCATGAGCTCCATCAATTCGGCCCAAAAAAGTGGTAAAATATTGTTTGGATTGTCGAAATTGTGTTTTTGATCATTTCCTTCAGGCTTTAAGTAGTTAAAGTAAGTTTTTTTTATTTTAAGCTTGAGCTTTAACATTGATCTCAGTGATTGTTGGGTTAGAAACTTGACCAGTTTCATATTTGACACCACTGCTGACCAAAAACCACACTAGATAGTTTTGTGGAGCGGGTAGGTGCTCTTTTAGGCTAGCTGTAATGCTAGCGGTTAGCATTTTCAGGTTGCCAATCGTCAATAAAAAGCACAAGAAGAAGAAAAAGAAGTTGTTTTTTTTGTTGGCATCATGGCGGAGCCTGGAAGTAATAAGTAAGAGATTAATGTCTTTGGAGGTGAAGCAGAGAGCTAAAACCGGAGTAAACATTGGCACGGCCTACGCTAATTTGAGGGAGCTAAAGGAGGCTACAAAATCATGGACTGATGGTGACCTGGCTTTGTTGCTACTGGACTTGTAAGTAATAATATTTTTTTTCCACCAGTGTGGATCTTTTTACTTTGTTGTTTATTTTAGTATTAGTGGCTCGTGTTAGCGTTAGCTCGTGTTAGCGTTAGCTCATTGTTAGTTCTAGCTACAGCAAGCTGCAGCAGGAATTGTTTCCCCTTTCAACCAGTAGGGCGGAGGAGCAGGAAACTGCTCACTGTAACTTTACATTTCTCATAAATTGTTTAATTTTTAGCCTAATTATTGATTATTTCCATATATTTTCAACTTATTATCAGTGATTCACAAAAAACTCACAAAGAAAACATTCAGAACAGGAAGTGGAAAACAAACATGATCAATGGAATTCATGGAAGCAAATTTTTAAAAATAAAATAGATATCAAGCAATTTTCCCCCTCCATAATGCACTGACAGAAAAGAGATCCGTTGTTTAATTACGTTATTTTTAATTCTTTAAATTCCCTAGCTCCTCTTCTGATGAGTCACAGGATGTGAACTACAGATATGCATAAATCTGACTGGTTGACCATGACTTTCATGAACACGGCAAATCAAAGTCTGGCTTTGAACTCTCTGATTTTTTAAAATCTGGCATTTGAGCAACAAATAATCTAAGAAGTCAAATGAAAACATGAAACATCCAGGGGCAAAAATGACCTGTCTTATTTATATATGCATTTATTTATTCAAGACGTGATTACTGCAATTCTCCATCATCAGGATGCTCTTAAGGTTCTCCCAGAGACTCCAGCTGATCCAGGATCCAGAACGCTGCTGCCAGAGTTCTGATGAGCATTAGGAGCAAAGATCAGATTTCTCCACTTTTAGCATCACTTCATTAACTCCCTGTAAGATCCAGAATTAAATTTATAACCTTTATCTTATAGAGCTTTGAAAGATCAAGCTCCTTCTTGTATTTGAGATCTCATCATTCTAGATGTTCCCAAAGGAGTTCTTGGCTCTCAGGTTGCAGGTTGGGTTCTTAGAGGTTCTAAAAACTAGAACGGTAGGTGGTGCTTTCTCCTTTTTTGTTGAACACACCTAGTTTCCATGCACAGGACAGAAACACCGTCTACTTTTAAGACTAGGCCTCAGACTTTACTTTAGATGAATTTTGTAGTTTGGGTTAGCTTGGGTTATGCAGGCTCATCCCTTTAGTTATGTTGCTACAGGCATACACTACTGGAGTACTCCATGTTTGAATCTATTGTTGCTGTCAGCTGGTGAAGGATCTCAGTCATCCAGGTAATGGTAATTCAAAGAATTCAAATGAAGGCAACTGGACTTCTTTGGTTTTTTGAAGATGTTTTGCTTCTCATCCGAGAAGCTTTGTCAATTCTGACTGGAACATGGGAGAGTCTGAGCTTAAGTTGCTTAACAATTCTGACCATTAACCTTCTCAGTGGCCTAGTGGTATGAGTGTCTGCCCTGAGACTGGGAGGTCGTGGGTTCAAATCCATAGTTGGAGACATACCAAAGACTTTTAAAAAAGGGACCCAATGCCTCCCGGCTTGACACTCAGCATCAAGGGGTTAGATTGGGGGGGTTAAACCACCAAATAGTTCCCGAGCGCAGCCACTGGGGATGGGTCAAATGCGGAGATGTAATTTCACCACTGTGTGATGATGACTAATGGGACTTTAACAATAGGGGCTAACGACATTGATGACTCCTCGAGGGGTATTCATAGGTAGTGTCAGCTAGTTAAGCAACAACAGACAGCTACAGTTTATAAGCTCGACTCTCCTGTATTCCAGTCAGAATTGACAAAGCTCCTCGGATGAGAAGTTTTAGAAATGACAACTGGCCCTGTCCTTCTTTGTTTGTCTTCCCTGTTTTTCATCTCACACCCAAGCGGGCTGAGGCAGAACTCTGCCCATCCTGGTTCTGCTGGAAATTTCTTACAGGAGTTTTCCTTCCCACTGTTGCCCTTGTACTGTGCTTGCTCAGAATGGGGGATAACATTGAGGATATCCTTTAATTCAATCTTCTGGTTCATTCATAACAATTTGGCTGATTTGGCATTTAATAATAAATCTGGCAATGCAACAAAACCTGTTTTTGTTTGTGCACACTATTTCCCCCCTATGCTATGATTCATTAAAGCTCATAAATAACTCACAGCAAATGTGTCTTTGTGAAATTTGGAAAAAATAAGAATCACTCCATAGTTTGGTGTCAAGTAGCAGTTTCCCCTCTTGGCCATCAAAACCGAGATCAATTTAAAACAAAAATGTCATTAAATTTCAACTTTATTAGAGCACAGCCTTTATTTGCAGTAGGACACCATCTGCTGCTAAGTGGATGCTTTTCGTGCCACTATAGTAATTCATCACTCTACCCTGCAGTATAGCCTGTGAAACGCAGTCACATATAAAAGCTAAAGTTTAAGTGAATTCGAAGACATCTCACCAGATTGAAGTCATAAAAAATACATTTACTTTATAGTTAAAGGTGCTAAAACCATTTTATTGCTCTGATTTTATAACAACAGTTTAATTTTAGTTGCAGTTTGCTTTTCAAACTAAAAGTGTTAGTCGTTATCCTTCTGAAAACTTGGCAATAAAATGTCACCAGGCTTGAGAAATGTCAGCTTCATAAACCATTTTCCAATGAGAATCTTTTTAAATTTGATATTTGCTCAATAACTATTCCTGTTCGTGACAGTTAATATCCCCAGAAACAATTGGAGTGGACTGAGAGCACTTCAGAGCTTTTCTTTTTCACATTTCTGCCTCATAATTCCTACATAACATAGAATTTTTGCTATTAGAATCCAGAAATCTGAACGTTAGCTTGATTGAATTTAATTTTCTTGTCAGATTAGGCGATGAAAATGAACATCCCTTCTCTTGAGTTAAAATAAACATTATTAATGAGCATAAATAGTGGCTTTTAAAATGAAACCATCCTTCTGGGAGTTTGCCTGATCCCGTTCTCTCGTGTTCTTCTGCTCTACTCGATGCACCATCTGTTATGTTTGATGGAAATTACACGGTTACGGCGGCGGGAGAACATTTCCACTGCATATTCCCCTGAAAAGATAATAACCTGAAAGGTGCTTAGATCAGACAGATTTAAATCAAAGTAACAGACCATTAGAGTTCTCCAAAACCCTCACCTCCTGAGGGGGAACATCATATCAAAGGTGAATAGTCTCACCTTAAATAATACTCCAAATAGGCTACATAACACATTATGTTTCAATGAGTCATGTGTCACTGAGTGTAATCTGTGTTAACCACACTGTGCAGGCGGTATTAGGTAGTACTGTAATGCAATGGGGCTTCTTTTTGCCTTAGAGGTTACACAAGTTGGAGATGCACTGTCTAATATCTCAATGCCATCCCAGAGATTAGTCTGAAATAGCTCTTAGTGACAAAACTGAAAAGCGAGCACTAATAATAGCACAAATAGTGCTTCGGAAAGTCGGAGGATGACGCAGAGTGATCAAAGGAAAAAGCGCGGAGTGCCGGGACAATCAGACGCTCTCAAATTAGATGGAACAGTTGCTTTGTGGAGTATTTCTGTGTGATGAAGTGTTGGACTTTACAACTACTTCCCCTCATTTGGTTCTTTGGGAACATGAAAAATCCTCTGCAGCAAACTTGTTATATGCAATCAGAGGTGTTTTCTTACAGCACGGATATAGCTTATACTCGCCAGCGTGTGATTGCAGACACGCCTTCTCTCAAACTTCTTGTGGCTCGTTTGCAGGCTGATCTGCTCTTGTTTTTTTTTTTTGTCCCCAGCCATGTTGGGACCGTGCATGCGGACTGGATTGCATCATGCATGACCGTACAGCACAACATTTATTAACCTCTTAAGTTAATTGTCAGGTGAGCACTGGTGCATGAATGTTGAGCAGAAAAAACCCCTGCAGACTAAACACTGCTGTCATCTGATTTCCAGCCCATCTCCAAACAAACACACGCCTGCAGCACTGTTGTTGTTTTTTTTTACCGTTGGGTTATTTTCCATCTTCATATCCTCCGGTCAGACAAAAATAATAACCCTTCTGCATTCTTTAACACTTAATGAAGATGTCTGCTTTTTCATCATCTGTTTACTCCCATTAACATCAAGCCAACCTTATTTATTAAGAGTACAGGTGTAATAATGAGAGCTACGCTCTACAGAACACAGAACAGGTGCAGAAGTGGAATGCAGCCCTCATTAATACACCTGTGGTTGCCTCTAAAATGCACCCCTTAAGCAAAATCCACTGACCTTGTAGGGTTTAGGACACCTTGCGCGCCACACATCATTTCATTTATATTATCTATTTATTATTTTATTGCATTGGCTGGCACACTCAACAAAATCTTATTTTATGCATTATTTAACGCCGCCAAATGGCCATTGAATATTGCACTGTGAGCAAAATCTGGGATACTGACTTTAAATTTAGCAGCTGAAGGGGTTTATGAAGTTCGTCTTAGCGGGAAGCAAATGTGGTCAGTTTTCTGTACGCAGAAAAAAAACCATGATAAACACAACAAATAGCATTTTTAATTTTCAGATACCCAACAAATGGTCAAAAACAGTGAAGTTATTTTTTTTTTCTCAAATTCTCAATTCATAAAACTTTTACATTTTCGTAAGAACTCTTTAACCAGGTTTAAGCATATGCACACGGCATTCGAGATTGTGTTTCCTTTCTCAATTTAGTTTATTTGAGTCTGAAAAAAAAAGACCACATTGCAAATAAGATTAGGCCTTGTTACAGCAGCAATCCAGAGTTTTACCCCTGTCAGGAATTATGTATGATATTTTTAAAATCTGTAAAAGTCACAGTCTTATCCTGCATTGTGATATAATGTAGGCAATACGTCAATTTATTAGTTTGAATGCTTGGAAAGCATTCAAAGTATTGAGTTCCTCCTCCTCCATTTTTCAGTTTCCGTACGTTTTTTGGCATCTAACTAGTGCCACAATTTTTACACTATTTACACAAATTTGGTATCAAACCGTTCAGGTCATTCCGGGAATGACTTTTGGTGTTGATATCTTCAACCGTTTCTGAGATATTCAGCTTTCTTTGCGATTTTTCAGCCCATTGAAATGAATGGTAAATGCTTCAAATCGCTCAATTTTTCACAAAATCCATTCAGCTCTTTGAACTTTAACTACTTCAACATACTTCAACCTAGAGACTCCATTCAACTTTTAACAAACTCAGAACAAGTTCAACTATACTCGTATGACTCTGCTTCTTGATATCTTTTACGTTTTTTCTATAATCACAGGTTAAACTTGATGTAAGATTTGGAAAAGTTCAGAAATTTCTCCGTCCCCCATTCAAAAGAATGGGGTCGAAAACCGACTTTGCTCGACCTCAGACAGTGTCCTGAGAGAACCGAAGAACTGATGGAAATGAGACTTGCGCTGGATGAAAGCTGACGGATTTTCCTCCGTTTTGATGTATAATTTATGGACATACTCCAAAAATTGTGGTCATAGCGTTAATTAATTTGGAAAAGGTTTAAAAGATTTCTCCTTCCAGCCACTCAGAGGTGTGATAACCCATATATGGTCATGCTGTCTCCAACTGTAAGTCAGAGCTCCAGATCTCAATTCAGAAAACTAAATTCTGCTACGACCACATCTTTTGGGGTAGATGTGTAATTTTCTCAAAAACAGTAGGTTAATTTGTCTGCTTTGATGGGAGGTCTTTGATTTTGCTGTAACTGCCACGGTTTTTGCGCTACGAGGGTCAGAAGGAGGACTGAGCCAGATTTTCTCCCATTGGCGGCCATTCAAAAGATTCTCAGAGTTTGTGCTTCGATCGCTGTCTGAGAGCTGAAATTGTCACGTCATATCTCCTACAATATTCAACGTAGCCACACAAAAATTCACACAGAGCACCATCGAAGCCTTCGGCCGCTGACGGTTTTGGAATTTTTCGAATCGGTGTAATACTTTTTGAATGGTGATGAGATGTTCGAGGCCTGCAATTTGACGTTTGGAGCTGCAGATCAGGAAATCTGCAGTTTCAGACAATTTCTCTAAAGAAAAATCTGCTACGACCACATTTTTTTGAGTACAATCATAAATTACGCAAAAACAGTAGTTTTACTCGTCCACTTCGATGGGATGTCTTCGGTTTAGCTGTATCTGCCACGGTTCTTGAGTTACAAGCATCAGAAGGAGGATTCAGCCACATTTTAAAAACAGGCATTTTCTGCTCCGGTCTCTGTCAGACAGCAGAAATCATCTCATCATATCTCCTACAAATATTCTAGGTAGGCACACAAAAATTTCAATATAACACCACCAAAGCCTTCTGATGTTGACGCTTTTGGAATTTTTCAAATTGGTGAAATACTTTTTGAATGGTGATGAGAAGTTCGAGGCCTCTGATCTGACATCTGAAGCACAGATCCAAAGCCTTCCTCATTAACTCATTCCCTGCCATTGACGACTAAAGTCGTCTTTTCAAATCCAACCGCGCGCTCCCAAAGACGACTTTAGTCGTCATTTCGCTTTTTTTACAGGGCGGGCGTCGGAGCGAGCCCCCGCACCGTGAGAACAAACATCACGTGTCTAAAGCGGATCTTCATCCGTGTATGTCACACATCACGTGATCAGGAAGCAAAAAATCAATGGATTACGAGTTTGTTTTGGGCCGTTGCTGTGAAAAAACCGATGCGCCGAACCGGAAATGCGTCTGGAGCGGCGGTTGGACAACAGATTGTGAAAGAACGGATAACGCTAGAAATACGGCGATTCTTCCTGTCTGAGAAAAAATCTCCAGAGTTCTGCATTAAAAAACATTCAGGCCAAATTGCGACAAGATTTTTTTCTTTTCAGTTTGTGTGAAACCAAGTCATTTGCTTTAGGTGACAACTCAAATTTCTCCAGTTTGTTCATTTATCTCAGATCTGAAAATCACAAAATTCTAAGTAGGCCTACTCGGTGCTGAAGATTTTTTTTTTTACAAAAAATCTGAGAACCACCTGATTAAAACAATCTCTGAGTTTAAAACATTAATTTTCAAAATAATCTGATTATTATTTTATTCTCTTGAGGATCATATCTACTGAGGATGGTAAATTACAGATTCAGACCATTAATAAACTACACAATGCATATTAAAGAAGCCGATAAAATAAAGTATCTTTTCTTGCAGGTATTATTCTAGGAAACTTTCATGTTTTATATCCCAAACAAATGAAATGAATGCATTTTATTTAACATACATTTTTCATATGTTGTAATGTCCACGAGGACTCCGGTTCAGCAGCTAAGCAGCAATAAGGTGATGTTTGTACAGCCTGAATCAGGTAGTGTGAATGCGTGCGCCCATCTGTCATAACCTGTTCTTGGTAGTTTCTCTGCTTATTGATTTTGTCAATAAATCCCTTCGGTTTCATGTTCCATTTCTTCTCCGTTGCTTTGCTGCTGATCGAACCGATGTCCCTCTTGACCTCCTCTGTGCTGCTCCTTTTTGACTCCCCCCAACCACTATTCCTCCCCATCCCCATGCAACCTGTTTTATATAGTGAAAGAAGAACCTCAAATCTGTGCAGAAGTATAATTTTATGGCTCATTTTCATGAGAACCTGATTTATAAATACATTGTTATTTATTGAACATCCGGAGCCGACTGCCTTCGTGCAGTCCTACTCTTAGATCCCCCTTCTAGCCAGATAATTTTTTTGCATGTTGCCTTGATACTCTTTAAACAATGACAGGTCTAATTACAACTCAATTATCTGAATTACCAATGTAGAAAATGTGACAATCTTATGTAAGTTTTAAACGCTCCTCTCAGAGCTTGGCATTTCTGTCACGACCACAGCGTCGTAATTAAACGAGCTTTGTCTGCATAACGGATCATTGCTTTTAGCCGATTAAGGAATGATAAGAAAGACTATATAAATCAAAGACAAGCAACCCAACTAATTAGATGTCCCGACCATTACAACCACTAACAATCGCTGGGGGCGGTTTGCGTTCTTACATAATCAACTGTAAGAAAGCTGCACAGTAATCGTCCTTCGTTATTGGATTCTTTCTCTTGAAGGTATGCTTTTTTTATGTTAAGCCTGCTAAAAATAATAAAATTGAATGCGAATTGTGTAATTAGATTAAAGTAACATTTTAAAGTCATGCAGATGCAAAAGTAGGTCAACACAAACTCAAGACTGTTTTCATGCTAATATTTCCCAAGAGGGCATGGGTCATTTCAATTACCAGTAAAATGCTTCGACTTGTCTTTGAATCAGTTAAAAAGCTTACATCAGGCTGCAAACTCAACATATTACGGACATGATGCTGCTTAAGGATGTCATGTGAATTCAACACAACTCAACCCCACCAAGATTCAAAGCTGGGGAGATAAATCTTTAACTGCTATCCCAAAAAAAATTGTGACAATCGGTGTTTAGCAAAGCCTTGCCCTCAAAGGCTTCACCTTCAGAGTGGGGCTATTATGTTTCTCCTGATATGGGGCTGATGCTAATCACTGTGGATTGTATTTTATGCCTCAAGGCAGGAAAATGTGCTGATGAGGGCCCAACAATAAATGAACCTTATCACCTAATGGCATCTCTGCCCACCTAGTGGCTGCTTGAAAAGGCCCCTGCTAAATGTCACAGGCTGGCTGAATGCACGCGTGAGATAATGAGAGAAACGAATGATCCGCAGATGGATTGGTCACCGATAATTATTGCTGATAGCCGACTCAGGGGTCTCTCAGACACGCTGTCGGAGATTTCAAATACCGTCCTCGTTTTAACAGCATGAATGTTTTGGTCTCGGCTAAAATGAAGTAATTAGAGAAGTAAAATTAGCCTGGAAATAAATAAGTGCATTCTGAACGGCTTTTTTTTGGTTCGTGTAATATAAATAAGTAATATAAACACATCACATTTATCATTTCAGGTCCATCACAGTCAGTCCTTGTCTTCTTTATGAAATATATGAACGTTAATCTGACCCAGTAAAACGTGTTTGCTGCAAATATGAAAATACTTTGAGGGCTGCTAGTCCGTTTGATTGATAACTGTGGTTATCTTCGTCCTCTCTCCATCAAAGTTATTAAAAAAAAGTTGAGTTTACACCCTTGTCTGTTAGTGCAGCCAACCATGCAGCAAACTATTACCATTTTACTGTGAAATCAACAAAATAAAAGTGATAAAAGGCTACAAACTGGCTTGTTTTGACTAGCGTCAATGAAGTTTCATCCTGTGTAAAAAGTCTTTCAACCATCCGTAACGGCTAAGGGGGCGGTCCCATGAGCGGCATGACGTCACGTGCAAAGGGTTAATATCGATTAAAGAAGGCTACAGGCTAACGTTGAGCTAATAAAGCTAACATTGAATTAGAAACATAGTCTGCTCTAAAAATATCTCAAGCTACTTTTTCAATTACCAACAACTCGATATTTATCTACTGAGTACGACTCGTTTTCGCGCATCATCTATAATCTTCTGGAGCTGATCTGTAACTGGCAACAGCCATAAAACTCACGAGGGGTAGTGGCAGAGTACTTGTTTGTTTTTGATACATGGACTGCAGTACCCAAATTTGACCACAAGATGTCATTCTTACTCCATGCACCTTTTAATTTTGTGCTTTTCTATCAAAACCTTTATTTATTTATTCTAATTTAGAGAACACTCTGCATGAATTGGCGCAGTGACATTTGTTTTGAGATGAAATGTAGTTTGTGAGACCAAAAATATTAAACTGTTGGCAAGAAGATATGTAAATTTTCAGCTTGAATCATTCTGAGTCAGCATGTAAGTTTTAAATGTGGCTGGTTCATGTGGGGAAAATGAAGTAATTTCAAACATTTGTGCACAATTTGGTCAAATTTTATTTTTATAATTTATTGAGCTGTTTGATTTCGGCTTTTCTATCAACATACCAGCTCTGGTGGCCTAGTGGTATGAGTGTCCCGACCCGGGGCCTGGGAGATCGGGTTTCGAATCCCGGTCGGGTCATACCAAAGACCTTGAAAAAATGGGACCCAATGCCTCTTCGCTTGACACTCAGCACTAAGGGGGTCACCCCCTTGTAAATCAGTTACATCACATATAGTATCTCCTATGATGCATAAATAAACTTTAAACATTATTTGTGCAAAATATGAAACTACTTCAATTTAACTTAGGCCTCGGATCTGTCACATTTGGACATTTTGAGTGACAGGAGGAGATTTTGGTGTATATTATTATGTGCATGGTGTGTTAAAGCTGTGTCATTAAAAGAGTAAAACCCAATAATTTCCTATATAACATTTTAATTCCAATACCTGACATTTTGAGTAATTTATTAACAAAGTGTCCTATTTATACTGCCCTCATTTTATTTGCCATTTAGCTAATCCCTCCCGAAATTATCAAGTTTGTTTTTGCATATTTCAAACTTACAGAAACTAAATTAAAAAGGGTTTGCAAGAAAGTAAAGCACGCGTATGGTTGGAGGTGGGACATGTAATTTAATTGCAAATAAAGGGTGAAATTTGCTAAATGGTCATGAAAATTTTAATGTAATTTATTCCAAGTGGCTCAATGTTGTATTCATTTATTAGCATTTTACCCAAGTGGTCACCAACCCTTCCTGAGGTTGTCCCATATTTTTTCATCTCTGTCTCATGGACACTCAGCTGAAAACGGTTGTAGATTTGAACATGTTCAAAATTCCAAAAATTCATGAAAAAACTGAGTACCCTAGAAAAAATTCTGCCATTTTTAATTTGCCTCTAACATTCGCAGCTCTAAAAATGACAGGCTAAGAATTAATTTGCAAAACAGAAACTTGCAGCCTAGCTATCATATTTTAAACGCTGGATCATACGTTTTGTGCGCATATCTGTGAAAACGTTTCATCAGGACTGGTTAGTATTGATAAATAATCTCTGTAATCTGGGTCATTTCACTCCAAAGTGCTTCACTTGACTTAAAAAGCGAAGTTCTTTTAAAGCACTCAAGGATATAGTGAATGCAGATTTTGACATAAAAGACATCAGTTTGTGTAATTACCTTGTAATATTGAGATCATCAGATTATCCATGAGTCGGTACGAGTGTGTGTGTGTGTGTGTGTCTGTCTTGCAGATGGAAATGCTCTGCAGAGCAAAGCGAAGGAGACAATCACTCATTCTGAGTAAAGGCAGAGGTGAAATGTAAGTAAATGCTGTGAATGTGCGCGGCTGCCCATGTGCCAGATGCTGTGAGCCGGTGCCAACACTCCGAGTGAGTGACTCATTATTTCAGGAAACTGTTGGCCTTTTCTCTGATGACTCTGTTGCTCATTTAAACTAGAAAGTCTGCTCATGACTTTTTTTTTCTTTTACATCGGGGAAAGCTGCCAGTTGGGACAGCTCCCAATTCATTACTGCCATTTACAAAAAAAAAGACCATATTTAGAAATAAGTGTTGAGAAAAGGACCATAGGGAGGCAGTTATGGTATTAGGGAAAGGAAAACAGTTTCCTGTAAGCAGCAGATTATGAAAACATTAAGCAACAATTACCCTAATGAGAGTTATTGAAGCGGCAAGGTAGCAGACAAGCTGTGTGCATCTGGCTGCTGCATCTGGCTGCAGCGGCGGGGCATTCAAAAGGACAGGCGGGAAGACATTCATCTGTTATAGCTGCTCTGCTCCTTCCGTGTGAGTCCAGAGATGGCATGTCAGTAATTGTCATGTACTGAAAATGATCTCACAGGCGGCGTGTTGATGCATGCACTGCTATGGATACTGAGTGTGCTGTCAGAACTGTTGAAGATGTCATTTAGGGTAATTGCAAGGAATGGATTTCAGTGGGCAATCTGTGGCCCTTCGCGTGCTGAAGTTGATGCTGAAAAATTTCAGCTTTTATTTTGGCAAACAGAGCCACAGGAAACAAGAGAAAAGCGACAAATGTGGTTTTTCAGGCCAATAGAAAAATGTAATTAACTTTAAGGATGATGACTTTTGTTTCAACGGTGTTCTATTTGAAAAATCTGCTGATTTAACTCTAGATTTGACAACTTCTTCTTGTAATAACACCTTTTGAAAAATAAATCAAAATACAAATCAAAAAGAAGACGATTTATCCAGCACAGTCATGTCCAAATCAAAGGGACAGCAGCACTAGATAGAAGCCTGGACTGTCCTCTTCCCAGGCACCTTCACCAGCATCTTCTAGAACATCCTAGAGATACAGTTAAACTTTATGTAGGCGAAGATGGCAGAGGAGTTAAGTGCCTACTGTAGTTGTATCTTTGGGCTAGAGGCTTCACTTGCAATGCCTGCTGGTGGTGGTCAAAGGGACCGGTGGCGTCTGTGTTCGGCAGCCTCACTTCTATCAGTGTGCCCCAGGGCAGCTGTGGCTACAGTGTAACTCGTTACCATCAGTGTGTGAATCTGTGTGTGCATCGGTGCATGACTGTATGTGTTGTGAAGCGCCTTGGGGGGTTGTAGAACCCTAGAAGGTGCTATAAAAATACAATTTTCTATTTATTGTAGGAAGAATAAATGTGTAGTAAAAGGAACTTAAAGCAAGGAGTTTAGGGAGGAAGGATACACGGAACGGCCCAGATGAATAAGATGAATGTGTGTGATTAAAAGTTATGGTAAATGGCCTGTATTTGATGCAGCACCTTCCAGAGTCCTAGAACCCCCAAGGCGCTTTACAACACAATCAGTCATTCACACATTCACACTCTGGCAATGACGAGCAACATAGTAGCTACAGCTGCCCTGGGGCGCACTGATCTGTTTGTCGGCTACAGAAGCACATTCATAAACAAGAAACGTGCAGTCGCCATCTTAAATAACCGAGTCGACCGACTCTTGGTATGATATGCTTGTCAGCCACTAGATGGTGCCATTGGATAAAAGAAATACTCCAGACAGCCGCTTTAAGTGTAATTATTAAACACTTCAGAATGCTGACCTCGGTCACTCCACTTGGTGCCACTCACCTTTCTATCAGATCACGAGGACAGACTGTTCGTTATGTAATGAGGTCAGAATTGTTTCTTTAATCACTATCAGTTAGGTGCATGACACCCAACATGTTTACATCTTTTTCATATAGAATAGGGACTGTGACTTGCAGCTATGTCCTTTTCACATTGCCTTATACTGATCCAATAGGAGGATTTCAAATCACCAAGTGGGTGGGGTCCAGGATGGGGTATATAAGATGATGTCACCAATATACTTTTTGAATGTTATTGAAAGATTCCAGACCTGTTTTTCTCTGTACCATTTCTCTGTTTTTCTATATAAATCAACTTAAGTTGGATCTACTGACTTGTAGTCGTTACTGAAGTATAATCTGTGATAAAATTAAAGTACCTGCAATAAGGTTAAAGTGTGTTCTGGACGTCCCACCCCTGGAAAAGAAAGAACCGGGGGATCCGGACTACTGGTGACAGACTGGACCATGTAGAATCTTACACTGGTAAAGTCATACAGTTATGAGCTTTAGTTTGAGGCTTGTTTTTATTTCCCTTGGCTAATTGGGATTAGTCAGATGCCATGAACGCAACATTTAATCTTCTTGAACAATTTGGTGTAAAAATAAAACGAAATTAATTAAATTTCTTGTTTAAAAATTCTGAATTAAAGTGTTTTTCCCCTTGAAAAAGAACAATTGTCTAAGTTGAAGAGAATAAAATATTATGGTTCAGGGAGACCAACCTCCTCATGAGGATGCAGGGTATCAAAGGGTACGTTAAGAACCAAATAAAATGTTTCAATTTCTCCTTTTTTAAAATTTCCTCAGGGCCACTGCCATGCAGGGGTTTTTGTTGTTGTTTTTTATTTTGGTCTGTCCGTCCATCATCCAGATTTAAAGCTTAGAGATCATAGAATCACAAATTCATCACAAATTAACATCTAGGCCTTCTACAGATCCTCAGTCTTTGGTGATACAAGCGATGGACAAAAATAATCTGATCTTTTGAGTTTTTTTCCATTCTCTTTTTATTCCTCTGCTTCTCCTTTATCACCAACAATAACCCTAAAGTCTGCTTTTACTGCACACAGCAACCCATTTAATCAACGAGTGGGATTAGGGCTGAGCAGCCCATTCCAAGAGAAGACGTACCATAACACGACTCTCTACTAGGAGCTGAAGATAGATGGGCCGGGCTACAGTCTGGATGGAACGCCTCCATTGCTCTGCTTGGCCTGGTGGAGCCCATCAATCAGGGTGGCACCAGAGGTCCGGGCTGAGGCTGCGTAATGATGCGAACAGCATGTGGCCGAGCCATCCCTCTGCTCAGGTGTAAGGGTCTGCCCTATCCAGCGGTCCTCTCCGCTCCTTCACCGCCACCATCCATCAAATACACACGCTCACCAGATGTAACAGATTCCAGCAGCTCCGAGAAGATAACTTCATGTTGAGGCAACTCACAAAATTAGGCCCGAAGTGAAAGTTTCAGCTGAATCTTCAACAGGACACATGTTGGAGGTTAAAGCTGGTGTATGCAGTTTATAATGTTTCACGTAACTTAGAAAATGCTTAAATTTGACTATCTGACCTGTTCTAGGATATAAAGTATCTTTTATAATTTATATTTCCCTTAAGTCCCTCAACTGGCCTCTACAGCCAAACAAATCATTTGAGCAAGCATAGACCAATAGATTTGTGTAACGGTGTAAATAGTAAACATGATTTTGTTGCTAAATTCCTGTTAAACATGTAAGTTCTGTTTTCTTTCGGAAGTTTTATTTTTATACTCTTATTGTGAAAATCCACAGCGGAAGTTTGTGGTTAGTGCCGTGTGCATTGCCGTTTTCGGTCAGTCGAAGCTTTTGCTGTGGTAAGTTTCTTCTCTTCCCGCTCAGGCAGAAAAGTGGTTATAAATATATCTGCAGCTATTTATGAAGTGTCAAATAACCATACATTCCAAGTGTAAACCACTTATAAAACTGTGTTGTTGAATTCGCGATTTTTAGTACTTTGGTTAAAAAGTTATGGGTTAAAACCTTTGAGAATAAACACATGATAAGCTAGCGGCTAACTACTACAGAGAGCTGTGTCATGGCTAATAATTTGAAACTTTCCTTTGTAGTCTGGGCAGAGAGCTGTTTGCTGGAAACTTATGGTTGTGTGTGTTCCATGTTGTTCCAGGTATGTTTGTTTTGTGATTTAAAAATATTAAGAGCTACAAATTTATGCTCTTGTTCACAAATTGCTTTAGTTTTATCCACTAGGTGGTGACATTTCTTTCTGATTTGTCATACAAAAGGAAAATTGTGTTTTCTCTGTTTATTTTCATATATATTTTTCTGTTTATTATTTTTATTATTTATTTTTCCTTATTCAGATTTAAAACAAGTTATTAATTCCACTATACGATCATCAGTCAGTAGCAACGAAGCTTTTGCTGTGTCTGGGCGGAGACCTGTTTGCTGGAAACTTATGGTTGTGCTTGTTCCATGTTGTTCCAGAATAAACCACACCTGAGATCTACTCCTCGTGAGTCCAGAGATGAGAACAGGGAAGGTTACATTTGCATATCCACAAGAGGGAGCTGTCAATCAACAGGTGACACCCCTCAGTCAACTTAGCACACCAACGAAGAAGAAGCCAGAGGTTTGCAATGGAGCAACTAAAACAAATTTAGAAGTTAGCCTTTCCTCGACTGCCTTTTACATCTCAAAAGAAAATTTATACAATTTAAAAGTCCTTCTGCAAAACTCGACACGAGACGTTTACACTGGAGACGCTTACACTGGAGACGCTTGTAAAGATGGAGGGAGCTTCGTGATCTACAAGGGCTAACAACTGGTGAAGAGATGGCAGATTTTCTTTTGAACAGGTAAATGCTAAGTAATTTATTGCATTTTAGAGAATTGTAAGCAACATTTTATTCAAATAAAAGAAACAATAGTGTAGATAATTGTTGTATGCTGCGTTTAGCGTAGGCTAAAATGGTGCTAGCTTGAATGCTAACTCGACCTGCACTGAATTAGTGTCAGTCTGTAAACCTCAAGCTAACTGTGCAAGAGGAGGGAGGGGAACTAAAAGGGATTCATCTTTTGAGTGCTAGAGCTAAGTGATTAGAATAGCAACCTTACACATCTAACTATTGTTTATGGCCTGTTGCAGTGTTAGTAGGGGTGTGCTTCCATCACAAATCCTGCCAGATTTAGATATTTTCCTGCTTGAATACAGCAGATTTGATTAAAACAAGTTATTAGCAACTCCTACAAAACCAGATGAAAGCTGAGGGGATGACTCAGCAGTGAGAATCAGGTGTGTCTGAGCAGGAACATATTCAAAACATCTAGCCACAGCAGCCCTCTGCTAACACTTTCCCTGGGCGTGCGCGGTATGAGGCATCAGCACCTTTCAGAAGGAGAGGGGGAGCAGGGGCGTGAGCTATAGCCATTCAAATTTTAAAGGAACAATACGTAGGAATTGTAAAATGAAATAATCGCAAAACAGTCTGAAGTCTCAATCATGTTGGAGGGAAACATTTAGTTCTCAGCTAGCCAGTCAAAGACGGACGTTGTCACGGTTTACAACCTATGAGCCCGCAGGGTTGCTGAATCTGCAGCTCTGCGCCGAGCTAACGCTGCAGCACCATCATTTGTATTTGGACACTAGCAGGCAAAACGCTCCAGAGTTTTGTAAATAGCCTAAGCCAGAAGTAACCCTGAAAAACCACTGCATTATTTTGTTCTACTCAAATATTGGGTAAAGAAGGCTAGAGGCTAACTTTGAGCTAACAGTGCAAATGGTGAATTAGAAGCAAATAGTCGGCTCTAAAAATATCTCAAGCTACTTTCTCAATTACCAACATTTTGATATTACAGAAACATGTATGTGTGAATAACGAGTCAATTTTGGTGTTTTATTTCCTTTAATGACTATCAGAACTATAACAGCAAACTAACAGCAAGACGGCAAATGCACGTTCTCTAATTACGGAGGCCTACTACTGTAATAAGTGTAGTAACTGCTCCCTACCATAAAACACCCAAGAGTGCTAACTTAGTGTATGACTCATCTTTGCTTGTCATCTAGAATCTTCGGGCAACAGCCATGAAACTCATGGAACAGGAGTGAGAAAGTCACTTTTTGTGTAGAAAAATAGACTGCAGTACCCAGATTTGACCACAAGATGTCATTCTTACTCCATTCTTACATAATGCACTTTTAAAATCTTCTCCTTGATGATGTCACGCTACGTACCACAGCCTTAAGAAGAACAGGAAGGTGAATATCACTTTTTATAAGAGCATTTCGAACAGGAAGCTGTTTCCATGTGCTCCATACTTAAGGTGGAGTAGATGCTTCAGTCTTCCACTAATGTTCATTAAAGGACATATTTTACAGCACATTATATGCTTCGTACCCCTCGCACAAACATATTATGCTCCTGGATGAAAGTGGCCTTATGAGTCCCATAAAGCCGGCCTCATGAATACGAGCGTAAAAGCAGCTGCTCAGTCTGGAGTCCATGTGGAGGGAAGGTCATTTGGTAGAAAGCATGCACTGCAAAAAATCCACGCTTATAAAAATGTCTTTGGTTTCCAAGCTGGTAAATACATCTCCTGGAGCCTAATGGACTTTTTCCCCCACGTACTGGAAGGAGGGCTGAATTTCAGTGTGCTACTGGATTGAATTAAATCATTCTTTTTGGGGTCTTAGTTTGTTTTTAACCTCAAAGCCCCATAAAGTTGCAGTATGAAAGCACTCATGGAATAATTTGGGGCTTTTGTTCCATATTGAGTGTAGACGCTGCTGTGATGAATCTGCATGCAGATAATTCACCCTATGGATGTGAAAATGACAAGTATAGACTCAACAAAGAAATTTCCAGTTATATTAATCATTTTTCTTTGTTATATGAAAGCCTCATAATGGCTTTTTGTTCTTCTCTGATGATTATCAAGTCAAGACAATTCCTGATTATAACCTAAAATTGGATTTCCAGAAAACTGAGATTTGAGGTGTGAGACGCGTTTCCACGCAGTTTTAAATTCTGCTCTTCCTTTGTTTTCAGCAAACCATTAAAGGGGTGTTTTGGACGGGTCTATTAACTTGATGTTGATTGTTTCATTTACATGAAACAGGATTTCACACTTTTCCAGCATTGAGTAATAACCCCCTCAAATCCTTGTAAGCCTATAAACCCTGGAGAGAAAATTTCCTGATGTAACATTCCCACTGCCTATTTTTCTATCTCACATCTTGTTAATCTAATCCTAATTTGGGCATCTAATCGGTGAGACCTTTCTGTGTGAGTTTCATAATTAAAGAATGTATCATTATCCCAACTTTAATTACGTTACCATGTAACTTTGTTTTAATTAAAATAGCCCTACCCTAAAGGGAGCGTTGTTTGACTGACTTTTTGTGTGCCAGGGTGTACGAGCAATTATCATAAAGTTCACCTGAGGAACTTCCTGACCATAAAAATAAGGGGAATGGCAGCACCGGTTAATTCTTTCTACCTGTCACAGCATGCAAATCACAAAATTGCACGCGTCGTTACTGAAAGCCTTTCACATTTCCTCCACCACGTCGGCTGCAATCAGGGGGTTAATAGCAGCCCTTTCACAAAAGGTGGTGAGGGTGAACGTCCTTTCTGAAAATAAAGGAGCAACTTCCGGGGATTATTAAGATGTGCTGTCAAGACATAATAAGGTTCCAGCACATTGCATGCACCTCACTACGTCATTTAGGTTTTGTCAGGCATAGAAACAGTCATTTTACTAATGTGAGCAAACCGCTCCTCATTGCCACGGTAACGACGGGGAAAACGGAGTGCAGTCCGGTCGTGTCATAACTGTGTCACGGGTGATGAGGCTCATTTGGCGGAGCGCCGTAGATGGCAGTGTTGCGCTGCTGACAGGCTGACTGACAGCCAGTCAAAGAGCACTGATTGTATCTGTCAGCATCATGGCTGAACAACCTGAACGGTGCAGCTTCTTGCATGTTTAACGGCACACTTTGCATCTCCAGAAGAGGCCCTATTCATTCATGCAGTGGCGTGATACGCGAGTCTTGAATATGACAGTTGGATATTCATGTTGCCTCATGTTTGGCCACTTTGAGTGGAACATTTTAATATGTTTTTTTGCATGAAGCTGCAGGTGCTTGTTTGCTGTGAATTATACACAGAAATATTAGATGTCATTCACCTTGACAAGGCTATTTTCTGCTCTGTCATTCCACCTGCAGGGAAATTATAGCCATACAGGTGCTTTTATTATAGAATGTGAAAAGTGCTGATTGTCTGTTACATCGTTTATGTATTAAAAAAAAAGAAGGTATTTTGTTTTCAGAAAAAGCAGGGCAAGGATTTCTTATGTTATATTATCCAAAATGGTCCTATAGGTGAAAAAAATAAATGAACTGAACATCGTGAGTGCTAGCTGTTAATTCTGATCATAATTAAATGCTCAATTCGAACTTTGATTTGTAAATAATATGTCATTTGGCAAATATTTAGTGTTTTTCTTTAAAGGGAGCCATATTATGACATCTTTTCTTAAGTTGTAATATTTCTACAGACAATATAAAACATGTCTATGAAGTTTTTGAACGAAATCCCTCTCACGTAAAGCAATTTCAGCAGTTTTATTCTTCACATTTTCAGTACCTTCCAGAATCAGCCATTTCAGGGCTCTGTCTGGCCACGCCCACCCCTCCTCTACTCAGGCTGCTCTAAACTGAGACGCTTCAGGTATCCTGGAGGAGTAGAGCCGCTGCTCCTCCAGCAGCAATGCTCTCCTACAGGTGGGAGCACAGACATCATATACGTAGATGTGACGTGGACTGACGCTGCCTATTGGAGCTTGCGTAGTAGTGAGCCGCCATCTTGGATGGGTCCCCAATTGCCCCCAGTGCATTTACTTCTACTGAAGAAATGTGTTTACCCAACTAAAAAACACATTTTATTATGATTTTTAACAACATCAGACATATGGTATGGCATGATGATTAAAATATAAATATAATAAAATACATTAAAATATAAAATCCCAACAGGTAGACTAGAAAAGTCAACAGTAATCCCACATGATCTGTTTTCAATAGTGCGCCGGTTGTTGCAACTGTAGGCTGCTTAAAACATGGGCATAGTTGCTCACCCTGTGTTGACTCCAGTTGGGTTTGGAGAGTGAAGAACTAACCAATATGGCGGCGATGCTGTTACGCTCTCCAGCGCCCAACGGGGCGTCTACGTATTCATGTCTATGGGTGAGAAGGTGCTTCTATGTTAAAGTAACACTTAATAGCAAGTCTTCCCCAAACTTCCCTCCCTTCCCTCTGTCTTCTGTCCTCTGGTGAAGGAGGTGGAGAGAAATCCTCCACCTCAAATGACTGCTCTGAAGCAAAGAAGCTAGGGTTCGCTATCAGGATCTAGGAAGTGCTGCCTTTTCTCTGTGCGAGCGGTGTGTGTGTGTTTGTATGCACACGCGCGTGTTTGTGTGTGCATGTTTGTTAGCGCCTCCATCCAAACTGAAATTTGTGGCACGTCTTATTTTCTGAGGCCGTGAAGGCCTTCAACAGGGTTGTGGTCCGGTCACAATGTGATCTTTAAATGAGCCTAGATTCAGGAGACAGTAATGAGGTTTCTGTTGGAAAAACAGCAAAAAAATAAATAAAAGGAAAGAAAAGAAAAAGCACCTGGCTCTGAATAAATATATGAAATAGCAACATCTTTTAGCCTGCTAACAGAGCTGATCATCTCGTTATCTTCATAAATTCTTGCAGGTAAATTGCATATTTGGATGAAACCATTACAGGCCGTAATCCTGAAACAGGAATTTCAGAGGAATTTGAATTGTAAATTGCATGTCAATATAATGACATTCTGAATTATGCAACTAAAACACTGAGGCTCCCTCCCTCTCAGTCTGGGCAATGAGGATTACCTCCTTGCAGCAGCCACAGCGAGCGAATGATGCTGGAGACTTGGCTCCAGAGCTGTGACTCCTCTTGGAGTGTCTCTTCACTCTGATGTGCACAATCACACAGAAGTACGACGTGTTCAGAGATCAAGCACGCTCACTCCCATGCAGTGTGGAACTGGCCTCATTAGGGCCAGAAAATTCTCCTTTTGAGTCTTTATCCATATCAGAATACAATGGTGTAAACAACACAGTGAGCTGTGATTAAAATACAGAACAGAAACTTTTTAACTTTTAACACAAAAAGTATTTTGAATTGCCAGAGTGCTTTGGGTCACTGTCCTGCGGCATAACCCAAGTGAGGTTTAGTTTAAAGGCCTCTTTTACTGAGAAACCATTCATTTTGAAATCGGATCAAATAGCTGACTCTGAGTTTCACATACATGCTGAACATGAAAAATTTATTCCACCCCCATTTTCTGCATTAGTCACAGAACGCAAAATCATTAAGTCTGAAAAAGCCAGTTTAGTATTCATGGCCCCGCCCACTTTGGTTGGCGACCACAGAAGGCTGTAGATTTAGCAGCCAGAGAGCAGATTGCATCTTTACTAGTAGAAGCTAACTGTTCTAACTTCACAACACAGTGGGTTCTTATCAGCTTGGATATAAGTCTCTGGACGACGCCATATTAGACGCAATGTTTCCTTCTACGGGAGCCCGTGAGGACAAAACACATTTACAGATTTGTAACAAGCAGTAACAAAACTTTTGCCATTCATAAACGTTATTTTAAACATTTACCTCTTCGCTCGTGGCCAGTGATGAAAGGGAGTCTGATGTTCTTGTCATTTTGTTGGAGGTTGAACAATCTGAGGAAGTACTCGTTCGAAAATTGCGCTCCCAGGCATTTTTGACCCTAATGGCCATCCGTTGGTAAGATCTTACTCGAACACAAAATTACCGCTTGCTTGCAATGATTTAGGTATGTACTGCCCCCTATTGCCAGGGAAAATACACACAGTCATTTTAACACAATAGTTTTCCAAAAGTACAAGGAATCATCAGGATCTGACAAAAAATAAGAACTTCTCTCTATTTTAAGAACGTCTTTGCAAAAACAGCAGCATCAGTGACTGGAATAAAGAGAAGTTTCATGATAATAAAAATGTAGAAACAATTTTATTTGATAAAGAAAACATCTGCAATCAAAACATTTTGAGTCAGATAGAAACATTTTTAAGTGCCTTCACAACAGCTGTGACTGTTGTTAAAGGAGGTTTTAGAATAAATGCTCGTTCAGAAAACAGGTGGGAAGACTTAGTCGGATGTGTGGAACTCCATATGGGATGGAAACAATGTGGAGGAGGTGGTGCGTATTTGTTAACTTTCAGTCTTACAGTCCAGTGTTTAACAAATATTTCTTTTATTCTTTAAAACACCCCTTCTAAACAAATTAATCTCTCTTATTTATCTCAGTAATAACTTCATAATGACTGACTGCCCAATAATATGTAGACAATTTATGTTATCACATTTGACTAAAATACATCTTATAAACTAAAAATGTAAAATAGAAGTACAAACATTTGTACATACATATATATTTTTCATTATTTATTTGGGAATTGTATTTTAAATAAATCTCATCAAAGGACAAATTCTGACCATATAAAAGCATATTAAGAACAGACTTAGCTAAAACATTCTGTTGCTATATAAAATTTTTTAATGGATACATGTTTGTCCAAGACTGTCTGGTTCTGCTTCTGTTCGTCTATGACTTTATATTGTACATTAAAACATCAAACTGCCTGTTATTTATATTGCCCATCGCCACCATCTCAGTCATGGTGTTAGCCCTCCCTCAACTTGCTCCCAATAAATATGTTACCCAATTCTTTTCTTCAATAGACCTATTTGCTTTTTTAGTTCAATAATGATAATCTTACATTTGCTGCCAGTAAAAATTAGTCCTAATTATTTTTATTTTATTTTTTCAACATTTGCAAAATAACAAAGCATGCTGGGAAATCTGTTGATCCAATCAGTTTCTTTGTCATCATAAACTGACGAACCAAGTTCTATATTAGTTCTAGTTTAGCTAACTTTTTAGTGCAAAAAAGCTAATATAGGGGTGGGAATTTAATACAGTAATTATGATTAATTAATTAGAAAAAAATAACATCATTAAAAATTCATGCATTTAATCACAGCTTGCATTTCAAGCAAGGCAGAACCTCTGTCAGTGCACGCGATTTCTTTGTACACCAATCAATCAATCAATCAATCAATCAAACTTTATTTATAAAGCGCTTTTCATACAAACAAATGTAACTCAAAGTGCTTTACAGATTAAAAAGACCCCACATATTAAAAAGATCCCACATATCCTACAGATGTCATTGATAATTAAAACCCTCCTCCCCCCAACCCAGTGGCACGCGCACACACACACACATGCACACACACACACACACACACACACACACACACACACACACACACATGCACACACAACACACTTAAGAACATGAGTAAACACTGGTCTTAGCTCAGATGAGTCAGGTATGTAAGGAAACACTGATGCACACAAGAGCCCTGCTCAACTCACGGCTACTAAAATGGAAAAATTTGAACAAAATGCCTTGCTTGGACTGATTAAGTGTTTGAGAAAACACATCTGCTTCTTTTAAAGCTAAAATGGCAAATTTGGTAAACAAGTTAGCTTAAAAATTTTTTTCATGCTAGAACTGTCCTAACATAGTATAGCTATAAATATATTGAGATTAAAAAATGAAAAAAAAAAAAAAATTAATAAAGTATTTCTCTCGCATTTGTCTTAAAACCTCCTCCAATAACACGTTTCGGACCGATGGCAACTTTTGGACCATCCGGTTGTTGATCTCTCCGAACCGCCGCACTTCTGCACTTACCTGGGTCCTCCATTCATTACACACTCATGTATTTTTCAACAGAACACCACTGGTGTGAGAGGTTCTCTGCTCAATAACATCAGAGAAGGAGAAACAGCCAGCTGCTCACCACTTCAACTTTAGGACAAACTACCAGAGTCCCAAAAAGAAAAACACCATTTAAAGTCACAGACAACAAAAGACGTTTGGACGTAGAAAACGCCGACTGGTGTTTAGCGCTCTCTTGTTTCCTCTGGCAATGCGGGTTTCTGGTTCCGGCGGACACGGCCCAGGGAGGAGGGAGTGTTTCGTGACCATATTTGCATTCAAAAGATAGTTTATTAATCTGCTGATCAGGTTGTGGTTAAAGGCTGCTGTGCTGTGTGTGTGTGTTTGTGTGCGTGTGCGCGCGCGAGTGCGTGTGTATGTGTCAATCACCAGCTGTGTCCCCTTTTTATCAGGGCATTGGCTTTGTTTATCTACTAGTGAATATGTAAAATAGGAATCACTGACAGATGGGACTTTAAGAGATCATCCAAAAGACTGACTTATTTTCATACTTCTGTTATAAGCATTTGTCTGGTTCTTAAAAGCACAGTTCAATTCAGATCTCCCAGAACCAGACAAGCAAGGACAAACATGATAATGGAAGAGCTGCTGGTCCCAGTGAAAACCAACAAGATGGAGCCATCTGCCTCGATGGGAGACGTTTATCCTGTGACCACTGCTTGCTCGAACAGATATTATTCAGATCTGAAGCGCATTCACACTGGACAGAGGCCTTAAAGCTGTGACCACTGTTCCAAGAGTTTCACAAGTTATTCATATTTGAAGAGTCTTCAGGTCATCCACTCTGGAGAAAGGCCTTACAGATGTGATCAGTGTGGGAGGAGTTTCCTCTGGTTGATGAGTTTGAAAGCTCACCTGCCCACAGGGAAGAAAGAGCCTTCACTTGTCACCTATGTGAGCTTCAAGAGGGAGTGGACCCTGAAGAAGCATGAGGACTCAAAACACCAGAAAAAGTCCAACAATCTGTGACTTGTGTATAAAGAGGATCCATCTCAGCATTAAAAACAAACATTCCAGAAATAATAATAAAAAAGCTAAAAAGCTGTTTTAATAAACTGCATTTACATGCAACTCCAGAGTGTGATTTCTGCAAACTCAAAAACTCTACAAAATATCACACTGATGATGACAGAGGCTTCAATTTTGTGTAACAGGATGATTTTGTTCTGTAATCACAGAAAATAGGTTTGTGAGAAGAGCTTTCATTGTGCTCACAGCTTTTACACAGATGAGGCTGCACTAATCTTCCTCTGCGTACTAGTATTTCCATCAAATATACACATATGTTAGTACAGTATCTGAAAACATACAAAACTTCACAACAAATTAACACATCTAGTTTATGATAAAAAAATGAACAACTCTAGTATTAAACTGATTATATTACTATTGATAAGTGAAATAAACTTTTACTTATTTATTTATTATTATAACGATCGCAGGCTGAGGCGCCTGAATCAGAACACGAAAACTAAATGACTCCGTGGATATAAAACTACACGAAGATGAATATTTAAAAAAGCATCTTCTCTTATTAACAAATACTTAGTTACAAGCACTTACCATGAACAAATGAGACACACAAACTCCGTTGCTGCAGGAATCAGGGCTTTCTTCAGACAGTCGGGTCACCCGCAATCATCTCTTTCATATTTCGCGCTCCTTTACGGAGGAAAGTCTAATAAAACTTTTTATCAAGCCTCCCACGGGCCAAACGATCAGCCACACAGCAAGAATTATCCATCTGTGTCACTAAATCCTCCTCCAAGCATGCAAAACAATTGAATTATAGGCAAAATACGCTGTTTGTTGCCACCCAGGTCCCATGATGCAATGCAAAAAACATAAACATTGACGTCACAAAAGATTCTCCTATAGCGGGGAAACCTTAGGATGATAGGGTCCAGGAGTGAACGGGAGCCTCAAAAAATTATTTTAATTTAAAAAGATAAATAAATCATAATTAACGATCTATTCATAATAAAGTAACGTATCAATCACTTTTTTCTTCATAAAATATAGCCTATATCAAAAGGTCTCAACTTTATTTGGGAAAATTAACCCCCCCCCACCCCCCGCATGAAATGGTACAGCCCTGACACCCGGGTCTGATTGCTGCAGAGCTCTCTGAGGGAGACCACAGAAACTCCGTTAGCTTCGGTTAGCTTGAGTTCCGGTACCCAGCCCTACCAACTTGACAAATTTCAACCAGAGGCGGACTGGCAATCTGTGAGTTCTGGAGAATCTCAGAACAGCCGGTGTGCTCCGGGCTGCTGTCGGACGATTTGTGTTATTTATTTATGAATTATGTAGTTTTATGCATTTGCAGCAGTTAGACTAAAACTAAAGAAGCAAAGTTGTTTAAGAGACACGCGACGTCTAGATCAGCTGGAGTTAAAGCTGCAATGGCGAATTTGCAAAGACGTTAGCTTTTGAACACAAACATGGTCATGGAACACTCACTCCTCCTCTCGGGTATCTTCCCTGGTCCGTGTCCGCCAAAACCAGAAACCCGCAGAGGAAACGAAAGAGCGCTGAACGCCAGGCACAGTTTTCTAATTCCAAACGTCTTTTGTTGTCCGTGACTTCAAATGGTGTTTTTCTTTTTGGGACTCTGGTAGTTTGTCCTAAAGTTGAAGTGGTAGCAGCCGGCTTTTTCTACTTCTCTGATATTATTGAGCGGAGAACCTCTCACACCAGTGGTGTTCTGTTGCTAAATACGTGAGTGCGTAATGAATGGAGGATCCAGGGAAGTACAGAAGTGTGGCAGTGCGGTGAGACCGACAACCAGATGGTCCAATGGTTGCTTTTGGTCTGAGCCGTGTTATTGGCATAGGTTTTAGACAAATGCCGGAGAACTACTTTATAAAATTTTTTTTTTTCATTTTTTTTGTCTCCACAATATATTTATAGCTATATTATATTAGAAGATTGTTAAGAGGCATGAAAAAAATGTTTGAAGCTAATTTATTTTCCAAATTTGCTATTGCAGGTTTAAAAAGTTGTGAAATACATATTTCAGAGTCACATGATGTCCACCTGAGTAAATATGTTTAAAAAATAAAATAAAATCAGATTTTCTTACATAAAATGACTAAGAACAGTTGTCAGAATCTTATTGGCCATTATAACAAGGAAAGGTTCCAAACGTCCATCACCAAACACGGAACAGAAGTTAATCAAATGAAGACGGAATGAGCAAATCATTCTCATATCCCCGTGGGTCCTTGTTGACCATCAGGGCACATTTCTTCATTTATTATCAGCCAATTCAGCTGATGAATAAACACCCCGTGCCAGTGTTTGGTGCCTGTTTTACATTCACATGAATCTAATTTCAGGTGAAATATCCAGAGTGCACCTTTAACCCATCACTTCTGGGTGCTAAATTGATTGGCTGCATGTGGTTGATTGGATGTAAAATTAATTATTCCTTCATTAACAGAAACAGCATGTTCAGTTTTTGTGTTGTTTTTGTGACATTAATGTTTTTATCTTTATAAAATAGTCAAAATTGGTCATAAGGAGGTGACTTGAGATTTTCCATTAGAGTTAAAAAAATTCTCCACATGCAAAAGCATGAAAAAAAATCTGTGTCTGTTCTTTTCATGATTTTTGTGCTCCAGATTGTTTATTTGGCCTCCTGTTCTTGGTTGAATATGAACAGGCATAATTTGACCATTCATGCTGTAAATGTTTCGTCTGTGTGTGGCATTTTAAAATGCTGTTTCATCTGACCTTTTTTTTTCCTTTTAAGTTTTAACACCTGCCTCTCCAAAGGTTTGTGCTCGGCCGAGCTCAGAAATGAGGCCACTTGTGCTGGATGAGACATTAAAAATGACACCCACAGTCATTTCACTCTCACTGTTTTTTATGGACACTAGGTCCTCATGTGCAGTGTAAGGATGAGTGATTCCAAAGTGATATGCTAGCAGTGAAGCAAAAGACTTTTTAAAATGTTGCAGAAACATGGATGTTTCTTCTGTGGACCTTATCTTCACCCTCAAACGATAGCTGAGGGGGTCGTAGAAGTTGGTTTGTCCAGTTCATTTGTGTTATCTGGGCATAGGTGTTTTGAGATCATTTTTGAGGATTGCTGAAGCACCCTTAAAGTGAATCCCAGCACCCCTAAATGCGATCGGAGGAACAGCCTACCTCCGAAGCAATTCTAGCTTTGTTAAAAAAAGGGTTCATAGTCTTAAACTAATATTGAGCAGTTTCCTGTTCCTTTGTCCTACTGGTTGAAAGTGGAATTACAGCTGTCGTTAACAACCCTGCTGCAGTCTGCTGTAGCTAGCTAACAACGAGCTAACGCTAACATGAGCCAAATAATGCTAAAATAAACCACGAAGTATAAAGATCCACAATGTTGGACAAAAAAATATAATTACTTACAAGTCCAGTAGCAACAAAGCCAGGTCACCATCAGTTTGTGATTTTGTAGCCTCCTTTAGCTTCCTCAAACTAGGATAGGTCGTGACGATGTTTACTTTGGTTTTAGCTCTTTACTTCACCTCCAAAAACATTACTCTCTAACTTTTACTTCCAGGCTCCGCCATGATGCCAACTTCTTCTTTTTCTTCTTGTGCTTTTTATTGACGATTGGCAAACTGAAAAAGCTAACTGCTAGCATTACAGCTAACAGCCGTAAAGCAGGTATAAGAACGCCCCCTGGAACCCCTAGCCGCTCCACAAAACTATCAAGTGTGGTTTTAGGTCAGCAGAGGACTGCAGAGTGGTTTCAAATATGAAACTGGTCAAGTTTCTAACCCAACAATCACTGAGATTAATGTTAGTTTAATAAACTATCTATTGTTACTTTAAAAAGCAGAAAGCTACAAAAAAGTTAGTGTTTTTTGGCGTTAGCCCATGGGAGCCATAGTTTTCAGTGTGTATACTAACAGAAATAACAACCTGGATTACTTTAACCTAAACCAAGGATATCGTGATTTTTTTCCAGCTTGATTGTCAACAACTTTTGCAAACTTTCTTTCCGATTTTCCACTTTTTCCACTACATTTTATGGTGTGAAACTTCCTGATAATATAACAAGTGCTGCGTAACCATTTTTAACTGATTTCCCAATGCTTGGTAGTAAGAGTGTTACTTTAATTTAGCTTTAATTGGATCAAATTGTGATTTTATTTGTTTTTCTACCAACAAATCACCAGTGGCACCTATTCTTTTGATGCTTTCTCCCACACATGAGATTTTTAATGAGATATCTGATGAAAACCTGCATTAACTGCTTATTATTCCTTCAAGAGAACAGGCATCTTTTGTCTCCTTGCATCTGTTCTTTTGTCGGCTTGCCATTAATGTTGATTTTACTGACTGTGGTTTTATTAGTGGAAATTTACAATCATGAGTCGCGGATGTCCAACGGTGACAAAATGACATGAGATGACTGATGTGTTTATAATGAAGTCGCTTCACCCTTAATTACCAAAATGAGATCCTCCTGGATTGAATCATTCTAATGTTGTGTGTCCTCTGTTTGTGTGCAGCTCAAAACTGTTTAAATTACACAGATGATCAACCATGACAGATACTCAAGCTTTAGAATTATTTAACCATGAGATGAAATGGGCATTTCTTTTTCATGCTGTCCAAATAAGCTACAAGAGAAGCTTTCAGTCTTACTTTAAACGACAGCTTCTGATAAATGAGAAGAAATGTCCCGAGTCTCAAAGTCACCTCGGAGCTCTAATATGGTCAGTCCTCTAGATTGCATGCAGGTCTGTGCTTTCAGATTGGCTGTCTTTATTTTTAGTCTTTGTTTTGAGGTAGTGAGTGGCTGCGAGGCTCAAACCGGTCGCAGACTTGACCGAGACTCAAATTGTCATTTTGAAAGTGACAAGGTGCTGATTTGGCCGCCTGGCACTGAGCGATTGGACATCACTGTTGACAAATGGGCAAGGGAACGAAACTGGCAGGATGCAAGAGAAGACAAAATGCCTTCAGCCAGAGTTTTTTGTCCCATCTGTTATCACAGCTGGACAACAGCTAGTTAAAATTCCTGAATTTACTGAGAGTAAAATTGTTTTACTTCACTTCTGTGTCAACTGCAACTGTAGAAAATATTGATGCACTGTGCTACTGTGGCAGTTATGTAATGTGTGAATGTGCTCCAAAAAAGATTCCATTATCGTTTCATTAGAAAATTGAAATGTTCAAGTGCTTTGGGTTATAAAAAATATGCACATAATTTAATTTTGCTTCATGGAGAGTAAATAATAAAAAATGTAATTTTACATTTTAGGTCAGTGGCCTTAATTAACAAGCTTAATTTAATATTCTGAATAAATTTTTTCATAAACAAAATATTAGCTATAATCCAATCTGACAATGACAAACTAATCTACAAGTCTTTATTATACTATGATGAAGACTTCATTAGGTTCTGCAGGAGCTGCTTATCACTCATTTTAATCAAATCACCAAGTTTCAATGAAAGAAACGTCTAAAACAGGCAGGAATCCGGTATCGCGATGGTGGCCCACCCTTGCTGTAACGCTACAGCAGGCTAAAACAATCCAATATAGAGTAAGGTCGAGCACTACGCTAATCACTTAGCTCCAGTACAGAAAAGAGAAATCCCTTTTCGTTCCTCTCCCTCCTCTTCCACAGTAAGCTTAAAGTTTACAGATGGACATTAATAAGTCGAGTTAGCATAGATTGGTGTGCTAAGCTGATAGGCGCGTCCATAGGGGAGCATAACCGTGTAGAGTCACGTTGCTGTTATCCAATCCAAGGCAAGATGTTCAAATATCAGGAAATAAAAGACCCGTGTTCAGCTCAGCTGTGATATAGCTCACTTCGACCCATTCCCAATACTCGCACTTCCACCCTTGCGCCCTTCAATTGCGGGTTCCCGGCCAGGGGTGCGAGTGCATAGGGTGTCCTAATTCTCAAGTGCGGAAGGTGACCACACCCCTTTTGCACCCTTAATCCGCACTTCGCCCAAGTCTGCATCGATGTGGACTTCGGGCAAGGGAATTACCCACAATCCATTGCTGTGTGGGAAGTTTGAGAAAAAGTGCCTTTTCTGAAAACATGTATTTTCAAATGAAAGAAGTTAATTTTAAGACGATTTATTCATGCTCTGAATGTTTTAGACTAAGATTTAATGTGGACAGCAATGAATGTAAATTTTGTGTGTTTGAAAGTTGTTAATAAAGTTTTTTTTAAAAGTAGCACAAACAGCGACTGTCATCCCACGGGCGATGACGCAATGCTCCCTGTCCCAATCAGCACACTTGTGTACTACGCACTTGAAGCCTAACTGCTCACCTCCTCTAAGTGCACTTCACTGAAGGGCGTAGGGCGCAGTGCGAGTATTGGGATTGAGCCTTCTAGTTCCTAAAAATGGTGCACCAGTGTTTTTTTCCCCCAGAGAACGACTTACAAGGCATTCATTCCTACTAGAGACCTCTACAAATGTTACTGATTAAACAAGTGTTCCACACCTTTAAACTACATACCCCAGTTTTAATGCTAAATTCTGATATTTTGCTCATTTTCCCACTTTTCTTCTCATTATAACATAAATACAACTGACAACAGACTCTTGGGTAAACATGATGTAAAATGCAGCACACGTTTACAGAAGTAAATATGGATGCCACACATGTATGTGTCATTTCGCAGAATCTGGTGCTGATTTGTAACATCTGTCATGCTTCAGTGATGTGAAAGTTGGCTGAAATGTGATACTACCGTTCAGACTGAGGTCACTCTGAAAAACACCAGAGATGTATCAAATTTAGGACCACATTTGGAAATGATCCAGGTTTGATCCGACAAAAAAGGACTTAAAAATACCAATATGGTCACATTTAGGACATTTCTTGCCTACAGTGTGAATGTGGAAACATAAAGTACCTTCAAAACAACATTTTCTAATGAGTCGGCACATATTAATTTACACTTTCAAGGTAATATTGCTGCTACTTTCACTTTGTGCACAAAACACTACAAAGTTTGCTTTTTAATCTAAACATGGCAACCTGTAAACATTAACCTCACAATAAAGAACTTAATAAATATTAACATTTCCTTCTTTTCTGTTTGATTCATTTAGCCTTTAGTTTCATTTTCAAGTGCTAGCTCCGGTGGCCTAGTGGTAGAGTGTCTGCCCCGGGACTGGGAGATCGGGGTTCGAATCCCGGTCGGGTCATACCAAAGACTTTGAAAAAATGGGACCCAATAACACTCAGCATTAAGGGGTTGGATTGGGGGGTTAAACCACCAAATAGTTCCCGAGCGCGGCCACAGCTGCAGCTCACCGCTCCCCACCATGAGGATGGGTCAAATGCGGAGATGTAATTTCACCATTGTGTGATGAATACTTTGGACTTTAAAACAGGTATTTAAAATGACTTGTGAGGAGGCAATCTAACGTCTGAGAGGCTTTAGAGAAAAAAAGAATCACAGTCAGATGTGAGGATGTACCGTTTTGTTGCGGAAAGCTTCTCCTTCATTTTCAAGGACACATAAGTCACCAGCTGGGAAACACTTCCGTGCCAAAATAACGGTGCATCCTAGGTGTTGACAAATCGCTGCGTGAACTCTGAATAAGCGCCACTTCTGTGGTGAGCATGAAAATGTACTAAATTTGCAAGTAAATAAAACAAGAAACTACAAGAAGTCAGGTAACCTCACCTTATAGGAGACATTAGCTGTAATAAAACTATTATTAGTCATCCACTGTGTAGAAGAATGGTTTTAGAGCTTTACTAATGAGCTGAAATGTTTTTTTGTCACAGGGAAACAGAGCAGGCCTGAGTGGGTCAGTGGGTGTCAATACAACAGTTGTTAGGGGATTAGAGAGGGATTGACGAAATGTAGATTGCTGTCGTTTCTGCAGCAATTCTCCAAAACAAACCAAGTTGTGCAGAGCAATTAGCATTTAGTTGCTCTGCATCTCAAGCTGTGCTGCCTTAATTGGTACACATAAAACATTAATTTATCATTGTTTTGTGAGAGTATACGTTGAAATATGAACATTTATCATAAACAAGAGGCGTTCATACCCTGAATTAAATCAACTAAATCGGAAAATGCAAAAAAGAAGGAAAGAAAAGAGTAAAATCTGCAGGTGACGAAGTAAAAATGAACATATTGAAAACACAGGTTGCAGCCAGTGACATTTACAAAGCCAAAGTCAGGCTAATGGTCCAGCAGACGTAATTTTTTTTGGCACACTGTGGTTTCTATCACATCCTCCCGTTGAGAGCTAATGCATTATTCAGTCCGAATAAAAGTAGCATGCACACTCATTTGCCAAGGTTGTGACCAGATCCCAGTTTCTACCCAGAATTTTTAAAAAATAAATCCAACTGACAGAATATGAAAAGATAACCTTCACCCCACGAGCACGCTCAGAGACCTGTGTCACGAACACCTGTGAAATCTAATTAAATCTGAGGCAACAACTCTTGCATTTTACAGATATTCTATGTTTTCCACTCTATTCTGTTGTCAAAAAGGCAGTAGTTCGTCTTTATGTTTAGAGTTGAGGTCAGTAGGTGATGGAAACAGACCAGTCCGAACACCAGGGTGTTTTACTTCTGGCATGAATTTTGAACAGATGAACATAATACCGTCAAGTAGAAGACTTTTCTTTTAGGGATAATGCATTTTGGCATGTCTCTAGCTTATTTTGATCATGTAAGAAAAGCACAAAGGAATGAAAAAGATGGGATGGGAGATGGACTAACGAATCGAGAATTTGTCAGCAGTAAAGAGAGCGATTGTCAGGAAAGAGCTGGTTTAAAAGGCAAAGCTCCAAATTTTCTACTTCCATCTTCCTTCCAAGCTTCACCTGTTGCCATTAGATCTGGATCAGAACATAAAGAACAACATCTTGAGTACAAGCAGCAGAAATTAATTTCATCTGAATGGCTGGGCTCAGCCTTAGAGATAAGGGGAAGAGTGTCATCATCCCAGAGGGCTAATTCGGGCACACTGATTTGGACACCTCCTGGAGGTTGTCCATGCACCTCTCACTAAGGCGCTGTCCACATGTAGCCAGATTTTTAAAAAAACGAATATCCACCCTCCCAAAAAATAGCGTCCACACCACCTCGTTTTTAGAAAAAATTCCATGTAACCGCTTAAGTGCATTGTTAAGCAAATTCATAGGCATGCTAGACCTGTAGGTGGCAGTAGTTCCCCTGAATCCTATCCATTTTGTCTTCCTGCTCAACTTCAACAAAACATGTGGACGGGGCCTAAGAAGAGACCTCAGGGGCACATTCAGAACCTTCCTGGAAGGATTATACACCATACACCTTGGGATCCTCCCAGAGGAGCTGGAGAATGTTGCTGAGGAGAATAAAGTTTGGATTTGATATGCTAACTTTGCAAGTTACCTTTGGGTAAGTGGCTGAAAATAAATAGACGCAAATAATGGATTGTCAGAAAATGCAATGGAAAATGGACCCAATAAGCAGGTATAGACAAAGTGGAAAAAAATTAAGAAAATACTTTTAGTATTAAAATAAAAGGCTGGTGAGGCAGCAGCAAAAATAATGATAGAAAAATCAGCAGAACACAGTGAGCTGGAACATTTATGAGGACATAGGCATGGATGAAAACAAGGACTGAGTATAATGAGGAGGATGATTACTGAGAAAAGGCAGCTGGGTTGATTAACAAATGAATGACAGGTGTGCATGGTGCCAAATGACTGGGGAGCTGAGGGAAAATATGACAAATGATCCAAGAAACGAACAAAGTCAGAACAAAATGGAAAGTCAAATCCAAAATGCAAAATCAAAATTAATGACAAAATACCATCAGAACAAAGAATGGAACAAAGAGAACCTTAAACACGGTGACATTGATGAATGAATGGGCTGTTTGTTAGTGAAGCGGAAACTGAAGTTTGCAGAATGTGCAACAAGAGATTATGAGTCCGGTCTCCTGGTTTACTTTGTAACGTAAGAAACAATTATTATGAATACATATCTTATAATATTACTGTAAATTATGCGTACGTATTATTTGTTGCAGAACATGACAATTGTGATGCATCCTAAATTGACAAAATGGTAAAGTCAGGATGTAGATATATATAAGAACATTCCCATTTCACTCTCCGCGGGTTGTCTCATCCTTCCTAGCTTGGGTCCTCTACCAGAGGCCTTGGAGCTTGATGGTTCTGTGCAGTATCTTAGCTGTTCCTAGAAATGCATTTTTCTGAACTGAGGGACTTTATGGCAAAGAATGGTCATTCTGTACCTGTGGCAACAATCTCACAAGCACTCTACAGGTGTGGCTTGTTCGAGAGGGTTGCAAAGAAAAAGCCACTTCTTAATAAAGGCCATATTAAATCTGGTTTGAGCTTTGCCAGAATGCACCTTGAAGATTCTGATACCAAATGGATGGCAACATCAGGAAAAAGGAACACGAGAAAGAAGAAGTACCAGGGCCTCAAAGAAGAACTTGAGAAAACCTGGAGAGGGAAGACATCGGTGGTACCCGTGGTCATCGGGGCACTCAGGGCTGTAACCCCCAAACTGGACTTTCCTCCTTGCTCTTCCACTGAGTTTGGAGTACCTGAACTAGTAGTATCAAACACTTGCCGCTTCTTTATTGTAGACTTTACTGTGCTCCTTGGGATTGATAAAGCACTTGAGATGTTTTTGTATCAATCTCCTACCTTATGTTTGTCAACTACTCTGTCCCTGAGATCTTTTGAAAGTGGCCTACCACCCATGGTCAGTTGTTTGCTGTCAGTTGCACTACCAACCAAGAGAATGCTCCAGCAACAGCCATTTTCATGCTCCGCTAACCACATTCATTACAACTGATCACGGTGGAAGCTAGTAGCTGTGTCTCAGAATTTTTCCTATGAATATTATAGATTGCATTGGATAAGTAAAGCTGGTAAAAGATATATTTTGTTAGAGATTTCATTTAAAGCTGTAAAACAAAAAGTTTCAAGTCTTTCAAAAGGGGGGTGATTGTTGTCTATACCCACTCTATGTGCATGGTACGTAAAAGTCATACCGATATTGTGATACCGATAATATCCGTTATTGCATTTCAATGCCAATATTGGGCAGTAATATCGGATATCCCTAAGATAGATAGATATTAGGGATATCCGATATTACAGAGCAATAATGGCATTGAAATGTGATATGGGATATTATTGGTATCTCTTTTTACTCTTTTATCGATCAATCAATAAAAGATCGATAAAAGATCTATTAATATCGGATATCCCTAATTTCAATCTATCGAACATTCGATCAATGCCAATATTAGGCTGTAATATCAAATATCCGATATTACAGCCCAATATTGGCATTGAAATGTAATATCGGATATTATCGGTATCACTTTTTACTCTTATCAGTCAATCGATAAAAGATCTCTTGATCAGTTGATTAATAGGTTGATCGATAGATCAAATTTTACATCCCTGATAGAATTTTTTTATCTAAATTAGATAGAAAAAAGCATGCTTATTTTTTTTTTAAATTCAAAAGAGAATCCAGTGCTGTCACACTTGTTGTTTTATCAAAAAATGTTGTCAAATCTGAGGAGAGTCGCTCCTCCTGACCCTCTGCAGCTCACCTTGTACTCCTAGACATGTAGTGGAGCTCACACCTCCCATTAGGTGAGAGGTGAGGAACCAATTACCTGGAGATATGTCTTGGGGTTAAAAATATCATTGTCAGCTTGTCACTATGTGAAGGATGGGGTGTAAAAAGGAGCATGGTGACAAATCTCTCAGCAACATGACTGATTGTGTTATCGTGTTTGTTCCTTCTATCTAGATCTGAAGGCTTACAGTAGAAGCTAAAAGCGTTTTATACAGAACTTGCTAACTTGATACGCCAACAAAAACTTATTGATGAGCAGTTGAGTTTTCCTCCAACTGAGAGTAGAAAGTAGCAACACAGGCCAGTTTTAAATACAGAACTTGGACTGGATGAGTAGTGTAATCAGCAGGAGGCAGTGTAGGCTATTTATAAATATAAATTCTTAGCTTGGTTTCTCCATCTGCTCGACTGCAAAAAAACTTTTGTAAATACATTTTATCATCGGCTCAAGATCAGGCCTCCAAGTTTACTGATTCCTTTGTGGCCACCTGCAGCCCAAATAGTCATGTTTTTGATTCATTTTATGTTCTTTGTGCATCAAATCTGCTTTGAAATTTAGCCCTAATAAAAGCATAAATAAAAATCACATGTGGCCTTATTAGTTTGCACATGCAGATCCAGGAAAATAAAGCAAATAAAGTTATAATTGTTGCCAATCAGAGTCCAAAACCTTCAAAAACAAAATTCCAGCCAGAATGCAGGAAAAGCTTGGGGATTTCTGTTCAGCTGTCCTGCTGTTTTCTTTTTTGTGTCGGCGACAATCAGCAACTGCTGATTTGTGCGTGTTGGTCACATGTTCGCCGCAAATAGAGCTGCATTAGGGCTAGCAGGAGGACTTGGAGGCCTGATCCTGCATCTGTTCTGCAGCAGGGCTTGGCACCTGTTAGACCTGCATGTTATATTATATTGTGTTAATGCCACTTGGGTCTTGTAGACATAAAGGCTCATATATATTTATCTATATGTGTGTGTTATTGCTTGTTCAGTTTTGCTGTGCTGTGAAAAAGACCACATTCATACAGAGGCGCCCCCAGAAAATGTTCAGGGGGGCGGAGAAGATTTTGGGGTGGCACACCAAGTTGGTCAATATGCAGCAAACACGTTTACAACACTTAGTACATTTTAAGCATTAATAAACTATTAAATCAAGTATTAACAAGTATTATAACAAATAAACGTGTCGCTTTTTTGGTAAAAATTGCTGTTTTTGAAACCAAATATGGTGTTCACATGAATCATATAAATCCGAAGAGTTTTTTTTTGGGGGGGGGGGGGGGGGGGGGGGGGGGGGGGGGGGGGGGGGGGGTGGTGGGGGGGGGGGGGGGGGGGGGGGGGGGGCTTTTGGGTTTTAATCACTGAGAATCAATCAGACAAAGGAGGGGAATCATCTTGTTCACAAACTATCTTTGTTTTAGCGTGTCAGTCACGTGTCGTCATTTGACGCTCACAGTGAGTAATGACTACTGTTGTTTCAACGTCTCGCTGCGGTTTTGAGCTTAAAGTTTGTCAAATCTAGCAAAATCACCACTAAATAAGACGGTTTCCTGTCAAGGACTTTAGCAGATTTACCTCCTTTCAGCCTTTATAGATGTTTCCCGATGCTCGTCGTATTTTATTTTATTTTTTTGGAGTGGGGGTTGATTTTAGTTGTCACCTTTTTCACACCTTCTGAGTTTGCAGGTTTGTAAGTAATGCATTACTTAAGCAGACCCCCCCCCCCCACACACACACACACGGCCCTTTGTCCTAACCTTAAGGACACTTAATAATTAATATCGGGAACGTTAGTACACTGTAAAATATAATAAGTTGACTTTACTTAAAAAAAATATGCAAACTTGCTGCCTTAAAAAAAGCAATTGTTGCTTATGCAGATTAATTAGATTGGATTAGCTTTTTTTTTTGAGTTAGCAGTACTCAAATTTACCAAAATAACTGTATTCTAATTACTTGATAATTTCAAGTTAGCAGTACTCAAATTTACCAAAATAACTGTATTCTAACAACTTGATAATTTCAAGTTAGCAGTACTCAAATTTACCAAAATAACTGTATTCAAATTACTTGATAATTTCAAGTTAGCAGTACTTAAATTTAACAAATTAACTGTATTCTAATTACTTTATAATTTCAAGTTAGCAGTACTCAAATCTACATAAATAACTGTATTCTAATTAATTTTTCATTTTGAGTTTGCAGTACTCAAATTTACTTCAATAAACTAGATTGCAGTTACTTATTTTTGAGCTTCCAGTACTCAAATGATAGCTTAATTCTCAACTTGTGTTTTTTTTAACCTTAAAATCATTCTACAATAAATAAAAAAAACATACTAATTTAATTTAAAACACATTATCTAACAATAATAACCCCAAAAAATACAAATAATGGTGAACACTCAGTGGATTAACTAAACATTTTAAAACTTCATTTTAAAATACTCAACAACACATTTAATGGAATAGAATAAACTTTATTGATCCCACAGTGGGGAAATTCACTTGTCACAGCAGCACCATCACTCTAACATGAGTTTTTTGTTAATGCTCAGTATGAAGTGAACAATCAGCATTTTGATTACAAACCTACTTAACATTGTATTGAAAATTTTAAGTAGTGTAACATTTTTATTATACATTTACAAGCCATGGCAATGAGCATTATGCCCAGCTTCATTACCTTCTGAGATGAAAGCAGCTCTTCTATATTCTATTTTAGATTATTTGTCAACTATTCAATCCAGATGTGCCTAGCTGTAACGTCAAAGATGAGGCAATTAGACAGAAAACAACTTCTTGGACCAGCCAGTTTGAAGTCTGTACTAAACATTTACTCAAACAATGTAACTAAAACGTACTGATCTGAAAACATGTCACAGCTCTGGGCAGGAAATAAAAATATACAAAGTTCTCTCAGATAATCTTTCTGAGATATTCACTTTTAGTTCTGTAGCTTAGGGTTACAAGTGCTTTTACTTTTAAGGTGCAAAGTAACAACCTGAAACATAACAACACATGCACTAGCAATACGATTGAAATACAGTTCAAATTTTACTTGATCATTATAATAGAACAGTAAACAAGTCACCCTGTTTTTCTCAGTCTTACAGAGAATATTTGTCTTAATTGAGGTCAAACTGTCTAAGT
>SSNS01000006.1:1451429-1543464 GCA_006937985.1 Aphyosemion australe | reverse complement strand
GACATTATGACTAGAAAAAAAGAAAAATATTCTTACAAGACTTTGAGTTTTGGTACTGTAACAACTAGCCTACATCAGTAACTTGTTTTTCAAAGTCAGCAGTTTTGGAGGGAGGGTTTTTGTTTCCCAATCCAAGCATGACTGCTTGAATGAATCTGAACGTGTTTGCCATGCATTTCGGGTAATCTAAGTGAAGGGCATACATAAGCACAAATATGAGACAGACTGCCTGTGGAAAGTCTCGAACATTGTCCATGACAGTACTTCCCTCAGTTACGATGGAAGTGGAGATGGGCTGAAGGTGTGCTGCGTTTAGTCCTTGCTGCTGAGCATCTTTGTTGACAACAGTCAGCACCCCAACTGTCACTGAGGCGAGGACCTCCTCATTTCCTGTGTCCTGTAAAAGAAGCACACACAAGCGGCTTTTCAATGTCGCATTCTTTTGGAGAAAAAAATCATCTGATGCATCCCCAAATTCATTCACATTTCGTTTTAGACTGGAGCCTTTTCAAAGTGTGATATAATATCATTTAAATCCTTAATTGAATTACTTTATGTACTACAAACCCTATTTACTAGGGATTTTGCTAATTATTAAATCAGAATCCACCTGATACTGATCAACTGAAAACATAAATAGTCAATGAATTGAGATTGCTGTGTCCTTTAAATATGTAACTTACAAAGCAAGTCTTGTAGACATCACTGAAGTCCTCACAAAGTAGAACAGGAAGGCCTTTTAGGACAACAGAGCGAAGTGCCGTCACATCTGGAGACTAAAAATACACAAAGAACAGACATAAGTTAAGAACTCTGCAGTATTTTGAGGGATGGGGGAAATATGTGTTGATACAGTGTTCTGTACTGTAATACGCCAGGCTTATATCAGAGACTGGGATTAGGTTGTATTATTATAATTGATATCTAAATCCCTCATTATAAACATCCCACTTACCCTGTTAACATTTTATTTGTGCTAATACAAACTCAAAATTTGAGTCAAATTTCAAATGCAATTCCCCAGTGCAAGCAGTAAACAGAAAAAACTCACTTGAAATGACCATATAGTTGTACTTTCTTTTTACTAAAAACGACAGACTGTTGTGGACTACTCAGCGAACAGATTTTATGTTTCTCTCAAAGTGGTGTGTGAAAGGATTTAAAAAAACATGATTATATTGTTTAAGTGATTAAGTTAGTGTGTTTATGGATACATATTGTTGGTACAATCACAGAAAAGTATTTCTGTCTTGCTTGCTCTCCACAGCAGCAAGCGGCAGCAACAAAGCAGGTGGTGCGAATGGTATGTGACACAGGCCTAAAGCCTAGTTTATACTTCTCCATGAGCTCCCCGAGGCAGAGACACGCACGCATTGACGGAACCGTTTTGCTCTCGAACTTCTCCGTCACCTGGAGAGTGCTGCAAAGCAGTTCCCCGCCAGGACAACAGAGGGCGTAGCGCTTTTCTGGGGTATCCTGTCATGTATCTGGTCCAAGATAGTGCATTTACAGTTTATATTTGCAGTTTATATTGTGCTTTTTAGCATTTAAGAAACTTTTTAACACGGACAAAATTGTCCCTCATTCTCCTCCACCTCTTTATGCGCTCGCCTCCTCTACACCAGGTTTCCGTCCACAAATAAAACGCTTGCTGCGCATCTTTATTCTCCTCCAGTCACGGGTGAATAAACGTTCATATTTTCAAAGTTTTACCGCGAGGTATTCTTCAAGCTGCTCTGTGTCTGCTGCTAGATATCTTCGGCTCTCTTTTTATGTTTTGAGGCGGCAATGGTGGTGCTGGTGACGTATTTAAAGAAGCTGCGTTCTGGCCAATCACAAGCTTGCGTGCTCCGTCTCGTTGGACGGATGTTTAGAAAAGAGAGTTCAACTCCGTCCGTCCTTGCAGGCCTGCTGCAGAGCTCTTGCAACGACGGATCATTGCGGTGAGTCCGTCCGTACTGACAAAAACGGAGAAGTATAAATTAGGCTTAAGGGACAACACCCATTATGCTGGTGTGTAAATTAGTCAAAACAAACAAACAAACACACACACACAACAGAACCCTTACCACCCAGTTGATGTGCTGCATCAAGTCTGTCCGTTTTTGTCCTGTAGTTCCTTTTTTGGACTTGAAAAGCTGAATGAATCGTGGGGTGTGTTTGTCTAGGGCTTCATAGAAGTCTCCTTCAAGATTCCTACTAGCAATGCGATTAAACTCAGCAAAAACCTGAAAAATGGAGAGGGGTAGGAGGGAGATGGACAGCCAAATTAAGCTAACCATTATTCCATTAAGAAAGTAGCAAATTTAAGAATTTTATCATATATGTGTCTATCCCAGAGATGCTGAAAGCTGGAAATTGCAGGACACAGAACCTTTAACCTCTTTTTCTTTCAAATGCTCAAAGTTTCTACAGTCACAAAAACAACTCCTGATTCCTAGTATAAAAAGGCCAATACACTTGCTCATAGTTTCTGACCTAAAGGCTAAAGGCTGAGGTTTAACTTATTTAAACCTACCCAATACAGACCCAAATACCCAGCCAATATCTTGCAAAAACTGACAGCAATAATTATAGTGGCATTTATAAATAAATAAAAACATATAAAACATATATGTTGTAGTGAACTTCCACAAAATGTTGTATAATAATTATTTAGTCCTTTCCAGCTGTGCTGTTTTCTTGTTTTTTATTTGACTATCTTCCTGTCCTGTCTGTCTCTGATCTTCTGCATCTCCTCTCAGTCCTCCAGAAAATCTGCTACCTGCTTCTTTTCTCACCTCGTGTTTTGAGCTATAAGCACATCAAAGGGAACTACCGGCTGAAAAATAGCGGAGTGCACAGCGCGCAGCCGCGAGGTAAATTCACCGGAGCACGGAGCTCCGCAGCAGCGGATCGCGCCAGACACAAATAAAAGACAGAAAGTTCCACATAATATTAGTGGACATTAACGATCGCGTGTTAATTATATTTTTGGTGGCGTGACTTTGAGAATGTTACTGTGGCCGTGCGCAGCTGCCTGCGGAGCGCAACAATCAGCGCTCTGCCTCTCTGCTCAAAAGAATCCCGCTAGGCTCCATATAAATAACGTAATATTGGTAGAAACAGGATCTTTTTTCGGGCTCTCCGAGTGGGTTGAGGGCTTCCAGCTACCCCGTAATATGAACCCTGCTCCTGGATGAAAACCCGACACTTTCACCAATATAGGAACCGCCCCCTCCCCCGGACGCACCGCCGGACAGAGAGTGGACATGTCCGGGGAAAATACCACGCATGGTCACCCTATATATAGCAAAATTCCAAAACTTCTCAAGGACCTGTAGTATTCCATAACTTTTCCAAGACCTGGAAATTTGATTTTCAAATTCCATAACTTTTCCAGGTTTTTCATGACCGTACGAACCCTGATAATGTGTTGTCGACACTTGTTTTTAAAAGTGCTAAAGTAACTAACGGTCATGCTTACAAAGGGGGCTGTTTGAATTTGGTTTAACCAGCAAATACCTGGCACACAATACTACACAAGACAACTCGACGGTTAAAAACAGTAAAATCTGTACTTACCAAATCCGTGTGCTAAAATCGAGTAATCCCACAAAGCAGGCGATGATGATTGAAAAATGTGAAAATCCGTGGGTTAAACCGGAACGATCCGGTTTCAGGAAAGCGCCAAGTAGACGAGGCAGAAGTGCGCATGCCTGAAAGAACGCGCAAAGCACACTGGGTAAAAGAAATTATTTTTTCTAATTTGACTCAACTATGAAAAATCAAGTTAAGCAGTTTCCCAACCTCAAAATTACAACTTACTTATTTAAAATTAGTGTTCATAACAGGTTGATGAAAATCAAGTTTGCGGTACTTATAATATTTAATTAATTTGAATATTACCATTTACAGTGTAGAGTGTTACCAAAACCTCTAACAGACCCTGGCTCAGTGTGAGCAGCCATCCGCCATGACTCACCGAGGGTTTGAGAAGACAGAGCAGACACACAACAAAAAAACGGAAGAACTATGTTAGAGAAAGTAAAAAGTTAATATCACGAGAGGGAAAATGTTCAGTGGTTCAGGGCAGCAATTTTCCAGGAGGGGCCTTGGCCACCCCTGGCCACCTCTTGGGGGCGCCACTGGATTATTACTGTAAAAGGTGTGCACTTTGTTAATATTTGTTAAATGAAAATATTGATTATTGCTTTTGCAGTTAGGTAGGGTTTCTATCGCACATCCTTTTGTTTTTTTTATTGATGTCTGTCGGCCAATAAGGAAGGAAATCCATGAGAGAAAAGGCTGAGATACCATTTTCTTTGCTGACAGTGACTTCAGACACAAATACAGCAAAGGTGATGCAGTTGGAGAAAGAGATGTGACTCTAACATCTTCTTTTTCACAGGTGGAATTTGATCTCTTGCGCTGTTATCACCGTCGCTGTCACTCTCCCACCGACACACAACGCCCACAGATGAAAGCTAAAGGTTCACAGGTCTGGCAATTGTTCAAACGTAGCAACTCAAGTACATAAGAGAAACAGAGAGTATAGCAATAAATAAATAGATAAAATACGGGAAACTCCAAAGGTTAATCACAAAATAACACCTGAGATCCACTGAAACCTCACAGGTTGGTGATTTATGACCACACGAGTGTGTTTGAACTTCAAATTATTTTTATTCAGGGATAACAAGGGAAAACGGGTCAGCCAGACATGGTTGTCCATTTGATAAATCAGTTGCCATGGAGTCTATTAATTCAAGATCCTGCTGAGTCTCACTTACAGCAGTGATTTATTCTGTTCGACTTCCCAAAAAAGTGGACTTAATTTTCTGTTCACTATTGCAGGAATGGAAATTTAACAAAATACATAAAAATACTTGTGAAAAGCTAATGCTGAGATCATGTTTTGTGGCCTTGAGGCAACAACGCCTGTGATTATTACTATCATTTTTAATAGGAGAGTTGAAGCTAAAGATAAAACCCTGCACCTGTGCACTGCGACAACTTCATTTCCACAAGACATAAACTGAAAGCAGCAGCTGAATCTGACAGCAGGATTTAAATCCTGATTTATACGTGATTCTGTATCACCTTTCCCGAAAATAAAGATATGTATCTGCAGCTGTGTTCTCAAGGAATGAATTTAATGTGCTTATAATATTGCAGTTCCCATATTTATGACACACGAGATGAAGTGGGGAAAAACACACACACAGGTGTCCCAGATAGATGAGACGTCCAGTCACAGAAGTCTATAAAAACGTCAGGTCCATTTGTTATAAGCAATCAATCAGAAATGCTCCCCTCTTCCCTCAAAATAACAAAATTATTCTAGTCGTGAAATTAATCAAATGCCAGGAAGCATTTTGTTTACCGTCTCGTTTAGTGATTTCATTAATTAGACTCAGCTCTGCCTGACTTTAATTTGGTGAGGACTCTATTAGAGACAGCGAGACCTAAAAGACAAATCTTTCTAACAATATTTCTGTCGTTTATGCCTAATATGACAATTAATTACATGTTTGTCCACCAAATTAGCACTAAATCTCTGTATATTAGGGTATGTTCATCTAGAGGAGACAACATTAGTCAGGTTTAGGGAAAAGAACAAGGTTAGAGACATTTTTTTTGAGACTTTGTTCAGCAGAAATTCCTTTTAGTAACATTTAGGAATGCTTCTCCCATCTGCTCCGAGCCTCATGTCTGTAAAACACAAACTCAACTGAAATGATTCCATAAAAAGTTTATCAGGCGTTTGTTCATGAAGTCAAACACGACCCATATGGACTCCCCAAAACTTGAACCTCTACAAGGCACCTCTTGTTTCAAAGTGGGCCAGAGAATTGGCTTCGTTACACAAGGGCTTTGTAGAGAGTGGCCAATCTGAGACCAACTTACAGGTCTTTTTTTTGGTTTGGTTTCTCAACAGAACAACCACATGAATTGTCTTGATGTAGCACTAGATAGATATTTGAGTAATTGTCCTTTTGGGCTAGTATTCTGATATTATTCGGTTTTAAAAGAACACAGATAAAATGCCTCATTGATTTTCATCTTGAACTGATACTTAGCCGAAAGTTACCAAGTCTATGAATTCACCTCTCAAGTTTTAAAGGTGTGGTTCACTGAAAATCCATTTTTAATGATTATTTCTCAATATAATCGGTCACTCTGAGATTTTCATGCAGGCTGAACATGAAAATAATCTCCACCTATCTCCTGCATTAGCTTCTGATAGAAAATAGACGTTGAAACGCTAGGATTTGAAAAGCCTGACAGATCTACATCACACTGTCACTTAACATTCATGGACTCACCCATGTTGGCTCACGACGAGGAAGGCTGTTGTTGGTTTAACGGCCAGGAAACAGCAGGGAACGTCCTAACTAGTTTAAGCTAACCGTTAGCATTAGCAACTTCACCACACGGCATTACATTTACATTTTTCTACACATAAGCTATGGTCAACGCTCCATAGTTATGTGCCATCTTAAATACGCTAACTGTTTAGGGATGTACAAGCGTACAAGCAGGTGAAAGTATCAGTCAGTGCGTTTACATGCACATCAGAAAACTGAACTATTGCCCTAAATAGACTGACATCAGTTTTTTTAAATGCATATAAAAGTGTTAGTCTTGCTGAAGGCAAACTGGTTCTAATTGAGGTGCAGCACCCAGATAATGCGGTAGGAAACCGACTGCATCTGCATGTAAGCGGCTCAGTCAAGCCAATGCTGGTAACTTCCAGGAGTGACGAGACCACGGAAGTTGTCTTCTGATAATATAATCACCGCGATGTAACACGTGTAACACCATCAAATAGCACAGTACATACCAGATAAGCTGTGCTGCAGCACTGTTGTCCATTCCTTCGGTCATTGTGCATATTCTGTTTTTACTCCGTCTGCTTCACTCCCGCCAGCGTTTGTTTACTATTTATGTTGCAAAGCTAACTGGAAGAATGGCGTCACGAAAGGGCAAACGTTGCCACCTACTGTGAGTGGAGTGGAACACACTTCATTTGACGTCTCACGGTAGGGAAGGCTGTTGTGTCTGGGAATCAGCAGAGGACGTCTCGACTGGCTGACGCTAACCGTTAGCATTAGCAACTCCACCACACAGCAGAAGCTCCTCCAGGCTTGTGTTATTTGTGGAGATAAAACATCAATGTTGCAAGTCAGTGGTACAGTCATTTTGCTGTTATCCAATCCGAAGCAAGATATCGAAATATCAGGAAATAAGACTCCAAAACCTGCCGTCTGAAGCTCTGCTGTGAGGTGGGTAAATTTTAGGTCCTGGAAATGGTGCATCGGTATATTTTTCCCCCCCAAGAACAACTCACAAGGCATTCATTCCTACTAGAGGCCACTGCAAATGTATTTGGTTAAACAAGTGTTCCACTCCTTTAAAAAACTTGCTCTACAACAAGCCTTCTAAAGTTTTGATCAAATAATTTCTCTTTCCTTTTTTTGTTTGTTTTTTGAGGCTGTCAAATATTGAGCTCGTCTTGTTATTCTCTGCATGTTAGTGCACGAGTGCATCATCTCCTTAGCTGCACTGGCAAATAATGAGCAGGAGTACGTAACCATGGTCACCTCTTCCCTGTCTGCACTCAGCTAATACAAGTGTTTCTGGTTTTTATCTCCCTAATATCAGTGAAATTAATTATTCTTGTTAAATCCACTAAAGAGCACACTGAGTGACAATCTGAACAACGCATTTTTTATTATTTCAGGGCTTCCCTCTCCTTTTCCAAACACTGTAAAAGCTTTTCATCGTGATGGAGAAAATTTGAAAGTTTTAGCTTTTTAAAACATTATCCCAGACATATAAAAACCCTTCCTCTCTAGAGGCTGGGATAATCAAACGTTTTTGTAGTTGCACAAAAGAGTTAGATGTCACCGTGCCCTAGAAAACATTTAGATAACTGTCTGAGACCTGTCTCCCCATCAGTCTCAGTCAACGTCTTGTCACATTGCATTTTTAGGTTTAACTCCACTGTCGGTCGGGGGCCTGAGTCCGGCTGTGCTGACATGGTCTTTGTTCAGCGGACTGGTATATCAAAAAGAGCAGGGGGCAGAGGAAAGCAGCTCCCTGAGAGGTGAGCCTTTTAACCTCGGCACAATAAAGTATTTCATCACGATACAAAGGGCCGCGCTACAGTCTGTACACAGTAATCTGTTCAGTCATGCGTCACTGTCACCCGCGTTCTCTATACCATCACATTTCTGTCTTGTCGTAAATACTTCAATCACAGCGTGTCTCCCCTTGAGGAGTAACACTTTCTTGAACCAAAACGGAGGCTGGGGTACTTTCACATTCCAGCCAGCAGCTCATCCATCAGATTGAGGAACAATGACATCCTGTGTGTCCTTATTAAGGACAGTTTTATACCACACATCAGACTCACTACAAAGTAAATATGAAAGGGAGCACACTTGTTCATGAAAATGTTTTTTGAGACATAACAGAGAGGGGTTTCAACTTTAAATAAGCTAAAGCCTTCAGTTGTCGCTCCACTCTGGTTTGGTCCCATTATGAAAGGTTCTGCTTGGCAGCATCAATACATTATCATTTGGCTCTCATGTCAGCGCAGCGGACTACAGATGAATGAGTTTTTCACATTCACCCAACACTTATATCCTCGGAGAAAAGGACAGGGCGGCAAAAGCCAGAGCTGCACTTTTAAAGGACAAATACAATTATTTGCCTGCATGCATTTATCAAAAATGAGGAGAAAAAGAATTTTGCTCGGTAGAGAAATTCTTGCAGTTTTGACGCATCAAATAGTCCAAAATGAAGGCACTAAACTACAGAATGAACAGAAAAAAGAAAATGGAAGAAATTCTTATATTTTTCATATCAGTTGATATTTATCACAATATAAAAAAAATCGTGAATTATGTGAGTCTTCGCATTCACTACAGTCAGGGACAGTAAAGTTTTAGATTCTGCTGTTCCAGCAGGTGACACTTAGCATAGAGATCTAGACAAACCGCAGCAGCAACAGCAGATTTTGCTCTGCAGGTCGGTCTAGTCACGCTTCAGTGTAGCCTCAGCAGGTCTACAGTTGGCCCTAACAATTTTGTGTTTTGCCAATCACAGCACTCTATGTAAGTTGGGCTGGCTTAGCACCAGAGCTGTGGCGGAGAAAAACTACAAAGATGGTGTCGATTTAGACTTGGGCTTTTCTTACAGATGTGCTGATAGAGGTACTTTAGTAATTAATATCGAAAAAGGATGTATTCTTCTTCTTCAATGATGTATGGTATGATAGACTGCCCCATTGACTGATAGTCGTAGCGATGAATACGCCATGTTTTTTGTTGCTCTGATTGGTCCTAGCGCTGAACAATTGCATGCAGAGACAGTTTGAAAGGAAACTGTAGCTTCTGCCCCATGACTGGGTTATTTGATTGGGTCATGGCCAGACTATATTACATATGTAGGTTGGCTTTCCAGGCTAGGTGACTCTGGTTCAGGTGGTAAATCTGATTAGTGGTATCTTTGTTACGTTCGTACACAGAGCAAATAGAGATTGTTTTTACCTTTGCCACAATTGCTCTGACGAAGGCGGCAGTGGACGCCGAAACATGCCAGCAAAAGTAAAAACAAGCTCTATCTGCTCTGTGTAAAATGAAGAACCACAAAAAATTTGATCAGCTGTATTTATTAAATTTGTCGAAACATGCACCTGACATAATTTGCAACTCACTCTATTTTGTTTTTTTTATGACTTTAAATGGCCAATGTCCATGTCCACACAACTTAACTGGTCAGGCCCTTTATATCGATGATGTCAATCACCGTGTCTTTCATATTTTCTTCTTTCAGGTTTCTGATTTTTTCTTCTTTTTCAATGTTACCTGAAGTAAGATGCTACAGCTGCACAAACATTAGCAGTTAGCATGTCTGGCTGCTACTGTGCCGTTTGTGTGGCTCTATTTCAGCCACATGACTTGTCCAAGCCATAGCAACTCTAGTACTAAGCTACCTGATGGCTATAACAAAAAAGGAAACTTTTCTTTTCAATAGCACCACATGTCTATCAATAGATATGTATTGCTATTGAACGAGCCAGTGTTAGAGAACTTTGTAAATATGTTTTCCAAATTGATGTATTTATGCATCCATGTTTTTTAGAGTGTTTTGCTTTAATCTGAAGTTCATTTGTAGGAGTGGTCATAATTAGAGGTGGGTCACCTTCAGTGAGAGACTAATAATGAATGGACACTGTTTCTGAACCTCAGGGGGTTTAGTACAAGTGTTGTCTCTGTTTTTAAAACGTATGTAGAGTTCACCTTTATCCTTCCCAGCATATATTTCACACCTTCTTATTAAAGAATGGCTCCATTTACTTTCACAGTCTGGCACATTGTTTGCTTTAAACAAGCCCCCATAAAAGAACATCTAGAAGTGTTTTATTTTTTTTCATGTTTTCGCAAGATGAAGTGATAGCCTCTAATAAAAACCTGATAATTAATTCAAATAAATAATAACGGCTCATAAATACATTACCTTGATAATCAGACATATTCACATCTTGAGTCAATTCTCTCATTTTTGCAATAGTTTTTATTTTATGGATGTATATGTTTGGCAGCTGTTATTTACATTATGAGGGGTTCCTCTGTAATACGTATTTTCAAAGATCATCTCAAAAAGCATTCATTTGTACTAAACACCACTGCAAACACACGGCCCGGCCAAAAAAAAGTTGCCACCAAAAAACAAAAAGTCACACACTCTAATATTTTGTTGGACCACCTTTAGCTTTGATTACGACACACATTCGCTGTGGCATTGTTTCGATAAGCTTCTGCAACGTCACCAGATTTATTTCCATCCAGTGTTGCATTAATGTGTCACGAAGATCTTGCATTGATGATGGTAGAGTCTGACCGCTGCATAAAGCCTTCTCCAGCTCATCCCAAAGATTCTCAATGGGGTTCAGGTCTGGACTCTGTGGTGGCCAATCCATGTGTGAAAATTATGTCTCATGCTCCCTGAACCACTCTTTCACTATTTGAGCCCGATGAATCCTGGCATTGTCATCTTGGAATATGGCCGTGCCATCAGGGAAGAACAAATCCATTGATGGAATAACCTGGTCATTCAGTATATTCAGGTAGTCAGCTGACCTCATTCTTGGAGCACATCCTGTTGCTGAACCTAGACCTGACCAACTGCAGCAACCCCAGGTCATAGCACTGCCCCCACAGGCTTGTACAGTATAGGCACTAGGCATGATGGGTGCATCTGCCTCTCTTCTTATCCTGATGCACCCATCACTCTGGAACAGGGTCCATCTGGACTCATCACACCAGTTTTTAATAATGCGTTGGACAGTTCTGAACCCAGTTTTAGTTGTTTCTGCAATCTCCTTAGATGTTTTCTCTGCTTGATGCATGCCAATGATGTGACCCTTCTCACACAGACTAACATCTTTTCCACGACCACCAGATGTGTCTTTCCACATGGTTGTTTAATAAATAAGAAGCAACTGATTGCACCAGTTAGGGTTAAATAACTTGTTGCCAGCTGAAAGATAATTGTCCATGCAGTAATTATCCAATAGGAGGCTTGTACCTTTTTGCTTAGTTAAATCCAGGTGGTGACTTTTGTTTTTGACCTGGCAGTGTATATAGAAGAAATCAATGACTTGGTCTTTAAGAAAGCCAAAAAGAGCAATAAAAAGAATAAATCTGCAAGGAGGCAAATATGTTTTGACAGCACTGTAAAACAGTAAAACAATAAGGTACAACAGACTAAATAACGTTGCAACTTAAACAAAGCTGCCTTGTAAATTATTATTCACTTTATTTTTAATATTCAAAGTTTATTCGATTAAGATTGACTAAGATAATCAGAAAATAAAAAAGAAGCACACAGTCTTATTTGTGTTGTTAAAAAGGTTCCATGTCGTCCATTAATATCCTCCCTGACTTCTAGCTTGCACAGCAGACAGGAGCTTAGCCAAGCAAAACCTCTTATTTTGTTTTGAAGAGCACCGTGAACAACTGATAACCTTCAGTAAAACTCATTAGATAGGTACAAATCTTAGAGATTAGTTTTTCTTAACAGTGAGGTTTGCTAGAATATAAATATTATTTCAAAGCATTTACATTTAATGCATAAAACCGGTGCTGCAGGCAGAACCTGTTATGGATGCAAAAGAAGGCTGTGTGTTGATATTTCTCTATATTTGCACACGTTTTGGTGGAAGTGACAGGCCATTCTCAGAATTTGTTTCCAGTTTTTTGAAAGGTTTCTTATTGTTTGTGAGTACATCAAAGAAAGGAGACATGTTGTTCTAAGAAACTGCAAAAATAAAGTCAAATTCTACCCCGTTTGCAGAAGCTGTGTGCGTGTGGGGGATGGTTTTGATGGACACTGTTGTTCCACAGCTGGATGCACATTGCACATAAAGGAGATACTCCGGAGAGAGCTCAGAAGAAGTGACAAAGCCGCGGATGACAAGCTGTGCAACAGTTCGGAAAAGCAAAAACATAAAGTACAAACCGATTTCCATGTTTCAAGTTGTTGAATTTCATCAACCCTCATTTGAAATGCCAACGTGATGGTTCACGACCTTTAGCACACTCGGAGTGAACCGCAGCAGCAGCTTCGGCGCGAATGATTTAAATTCTCACCAGCTGTGATGCCGTTTGTTCCGACGTTCTTTTGAATATTTAGCTGATGCTAAGATAAAAGGTTGCTGGAACTAAAAGCTAAATCACACTCATCTGTTGAGTGGCTCTTTCAGAATGCTCATCTTTTTTAATTAAAATACGGTTCTGTCTTACTCCTCGTGTTCATCCCACTGGTTAACCAGCAGTTTTTCTGGGCTCATGTACCTTTATAATAAAACAAGAATGAATTTTGCCACAAATGTCAATAATCACGCTTTATATCCTCTGCTGCTTCTACATTTTTCATTACGGTGGTGTGAAAGATGCTCTCGACTCACATTCATTTTAAGATATTTGTTCTGCGTTCGCTGTGATCAAAAATCTGTTTTTGCAGGGAACAGGGTCATCAGCAGCACCGCTCTTAAGATTAATCTCTTTGTAAATCACAACCCGATCTGCAGCAAGATGTAGATGTTATGTTTATTTCTTAAAAACATATAATATTATACGACAGGAAAGAGCTAAATACGTATTAAGGAGCCGTGACACGATGTATTTTGTTTAATACCGCTGACGGATAACTGACACAAACGGTATCGTGGGGAGAAGCTGGTACTTTCTGACATTCTAGGATACATTATGTTTGTAAATGTCACATTCCTCCCATAATATCTCTTCTGTTAATGAAACACTGCTTTACTTCAGTCAGTTTTCATTTCGTTCGGTTATAGAAAACACGCCGTCGAGCCGCATGCGACGCCGACGTTATCGTGTCGTCTCAGCTTGTTTTTCTGCAACACATCAAGGTTTTGACACAGTTTAATTCACAGCTATAAAGCCTCTAAGTGTAAGAAATGGAAATGCAAATTTAATAGAAAAAATATTCTGAGGAGAAGCATATAAACATCTCATCTACTTGTGTGTTTTCTGTTGTTTTTTTATGAATTCTCACAAAGATGAGCCAGTAAATCCGGTAAATTTCATCATGTAATCAATAAATGTTTGGTTTCGTTCTTCCTAATGTTCATACCAACGATGACTTTCCCAGTGACTGTTAATGGCGATGCATTAGTGATTGAAAAGAAAAGAACCGCACCTCTTTTTGCTTTCGGTGTCACCATTAATGACAACTTAGGGAAGCTGTTTGGCAAAAATCATGATTAGCTTTCATGGCACGTTCCAAAGCCTCCATAAATACGGCGCTTAGCGATCCACTCGCTCGTTTTTGTTTGTTTTGTTTTGTTTTCCTCGTGTTTGACAGCTCTTTCACGATGCATTCATTTAATTCGGTCCAATATTTGTTTTTGAGTCACTCAGGCTCATAATAATTTGCATTTTGCAGATGCAACAGCAGAATTTTTTTTTTAACAAACAAACAAACAAACTGTAATGCGTGCACACTCGCTCTCCATTAGGGCCTTTGTCTGAGTTTCCTCCTACTGTGAACATTTGAGATTCAGTCGTTTTGAAGGAAGAGAGCCGCTCGGCTAATTCCCGCCGTGAGTCATGCGGTCCAGTTTCCCGTCGACTACCATAAGACACGGTATAAATTCATCGCAACAACATCTTGGGGTCATTTGAGCAGCTGCTTGTGTAAAGTGCGAAGGACCCTGCTGATGCAATAAATATTTACTGAAGCACACAACCACTAACCAAATTTCCTCCCTGCTGGAAACGCAATATGTAACAGTTGTCATTTCCAATTACTCAGACTGAGTGGGAGGCAGGTGATTGACCCTGTAAGCATATTGTGTGCCTGAAGATGTGTGAATCCAGCCACAAACAATGATAACGGACAGCTTCTAGTGTCTCCCAAAGCTCCGTAATGATCCACGCTCGTGAGGCTGATGGTTGTTTGTTGCCAACTGATCTGAAAAAAGGGAGACGTTGTTTGTTTTTTCTTTAATTTTCAGTAAAGTGGTTTACTAGGAAAAAAAAGAAATCACAGCCAATTTTATCTCTAAAATATGGCAAACCTCGAAACCAGCAGCAACGTGAGCAGTAAGAGTAATACTGTGAGCCAGAGGAAACGTCTATGCAGACATACGGGAAGGACGGAGAGCGGTACCAGAAACTGTTTATGTGTGCTGGCACTGAGAAAATTAGAAACATGCCCACTTTGGTGCTGGATTAATACAAACAGGGTTTTGTTTTGTGCTTTTAGAAATTAGGAGCTGCGCTACGTGTTTTGGATCTCGTTGCCAGGAGTCTATTACGGTGTGTGAATCTGACTGAATTAGATTTAATTAAAAAGGAGAGATTTCTAACGATGCAGCGGGGGTCTAAGTGGTGCAGGATGTCCGTGGGATTGTGTGACAGGAAGTGTTACTTCCAAGCCCACCAAAGGGGAAAAAACGATTAAGATGGGATAAAAAATGTCAGAATATTTTTGTTGAGTATGAATTTAGCGCAACATTCACTGGACTCCATCTTCACTGACAATGGAGTAACTTCTATATATTTTTCCTATGTTATAGGTAACAAATTCAGAATATTTTGAAGAAATTTTGGTCAGATTAAATAAAAAAATTGGATTTAGTTTCTTTAGAGTAAAATAAAAAAGTTCTTGTTGAACTTATATGTACGGTATTAGCTTGTTTGCCTTTCAGGGCTTCCTCATTCCTTTTATATCTTCAGATAATTCTGTCCAGACATGCTGTGAGTAGATAACTCTGTCTGCAAATATAAGGCACATCCCTTTGACCTCATATCCAGCTATTTCTCTAAAGATAAACACCTCAAAAATATTGGAGCTTTCTTTTTTCCCTGCTACACATCACTACAATAAAAAATTTCTGTAATAATTTCTGATTCTTCCATGTTTTCACTCATACAGAGAACAGTTTATTGATGATCGTGTTTGGGAATTAGCTGCGTGTTGAGTACAAGCTCATTCCCTGATAGCATGACTTGGACACTGTGAACTTTCCTGATGCCTATCAGGAAAGTTGCTGCTCTAATTGATTTGAATCAGTTCCAGCTGACTCTTTGCCGCCACTCAAGAACAAAAAGATCGATGTTCAGACTCATGCCAAGAGAGGTCAACAGCGTTTCGCATGGAAACTGCCCTGAAGATGTGAAGCGTTGCCATGCAGATTTACGTTATATGCTTGTCAAATCAACACAAGCTGCAGCTCCCCCCCACATGGATTTTTATTAGAAACACTCTTAGAGATGTAGCAGACATAGCCAGAGGATAAACATATTTTTTGTGTTTTAGTTGATTTCTCTAAATTTTTATAAGCTCTTGATTCAAAAGACATCTTTCCAGTAAATGTCATTCATATAAATAAACCCCAAAGTTTCCACTTTTTCTTCATTTTTTAAGTGATCCAGTCTTTTAAAGTTAAAGGGATCCAGTGTTCACTGAGAAATCTTTTTTCTTATTATTTTTGAAAATGATCAATCACTCTGAGTTTAACATGCAGGCTGAACGTGAAAATAGTCTTCTACCCCTATTTCCTGCATTAGATTGTGATGGAAAAATGCTCCGTTAAGAAAAGCCTGACAGATCTACGTCACACTGTCATTTAAAGCAGTGTTTGCGAAAACGCGTCGGACATTACCGACGTGATTTAATATTGTCCGACGAAAAACGTTAAATCGTTGGACATTATGACCGACGCCGTGCATCTACTCTGAATGTGCCAAAATAAAATAAACTTCCTGAAAACCACAAATTGCAGACTGTTGATAATTTGCTCTGATTCCGTGACACAGACATGTTTTTTCAATAATCCGCAGAGATCGTCTCTGGTTTCTGCAGCAGCTGCTGGAGCGCTTCTTCTGAGCATTTTAACTGATCTGGCTGCGCACGGTGCGCGGCGTACCGGGTTTAAGCAGCTCCGTTGCAGCTGTATAACAGACGCGAGGAAACTTAAGATCATTTCTTTATATTGTGATATTTGTGCTGAACTAAATCGTCAGACAGAATGACATTTTGTCCTTAACAGCAGTTTATTAGAGTAGTTTAACAAACAGCTGAGATAAACCCACATCTCCAACTTCCAGTTTCACCTCAACCAACTACAGCTTCTTTTAAAGGAACAGTAACATCTATGGGGAGAATAAAGTCTCAATAGATTTGTTTGTGCGTATCTAGATTTGTGTGTGTATCTAGATTTGTGTGTGCGTAACTAAAGATTTGTGCGTGCATAGATCTATGCATGTGTAACTCTTGATTTGTAACTTGTGTTTACATTTTTGTGTGTAACTTCAGCTTCTACACATACAAATCATTAAATACAAACACACAAATCAACTGGTACACATGGACAAAACTACATTACACACAGATCAGTTTACAAGTACAAAAACCCTTTTGAGACTCTTTTCACGCCTGACTGATTTGTGCATAGATGGTGCATTCAATGCTGGGTGAAAGCTGGGAAATCTGAATTTTCTTTGGAGTTGGTCTAAACTTGTGTTGAAGGGGCAAACATGTTTTTCTGTGGAAAAATAGAATATCTCATGATCCTGTAGTTACCAAATATTAACCTAAATTTACTTTTTAATTAACTGAAATAGTTTATTTAGACATAAATGTGTTTATGAGCTATGAAAACGTAGTCAAATGGTTGTAAGAATTGACCACTAGATGGCAGAGTGGTTCTCTGACTGGGAAAAACACGCTTCAACCGGCAGAAAGCAGGAGAAGATGGCGCGGCGCCCTGGTGATCTTTCCTCTGAAGTAAGTAAAAGTTAAACCTGCACGCTTTATAGTCCGGTTATGAGACAGGCAGCTATTATCGTAGATCATTTCAGACGTTTTATAGGTCTGACAGCTTGACACTGTCCTCATTTCTGTGTTAGCAGGCACAAACGTCTGTAAGCTAAGCTACTTTAGCCATTTCAAGCTGTTGAGAACATAGACATGAATAGAGAATAGTGTTTCTGTCTTTCAGCAAAATCACACCAACTTCACTTTGACATGTATGTTAATAGAGAAAATGATTTAAAAAGATGAAAATGTTGCACAGTGTGGCTTTAATATTCATGGACTCACCCATCTTGACTCACGATAGGGGAAGGCTGTTGTTGGTTTAGCGTCCAGGAAACAGCAGATAAGACATCAACGTTGCAAAGCAAATGGAGTCAGTGGTATAGTAGTGTTGCTGTTAGCCAAATCTACATATCAGAAAAGAAGACTCTACTTTCGCCACTTTCTCCTCCAGCTGACTTCTCCGCCCTAAAACAGCAGCACCGGAGCTTTTTTGCCCCAGAGAATGGCTTACAAGGCATTAATTTCTACTAGAAACCACTGCAAATGTAATAAAATATGAATAAAGTTGACCTTCCAGAAATCAAACTAAACTGGTTAAGTTCCAGAAAAGAAATAGAGATAAAAACTAGAACCTTGAAAAATGTTGTGTAAACATAAACCTGATAGGAAAAATTTAGAGCCAATCATCAGAGAGCATACTTCATAAGCTCTCCAGACAGAAACCTTGAACTGAAGGTTTTGAAACAATTCGGTCTCCGTGTGTCATTTTACCTTGCTAGATCTTTTTTTTTATTTTGTAAGCCTACATCTTCAAAACAAGGGTAGAGATTGTTTTGGCAGCACTTTTCTGTCCTAAAGCTAAGGTCATACTCTAATTTTAAATTCTATAATTCATATCAAACACGACAGACATTTTTTTGTATTTAACAAACAGAATCCAGATTGATTGTGATGAGAAATGTTAAAGATAGCACAATATATTTCCTCCACCGGCTTATACTTGTAGTGAATGTGCACGTTCAGTGCACATTTAGGCCCTGTACCAAGTCTTTTTAATTATGGCTCTTTACAAGCAAATTAATCTCAAATTACATGACAGATAGTCAAAACACACATAATTATTTTTCATTTAAATTAAAGTACAACATATGTGTGATTCAGGACACAAGGCAAGAAAATATGATTTATAGCCCAGCCCACTTACATTCATTTTTTTCCCTTTCGTTTAGGGGACCCATGAGCCCATAGACATGAATACATAGATGCTCCATTGGGCACTGGGGAGCCACCATATTGGGTGGGTTCCTCACTCTCCACACCCAACTGTAGTTAACACAGAGTGAACAACTATGCCCGTTTTGTGCAGCCTACAGTTGCAGCAACCGGCGTACTATTGAAACCAGATCATGTGGGATTAATATTGACTTTTCTAGCCTACCTGTTGGGATTTTATATTTTAATTATCATGCCATACCATATATCTGATTTAATGTGTTTTTCAGTTGGGTAAAGACCTTCCTCAGTAGAAATAAATGCATTGGGGGTGAATGGGAACCTATCCAAGATGGCAGCCGACTGCTATGCCAGCTCCAATAGGCAGCGCCAGTTCACGGGGTGTCTACGTATATGATGTCTGTGGGTTCATGCTCAGACATCATATATGTAGACACCCCGTGGACTCAGTAGTCAATAGTAATCCCATGTGATCTGTTTTCAATAGTACACCGGTCGTTGCAACCGTAGGCTGCACAAAAAACAGGCATATTTGCTCACTCTGCGTTGACACCAGTTGGATTTGGAGAGTGAGGAACCCACCCAATATGGCGACGACGCTGGCAAAGCTCCCCAGTGCCCAATGGGGCGGCTATGTATTCACATCTATGCATGAGCCAACCGGAAGGGGAGGAGACTTAGGCTCCTTATATTTTTTGGCAAAGATGCTGATGATTACTGCCACCTACAGTCTTGGCATGCTTATGAATGTGCTTTAAAATGCACTTCATCTTTTCCTAAAAACTATGTGGTGTGGACCTATACGGGCAGAGGGAGGATAGTCAGTGTTACTAAAACCCGGCTACATGTGTACTTGGCCTGAGTCCGTCTCATACTTTATTGAGTTTTGTCTCCTGCTGTTGCACAAACTCTACCAAAGCATCTCCTGGAAATAATTATAACTCCCAGTTTTCAATCCTAAAGTCATTTACAGTAATATTAGTAGCTTTAGATCAGCAGTAAAACAAACCAAATCACCAGTTTTAATTTCTGTGCTGCTCTGTGGAAATCTTAGCAGCAGTGTGATTCTCCACAGGCTGCAGTTTGTGGATCCTGAAATAAAAAAAGGGGGATTATCCTCCTTATTATCTGTTTCCATTTTAACCTTTCCTTATTGACATATTAAAGTTCATGACAGTGACTATCATGTTCCTCGTAGTTGGAGTTATTACTCCGCCAACGATGTGCGATATGAAAAAATTATTTTGGTGTCTGGGTCACAGCACTGCTGTGTCGTGTCACCTGCAGGGCTAACCTTTGCAGCTGGCAGCTCATGAATAAATATCAGTTCAATTTAACAGTTCAGTGACTGTTTCAGGCAAGTTTTCGATTGTGAAGTGACTGAAGACCGTTATGAACTCAGATGTCCAAAAGTCAATATTCCATTATTATAAAAGTACCTCATTGGTGTTGTTTACACTCTTGTGATGGTTGAGGGTTACTGGATGTGAATATTTTAGAAAAAGATTGTTGTGTGTTTCAAACTTGATGGAAACTTTGGTTCTTTTGGTAGATGGGTATTATGTGCTGGGATTATTGATAGGATATTCTGATTCTGATCTCATTCTGGGTTTAATGACTGGAAAAGCTCACGCTGTGCAATATGAAATAAATGCACAAACATCAAGTTTATTTAGTTTTCTTTTAATTAGAGGAAACAAATATGCTGGTAAAGTTATTTTACCAAATGAGTAGGCCTTGATAACAGATGTGCTGATTAGATTAGATGCAGTTTACGGTAAATAATTTCACAGTGACTCTACTGCAGTGGGATGCAAGAGGTTTGTCTTGTCATCCATCAAGTACAGGTCAGCACTACTGAACCCTTTCCCTGACTCTCTGCCACTGTCATTTATACCATCTGTTAGGTAATGAAATGAGTATATAAAAAAGAAAACAAAAGGAAAAACCATAATCTTCATATTTGTTACATATGCATCTTTTATCTTATTGCTTTTGCTAATTCATGTTCTGGCATTTGTGTTCAGTTTACTAAGAATTTATTTTATTAAGAAATTCAGCTTTCAAGTGAGTTCTCTATTTTAAACATGTTCATTATGTCACTTTTGTGTTGGTGGTTGTTCACGTGGGTATTGATTAGGGCTGGGCGATAAATCGAAAATTTATCGTTATCGAAAACTCCGACTAAATTTGGTATTAAAAAAATGAAAAGATGTGTGTAGGTTGGCGACGTGCGTGTCTCTTTAAGAAGCTGTACCACCTCGAGTCACATGACAACGTAACGACGTAATACACGTGACAGCCCCATCTAGTGGGCAACTTTTGTTTTTGTGCATACTTGTAGTTATCGTCCATTTATCGTTATCGAGGTGAACTCCTCAACATACCGTGATATTGATTTTAGGCCATATCGCCCAGCCCTAGTATTGATGGTAATTTATGCAGAAGAATCAGCTGGAACAAGGAGTAAAATCCTTTTGGCCGCATTCCAACATCGGAACTTCTGGTTAATTTTATCGCACCTTACCGACATGCGCATGTTTCCATTTTACCGGACCGGTACCAAAAGGGAACATTTTCCAGGGCATTTTAGGAACTGTGGTATGTGCTTGGAATGGTCTGGTTGAGTTGCTGGGCTGATTGGTAACAGATAATTTAATTGTTCTGACAATATCTTTAGCACGTTTTTACAATATAATATCATTTTTGTACAGTATTATTATATTGCACAAACGTGATAAATATATATATTATTAGAACAGTAGTCATCACATTATGAAGTGATGTCATTCTGATTTTATTTTGTGTGGGTGGCAGCTCAACGTTTTCGTAGATAACTATAGCGATATTTAGATAAAAGGTTAGACACATTATTAAATCTAATTTTTGATTTGAACATCTCCATATTTCTCTAGAATTGTTGACTTTGTTTAGTTGGTATAATAATATTATCATTACTACTACTAATAATAACAATATGCTAAACTAGTCCAATAAATAAGTCATATTGCCTCAAATTAATAGAATTTGCAAAACTTTCAGTTTCATTTCTTCTTGGGGGCATTAGAGGAAGGTTACAGCGGTCAAAAATGCGACTAAGGACATGAAGAATCACTGCATCCTGGCATATTCATCTTTTTTTTTTTACAATTTACTGTTGTGCATCTGTATTTTAAAAATAGAAAAATAATTTTCATCATTTCAAATTTAGTTTCTTTAAAAAGTTTACTAATACGTCCATCTACCATGGTGAAATAATACACAATACGCTGCACTTGGGTTTCGATTGTGTTCCTGGAAGTAATTACATGGGTAATCATCACTCACAGACGGACCGTAGGCCAGGGACATGAAAATAATTCCTCTGGTTTTCTGTTGCACTCTGCCAGGTAAAACCCACTGGTAGGGCATAGAAGTGCTGTGCTAATATATCCAAACACACTAATACAGTAATTCATCTTGAAGTTATCAGCAATCTGAGATAGCTTTGTAAGCAATATGAGAATCTATGAATAAACATTTCCAGACAGCCTCATTGGCTTTGAGTATTATTGATCACCAGCTCAAAACAATATTACCTGTTTTGAAAAACAACATTGTTACACGGCTATTGATGTATTAAATATGGAGGCTACATATCAGGACTTGGGCTTGTTTTCAGCAGTTCCTTTATGGAAAGCAATAAAAGCTTAGCAGTCAGCTACATGAAGTCCTCAATTATTGTTACTCTGCAGCATTAGAAGCTGCTGCTGCTGCTGTAGACATTTCATTTTTATTGTCAAACTTCTACTGTATGGGAATTAATTGCATCATTTTGAGGATTTGAGCTGCAAAGCGTCTGGTCGTATCAAGGTTAAACACTCCGTCTTATATTTAAATAGTTTATGAGCTAAACTGTAAACAAATATGTCAACGCAAAGCGGTGATGCAGTTGTTAAATCCCTCATGGAGTAATCATTTTAATTAAGGGTGGAAATTTAACGCGTTAATTATGATTAATTGATTAGAAACAAATAGCGCGTTAATAAAAATGACCACATTTAACCCTTTGGGCCCGAGGGTCCCCCAATTAGGGGATGTTGAAGTTTAGCAGCAAAATACATGCCCTAAATATCAATAAATATCATCATGCTGCACCTCTAAATAAAACTGCAGAGCCTTGGATACAAGAACATGCAAACCTTGTTTACGTGCTCCAAACAAAACTAAAACTACAATCAAATGAGTTATCAGAAATCCCTCTTCATGACCCTAACCCCCTGCTTCATTATTTTTAATAAAAAAATTGCTTCGGGGGCAAATTTACTTGAACAATTAAAATGCGATTAATCAAGATTAATTAATTAATTACAAAGCCTCTAATTAATTAGATTATTTTTTTAATCGAGTCCCACCCCTAATTTTAATATGTTCTTTATAGGGCCAGCTGAAAGCTAATATACACGTTTATTTTAAAGAAAATCCTTAAATTCAAACAGAAAAGTCTTTAGTTCCCTTCAGGTTGCACCTAAACTAAAGAAAATTAAACGTTAGCCAAAATCAATGGGGTACGTTTCCATTTCTGCCACCCAAAAAAGAAAAAAAAACTGGAATAAACAAATACACGATAAGAAAATCGGCTCCAAATGAGATAAGACACATCCGCTTGGAAGCCATCTTGGGTTTCTTTTTTATTTATCAATCATGCATGAGGTTGTAGAGATAAGACCAAGGTCATCGAGGCTCTGTGACAGAGAGACTCCCATTAATACGACCACACTGATCTGTTTTTTTACACTTTCATCAGCCGTGCAGAGCTTCCCCGCAGCTGCAGAGAGTTTTATTGAAAATGTGAAACTGTCAACAGAGTAACCATGCCACTACATTACATGCCATTAAAATCAGACAGCCCTGCCAGGTTGCTTGAAATAGTGTTTGAATAACACACCGAGTCATATTGTCTAAGACCGCTAAGCTTTTTATTTTAAGTGTGTGTTGGTGTGTGTGTGTGTTTGTGTCCTTTTATGATGTCGTCTTGAAAAATGACACCCTACCTTGAGCTTTTACTGGGACTCTAATCATTTTTCATGTTTAATGCTGTAAAATGACAAAGCTCAAAATGCACAAAGCTCCTGCCTGCCTGAGGTGCTGTGTTATTTATATGCTGTGTAGGCAATACTGTGATTGCGCTTTTTTTTCTTGCATTAAAACGAAACATATTTGATTGGTTTACAAGAGCCAAGTGGTTGCACCTGAGATAGAGTTGAAAACACACATTTTAAAGGGATTTATCTCAAGGTATCCAAATAAATTTGTTTTCATGGCAGTTTATCATCACTATGCCCTAAAGGTTATCATCTATAATCAAAAGCATCATAATCTGTAATTGTTTGTTTATCTTCTCAGTTATGACTCATTTAAAGGTGTTGAACACTCATTTAATCAATATGTTTGCAGTGGTCTCTAGTAGGGATGAATGCCTTGTAAGTAGGGGGGAAAACACATGCTCCTGTTTCAGGAACTACAAGTGAGTCAGCTAAGCTTCAGACGGCAGGATTTGGAGTCTTACGTCCTGATATTTGGACATCTCATCTATGATTGGCTAACAGCCACGTGACTCTACCACTGTTTGCTCTGCAACGTTGATGTTTTATCTCCACAAATAACACAAGCCTGGAGGAGTTCTGCTGTGTTGTGGAGTTGCTAATGCTAATGGTTAGCTTCCACTAGCCGAGACGTTCTCTGCTATTTCCTGGACACTAAACCAACAACAGCCTCGTGAGCCAAGATGGGTGAGTCCATGAACGTTAAGTGACAGTGTGATGTAGATCTGTCAGGATTTTCAAATCCTAGCGTTTCACCGTCTATTTTCTATCAGAAGCTAATGCAGGAGATAGGTGTGGGAGACTAATGTTTCAGCTTGCATAAAAAACTCAGTGACTGATTATAATCAGAAATAATTTAAAGATGTTTTTAAGTGTTCCACACCTTTAAGTAGCACCAAAGCATAATGTTAGAGACCAATACCAAAAATATTAAGCAAAGGGTTCAACAATAATGTAACATCTCGTTATTGATCAGTATCATTGACTGTATACAGCATAGACAGAGCCTCTGCAGCAACACCCGTAGGTGTCTGAAGAGCTGAATTGAAGCCCAGTGGGCAGTTCCCACCACGGCCATCTTGACCACGTCTCTTCACTCCCAAAAAATACAAAAATAGAGCTAACAGCGGGGCTGTGAGAGTGGGGGCAGATGATCAACAACCATCAAACTCTGAGCCGATGTAGCTACGAGCTAACAGAGCTAACCCGGAGCTAACCAAAGCTAACACGGTTGTTTTTATTGTTGTTTGAGTGCATCAGTGTTGAGCACTTTGCACTGCCTTGACTGGAACATGTGAAAGTGCTTTATAAATAAAATGTCTTAAACTTAAAAGTTCACACAAAACCAGATTTAATTGTTTTAAGGTCTGACCATTTAAACTCCATCATAAATAAATAACAAATCTAGGTTTTTAAACGGAACTATTTATTGTCTAATTCTAATACTAATCTATTTAGTTTTAGAATGTAATTATTTAAGAATATAACAGTAATAAAGAAATAAAATTGGCCCTTTTCACCCTTAGCTCCTCCACCAGGGGGCAGCAGACATGTATAGGACTAGATTTTTTATGTTTGTACTGATCCTGGTATTCCATCTGGATGCTTTGTGGTCAGAAGAATATAGAGAATGTTTCACATTGAGAAATTAAAGATAGAATAAAAAAAAAAGTCTGTTAGAAAAACACAGTCTGTTCACATCTGATGAGTGCAACCTGTGTGTTTGCACCTCCATGGATGTGAGCATTGTTCTGGTTGTTATGGTTACACAGGACAATACACACATACTCCTGCATGAGTCTGTTGATTATTTTTTTTATCTTTTCTTTAATTCACCTGATATTTATTTTTAGTGAGTGTACGCACTTTTCTTCTCAGGTGTGGCATTAAAATGACAGATTTAGGGATTAACACCACCTGATTAATGTTGATAAAAATGTTTTCCTGATACTTTGACAGGATTTCGTGCACCAAAAATATTGTTAGAAGTCACTGTTTATACAAAGGTTGATCCAAACAGTAATTGTGTCTTTTGTTTGGAAGTTTCAAACAAATAAAACGGCTCTTAAAGATTTGTTTACTATAAACTCAGTTTTTCATGCCGTTAATCTCTGACAAATAACATGGAAAGGTTTATTGCAGGATTTGTGGGCTGAATGGTAGATAAATACAACGCAACATGCCCATTGTCCTGAAGACAACATGTCCATTAATCAGTAACATTTGTATCTTGCATGGAAAATCTTGTTTTTTGAAAATTGTTGTCTGTTCACAGATTTTTGAGTCATTAAAGCGGTACAAGTTGACTAAAACCTCTTAGGGAAGGGGGCCACAGCTGTGAGCTGAGCCCATTTTTCCCTTTTACTGAAGCGGCTCCTTCATCCAGCTGAAAATCCCTGCTCTGTTCTGTGTTCCTGCCTGCTGGTAGATTTTTGCAGCCATCTATTTCCACTCCTCCAGCGCTGTCAATATCTCCACTTTTCATCACTCCCTTCATCTCTCCCCCCACCTCACTGCAATCTTGTATCTGTGCTGTGAAAAACCACTGTCAGGTTCTACAACCAACCAGAAACACTGCTGGGGATTATCGTAAACCAGTGGAAGCACAACATCTTAAAGGGGATTTCTGTGTCCCATCTGGTTTGCTCCAACACCAACATAGTCCCTGACTCTGTCTAGTACTTTCTGTAAATGGTGCCAAAAATTCACTTATTATTTCAGTAAATTTGCTCTAGTCTAGCATTAAATAAATGCCTTGTGAGTCGGTTTCTGTGGAGAACTGGAGAGGGGGGCAGAAAACGACGGACGGAATATACTTAATTTTTAACCTTGCGTTAGGGCTAGGCAATAAATCGAAAATTTATCGTTATCGAAATTTCTGACTCTAACTGATATAATTTTTCCCATGTCAATAAATTCAGTAATAAAATAAATGAAAAGAAGTGTGTAGGTTGGCGATGTTCATGTCCCTTTAAGAAGCTGTACCACCTCGAGTCACATGACGACATGACTCAACGTAATACACATACATGTAGTTATCGTCCATTTATCGTTATCAAGGTGAACTCCTAAATATACCGTGATATTGATTTTAGGTCATATCGCCCAACCCTACCTCACGTTGGCGCAGGGAGCAGGCTGCGTCTTTGTTCACAATACTTGCTGCTGCACGGCACTGCATGTAGTACAGGAGTGTTCCACTAGGGGGCACGGTAGAGTACGCAGACCGGACAGAGAGCCAGGTTTGTGGGTACAACCAAAACAAACATGGCGTCAATTAAAGAGATCAGTAACTGGTTTATTTTGAGATCACGACAGTAAAAAGACAGCAGCTGTATCGTAGATGGCATGAAAAACCTTCTAAAACAGAGACGGAGTCACCAGGGTGAGTGTGTCTCCTTTGTTTTGTCAACTCTGCTTACTGGTTACTCGTATATTGAAGCGTTCAAACGCGTAACGTTAATTTCAGGGGACGCACACAAACAATGCTTCAAATCAACGCAAGTTACGCGTGGCAACCATTTTAAAAACGCATACGCGTTGTTAAAAAGCAAGAATATTCCGGCCCTTATCATTCATGATATTCGGACATCTAACCTCTGATTGGCTAACAACTTCGTGACTCTTCCACTGACTCCATTCGCTTTGCAACGTTGATGTTTTATCTCCACAAATAACACAATCCTGAAGGATTTCTGGCATGTTGTGGTTTTGCTAATGCTAATGGTTAGCTTCTACTAGTTGAGTCGCGCTCTGCTCTCTCCTGGCTAGAAAAATCAACAACAGCCTTCCAGGGTTGCAAGCTAAGATGGGCGAATCCACAAATGCTAATGTTTCTTGTGACGTAGATTTGTGCGGGTTTTTCTGACCCGAGCGTTTGCCATCTATTTTCTACCAGCGGCTAATGCAGGAAATACGGGTAGAAGTTTATTTTCACGTTCAGCCTGCATGTGAAACTCAGAGGGACCGATCGTATTAAAAAAAAAAAAACAAGTAAACATTCAAATTCTGCAGACAAGTTAATATATTTTATTTTAGTTTTTTCATTGCATCAGTTTTTTATTTATTAATCATATAATTAAAAAAAATCCAAGTTTCTCTCTATTATTATTATTATTATTATTATTATATTTTCTCCTCATGGTCTTACAACACTGTACAAACTGAAATATTCAAATGAGAGCAAACAACAGATTAGCGAGACAAAAGGTGGGAAATCCATTTTCCGTCCTTTAATTACATTTTGGCTCAGCTCTCGTATTTTAACTTCTCTTTCTTTGCTCTGTGCAGCTCTATTTGGTCGGTTTAATAAGCAAGGCCTCTCACTGACCTCCACTAACTGGAAACCCCGAAGTCATCACCAACTGTCTACTTAGCATAAAAAAATGAAGAACTGCTCTGATTCTTTTAAAGCTGTTTGCTTTTTCTAGCGGCGCGGCGGTCTCGAGGTTGTTGCCTCACAGCGGGAAGGTCTCTGGTTTGAGTCTCGGCTGCCTTTCTTTGCAGTGTTTGTTTATCCTCTCTGTGACTGTTTGACTTTTCTCTCTGCTTCCTCCTGCAGTTTAGAAAAAGTGTGATGTGATTCTAAATCGACTTTAGGAGCGAGCATGCATAGTTTTGTTTCTTTGTTATGTGACGGACTGGTGACATTCTTAGGGTTTACTCATTGACAGCCAGGATTGTATTGTACAAAACAGGTCTTCCATTGTTGAAACATGACGCCATGATGTCACGTGAGCCGGTGCTGTCATGTTGAATATTTGGATCCAGAGTCCTGCCTACTCACCTGGACACAATTATGTTATTTTTGAGCACAAAACAATTAATTATTACTAAATATGTAAGAAAAAATTATATCTGCAAGATTCAAAGCGTTAATATCATATACTGTTGTTTCCTTGCACAATGAAATTGCTGCCGACACTGGATTAATTAAAAAAATGGATAAGATAAAAAAAAAGATGCATGCAAAACAAGAAAAAAAAAAAAAATATATATATATATACATAATTAAATAAAAGTCAAAACCTACAATGAATTCCCCGAAACCAAAGCTTTTATTTTATTTTTATTTTGCTGTTTCAGATCAGTAAAACCTGACAGATAAAAAAATTCTTGTAGTAAATAAATCAAAAATATATGTTTTTAAAAGAAAATTAAATCTTCCTAAAAAAAACTTGTGATAAAAACTTGGTGTACAGAATAAAATATGTATATATATATATATCAGTAAATCCAATGTCCTTTGTAGGGGATGCAGGATCCCAGAAGGACATACTGCATTTTATCAATTTTGTAAATTGATAAAAAATAAAGTGAGTGACCCCAAACATCCAGCCAAAGTCTTTCAGAACTATCTTCAGCATAAAGAAGAAGTAGTCCTGGAAGTGATGGTCTGGCCACCACAGAGCCCTGATCTCAGCATCATGGAGTGTGTCTGACACAGGAGGATGTGAGGAAGCCTACATCCACAGAAGATCAGTGTTTAGTTCTCCAAGATGTTTTGAACAACCTACCAGCCCGGTTCCTTCAACAACTGTGTTCAAGTGAGCTAGAAGATCTGATGTTGTGTTGAAGGCATACGGTGGTCACACCAAATTTGATTTAGATTTCTCTTTTGTTCATTCACTGCTTTTTGTTGATTGATGAAAATAAATTGTTTTTGAAAGCATCGTTTGTTTACAGCATTGCCTAAAACTTTTGCACATTACTGACGCTCAAACACATCCAAAGTGTCACCCAGGGGCCTTGTGTGGCCCTTTGAGTGCTTGTGTGGCCCTCACTTGCATTTCTAGCATGATGAATTTAGTCTCTCCAGCAGGCTGTTGATGTGAACAATACTTACTAATATTTTTTCTGTTCAAATTTTTACTGATGAGTCTATTTTGGACTAGAAATCTGGACCAACCGTAGCAATAACAAAAGATTTTGCTCTGCAGGTTGGTCTACCCATGCTCTATAGCCTCAGCAGGTCTACCATTGGCCTGAAGAATTTTAGGTCTGGCCAATCACAGCACTCTGTGTTTTGTTGGGCGAGCTTAGCACCAGAGCTGTGAAGGAGAAACACAACAAAGATGGCGTCGACTCAGGAACGGCACGTTTGAAACAGCTTTGGTATCAACTTTGGACAATTAAGACTTGGGCTTTTCTTTGAGACATGAGCAGATTTATTTCGAAGAAAGATATTTCTTCTTCCTCTTCCGCTTCTTTTTCTTCCTCTTCTTCCTTTCCTTCTTCTTCCTTTTCCACTTCTTCTACTTCTTCGTCTTCGTGCAGCAGAATGCCTCGTTGACTGATTTCCATAATGATAAAAACATCATGTTGTTTGTTGCTCTGATTGGTCCTAGTGCTGTCCAATAGCATGCACAGACAGTTTGAAAGACAATCATAGGCTCCGCCCCATTACCAAGTTCTATCAATAGGTTGTGGTCAGACTGTATATTTTCATATTTTAGATGGCTTACCAGGGTAAATTTGGACCTAATTAGAGGTATAAAAAATCAGCATAAAAGTCTTTTAAAAATCTCATTTTGATGGGTGTACCCTTTCATTGCTGAGGCTCCGCCCCCTGGTGGCTGTACAAGCAGATATGAACAAAAATAACTTGACATTCTGGCCCATCCATCTAATAATCATTATCATTTTCTAATAAACTACTAAAATTAAAAATATAAAACTAAAGCTCATCAGCTTCATGACCTTTAATATTCAGCTAAAAATGCATAGTTTTGAAGTCACACTCAAAAAGTGTAAATATCACAATCAAATGCTCACAATCTATTTTTTAATGTTTGCAGAAGTTATCAGATTAGGCCTGACTGATCTCAGGAGTTATTTACTTTTGATGTTGATGCAGATTTGAAACCAGGATATTAATATTCAGCCTCAGAAGAGGTGAGTTGGATAAAACCATGGATAAAATCTTAACGTGACATCCTGGTATTTTAGGAGAGCCGTTGCTCTGAGATTTGCTCCAGTTATCTGATGAGAGGGAGAATTAGACTTTATCTCCATCTGAAGCTGGAGGGGGAAAAGATATTCATCATGCAGCCAACCACAGTTTAGGGTCAAACAGATGTTCTCGCCTCCTTGTCTTGGCCCGCTCTTATAAATCTGGAGGATTTTAATCACACACAGCCACCCACTGTTAAATGATCCAATCAATGCTAATTTTTATTCATATTGTCTTATTTCTCATTAAAATGATCTGGATCATCGCCGGAAAAGCAACATTTTCTAAAGCACAATATGACACATGGACACAATCTAGGATATTATCATTGAAATAGTTTAACATTTGTATATTTTAGGGTATAATACTAAGAATATCTGAAGCAGAAACACTCTAAACACATTTTAAACATTTTTAATTACCAATATAGCTTTCATGAAGCAATGAGGTGAAGAGAGCACCTACGCGGATTAAGTTGTTGAATATTTTTAATTAAAACACTTTTTCCCTTCCCCATTTAACTACAACTTTTTATATTCTGTAGAACAGCATCAGCTGTGGCATACCATACATAGATTCTAAGCAAAAGCAGATGCTGTTGAACCATAAAAAGCACATTTTCCCACCTCTGCTTTAATGTTTTATCCTTTTTTTACCGTTTTTGATCTCTTACGTAAAACCGTCTCTCATGTTGCATGATTTAATTAGCCAAAACACAACACAGGCTTCATTCCACGGACATTTTTCCCTACAGTCAGAGATTATTTGTGTTCTGCTGAGGTGGACTTATTTAACCATCTGAAATCAGAGCATTTATTATTCCAGCTGTTGGGAAAAGGCGGATTGAGACAGCCTGTCTCCACTGAAGTGTTTTCTCAGCTGCTCTTTCTGCTTTACACACATCTCTCTGGGCTGTAGAACAGACACAGCACCTACCCCCCTCCACCCTTCATGAGGACGAGCCTCTGGCCTCCACCTGCGGGAACTGCTTGGATTTAGCTGCTTCAAGGGATATATTGTGTTATGTGTCTGACTCTAAAACAGTTTTGCACCAACGATATGAGTTTTTATGTTAGATGAACTTTGTGCTTTTATGTTTTTCTTCTTTGCAAAATTATATCGAATGCCCATTTGTTTTATTTACATTTTTTAAGTTAAAGGAATTTTGGGGCATTTCCTGACTCAACGAAGCTCACCAGATTGAAAAGTATATTATAAAATGTTTATTTTTTGCTTTTAATGCTGGGGTACATAGATTAAAAACTTTAAAGTAACTTAAAGCATGTTTCAATTTGACTTTCTAATTCTGTTCTATGATATAAAGTAGATAATTTTTCATAATGGTTAGTTCCCCTAAGGCCGTCCCCTGGCTTCTACAGGAGAACAAATCATTTACGCGACCCCAAAGCGTTGACCAATAGAGTTGCATATCCACAAGAGGGAGCTGTCAGTCAAATTAGAATGCGCCCCAGTTCCCAGCATGCACTACGGGGTGATGCAGATGCTTCGGTCAGCTTAGTACACCAACCTAGCTTGAATGCTAACTCAACCTGAATTGAATTAATGTCAGTCTGTAAACTTTGAGCTAACTATGGAAGAGGAGGGAGGGAAATGAAAGGGGATTTATCTTTTGTGTATTGGAGCGAAGTGATTAGCGTAGCATTCAACCTTTAGCTACATCGGACTATTTTTTTAGCCTGTTCTAGCATTAGCCGGGATGTGCTACGCTTACGAGTGCCCGGATTCCTGCCGGTTTTAGATGTTTCCCTGCTTGAACTCTGCAGATCTTATTAAAGGGGTGGAACACTTGTTTAATCAATACATTTGTAGTGGTCTCTAGTAGGAATGAATGCCTTGTAAGTCGTACTCTGAGGATAAAAAAAACACCAGTGCACCATTTTCAGGAACTAGAAGTGAGCCACATCACAGTTGAGCTACAGATGGCAGGATCTGGAGTCATGTTTCCTGATATGTGGACGTCTCACCTCTGATCGGCTAACAGCAACACGACTCTACCACTGACTCTGTTTGCTTTGCAACGTTGATGTTTTATCTCCACAAATAACACAAGCCTGAAGGAGTTCTGCTGCGTGGTGGAGTTGCTAATGCTAACGGTTAGCTTCTACTAGCCGAGACATTCTCTGCTGTTTCCTGGACGCTAAACCAACAACAGCCTTCCCTGTTGTGAGTCAAGATGGGTGAGTCCATGAATGTTAAGTGACAGTGTGACGTAGATCTGTCAGGATTTTCAAATCGTAGAATTTCACTGTCTATTTTCTATCAGAAGCTAATGCAGGAGATAGGTGTAGGAGACTATTTTCATGTTCAGCCTGCATGAAACACTCAGAGTGACCGATTATAATCAGAAACAAGATTTAAAAAGTAGTTTTCCAGTGTTCCACACCTTTGAAATGAGTTTAGCAGCTCCTGCAGAACCCGATAAAGGTTGAGGAGTTAATTTAGCAGTAAGAATCAGGTGTGTCTGAGCAGGAACATCTCAAAAACATTAATTGTTCGTTGGCACTACAAAGAAATTTGTGTGCATGTGAGCAGTGTGAGGTGTGGCTTTCAGGTCCTTCCAGAAGGTGTTGGGGGGTTATGGGTGGGAGCTATAGCTGTTTAAATTTAAAAGTCTCCTGCCCTTGATGATTCCACACTACAGACCTAAACTTTAAAGAGCATTTAGGGTTTCTTAATGGTTGTCATGTTCAATTATCAGCTTTTAAATCATGAGCACCAGCTCTCATCACATGAGGACTACTTTACCAATGTAATTGCTTCAAAATCAAGCTCATTCGAGAGCTAAATGTGCAGCTCATTTCAGAGCTGCTAATTCACTCCTTATAGAAACACACGACCTTCTTTTCAGAGTATGCTTTAATGCTTTTGGCCACATCACACAGCTTTTATGTTTGCAGAAACTGTAGCAGAAAATGCTGTAATTCTAGAAACTAATGACTACTTTTGACAAAAGGACAACCTGAGAATGACTGCAATTTCACCAATAAACACAAATAAATGATGTTTTGAAGAGCAGGACATTCGTCCATGAGTTTGGTTGGGATCTTTTTCTGTTTATCATCATCGTTTGAGGTCATGCATGCTCTTCTATTGGAGAAAATGGTTTTCTGTTCAGCCTTGTTAGGTTTGAACAGTCTTCCAATAGTTTTTGTGAGCAGATCTTTGGTGTCCCCTGACAGTCCATGGACAAACGTAATGATTTAATTGGTTTACATGTAAACAGACATGATTGTGTGTCTCTCTGTTAGTCCTGTAATAGTGGTTTGTTCAAGGTGATCTCCACATCCTGGCCCAAGCCGAATTAGATGGATTTCCTTCATTTTTCATGAAAATAAAAGTTTTCCTCTGGCAATATGGGTTTCCGGTATAAGGCGGATGTGGCCCAGAGATGATAGCCGATGGGAGGGGTGAGTGTTCCGCGATGGTGTTTAAAAGCTAGCTTATTTTGCAGATTTGCTACTGCAGCTTGAAAATAAGACAAAATACTTCTGTTGCTGTTGTAAAAATCATAAATTTTGATTTTGTCCAATATTAGAATAGAATAGAAATATCCTTTATCGTCTCACAGTGGGGAAATTCAGGCATTAGACTGCATCCTTCTGATGTGTATTCTGTATTCTTCTAAAACGAATCACGTCTCTTTTAAACATATTAGTCAACACTTGTGTCACAGAGGAATCCGACACCAGAAGGGGTTCCTTTAAACACATCTTTAATGACAAAAGGCAACAGTTTTCATTTACCCACTTCAACATTGATTTCCTTTTATTTCTTTAGGTTTGGTAGTGTGATTGTTTTAATTTGTAGGATTAACCAAATCTAATCCAATTTATTAACAAAGCACATTTAAAAACCAATAAGCTAAACCAAAATACTGATATAATTTATATACTATATAATAATAATGTTCTCTAGGTTTCTGCATTTGATGATCTGCTTTTTTAGTTGCCCGTAACATGAGTTAACAAAGTGATCCGGCAGTGAAGATCATTTTTTATTCTTTTATGGTAAGCTTGTCAATATGGCGGCCTCATCTGGAGCCAAAAGATCAATTCAGATATTGATAGTATGAGTATAGCTTGTGCTCAGCAACATGATGCTGCAGGAAGTGGAAACTCACCTACAGTAAATAACATGTTTCTAAGTTCATACTGCACTCAATTACAGCAAGTAGATTTAGTCTGAAATCTATCATTTAGTTGCTCTGTGATGGAAAAAACTGCTAAGTTTGAAATATTTAGGAATAAAAACGGTGCTAAATGGTGAGAGGTGTGATTTGAATGTAGAAATAATTCTAACTGTGGTTTTACTATCATTTTATTTTTATTTTTCTCCTTTAAGTGAAAGATGGCCCTATATTTACTTTTCCTAAATCTGTCTCCTTTTGTCTGGTGAAATGTCTCCTGTGTCACATTTGATCCCTGACAGGTGCAAAAACGACCTTTCTCATAACAGTTCTTGCCCCTTTATGGAAACAATAAACAAGCTGTTTGTTTTGTCCAGTAATGGGTCAACGGTAGTTTAGAAGTCTAGACAAACCATAGCAGTAGCAAAGACTTTGCTCTACAAGTTGGTCTAGCCACGCTGCATCGTAACCTCAGCAGGTCTACCATTGGCTCGGCTAAGTGTATGCCTGGCCAATCACAGTGCTCTATGTTTGTGGAGATATGTTGGGCGGGCTTAACACCATTCTGGTAGAGCTGCAAAACAATTTAGAAAAGTGGGCTCCACTTCGTTTGTCCTTGTGAGCCTGTTGGAGAGCCCTTGCAACAACAGATAGTGGCGTTGCGTCACGTGTCTCTGCGCCGACGCAGAAGTATAAACTAACCTTTAGACTCTGGCTTTTCTTTGAGATATGAGCAGATAGATATATTTAAGTGCTTTATTTTGAAAAAGGATGATGTATGTTGTATTGTTCTGTTGACTGATTTCCATAGGGATGAATACATCAAGTTGCTGTGATTGATACTAGAGCTGTCTAACTGCGTGCAGAGTTTGAAAGACAACCATAGATTCCGCCCCATGACTGAGCTCATGACTGTGCCGGCAAATCAGCGTAATATTACCGCAATGTGTTTCTTATGAACGCGCCATGGCGGCATCACGTTGCGGGAATTTTGTGGCATTCGTGCTGCCACGCTTGGTAGTAATATTGCGGTAATATTGCGGCTTAGCCGGTCTTATAAACGCACATTAAGCCTTGGCGCAAAAGAGGGAGGTGTCATGACCACGCGATGAATTAATGCCGAGCTCTGGCCGGGAACTATGTTGAAAATGAAAGTAAACACGACCATAAGTTTAGTTTTTGTAAACAGAATCAGCTGAGATGATAAACTGGAGCGATGCGGAGCTCCAGGAGCGTCTTTCCATTAGATCTGCAACTCAGATCATCTGACAGCTCACAGGGACTGTGGAGCACACGCCTGTAGCTGACTGGGGAAAAAAAACTTAAGGAGCACGGCTTCGATCGCAATAAAAAGCAAGTTATGTCCAAAATACACGGAAGTCCGCGACAGCGTAGAAACCGCCCCCATACCTCCTTTTTGCCGCCATTGCGTAATCTTTTATAAAACGGACATGATTGCGCAACATTACCGCCACGGTCTGAGCTCTTATAAACGACCTTAGGCTCCCAGATGCCGCCTCGACGTTGCGGCAAATTGGCGGCATTGTTTTATAAAAGAGGCTTATGGGTCATGGCTTGCCAGGCTAGGTCAACAAGACTTGTTTTCCTAAATGCACTAGCCTTTTTTCAGTCCCAGTTTCTAAACTTCGGATGCCCTGCAGTCTGCCCAACGTTCCTCACACCTACATAAAACAGTTTGCTATCATCGTTATTTTTATTTGCAGCAGCTATTTTAGGCTCCAGACAGCCATTTAAATGAGCCCGTGGCTGCAGATTGTTACAACAAGGTCTAGGAAATCAGAGTATTTAAAAAAACACCTTTGAAATTCATCTTGCCTCTGTTTGGCTTTTGCTAAGAAAGGCTGTGAATGAGCTAGATCTCAAAGACAGATTAGGATCCCAGGCCTCAGCTCCTTTTCACACAGCGGTGTTACTTTATCACCACAAGAAAAGATGTCCTTGTTAAACAGCTGCTGTTCCCCTTTAGTAATTTATACAGAGCAAAAGCACAGAGCAACTCAATGCCATATCTGCATTTATATAACACTTTTCCTGTTGACCCCTCGCACAATTTTTACCCCAAAAGCCACATTCATTCATTTTATACACACACACTTAAACTGCTCTTCTCAGTCCATTCATATCTCCTGGGGTGCCTTTATGCTGTGCTCTCATTTTCTTGCACAAAAATACACAAATCGAACATGATGCACAAGTCTTACCTAGTATTATGAAGAACATGTGTCACATTTAACATTATGTTATCTGAAAGTCCCCCAACCTTCCTCTCACCTTGTTATTAATAGCAGTAACCATTTTCACCAGGGGATCTCAGAGTTGAACGTGCAAGTGAAACTATTATGGACCAACGTGTGCTAAGCACACTTTCTGTTGCGTTAACAGCAGTGGTGACATATATGGTGGCAATAGCAGCATCTGTGGTTCCTGCTGAAGAAGTTGGCTTCATAAATAACTGTAGTGTTTTGCCCATGTAAGGTTACTGGTAAACAATATATTTTGCTTGCATTTGTTAAACAATAGCACAGCAGAATGTGGTGAAATCAAAATGTGGCATTTTCCTAATGGTCTCATTTACTTTTTTTCTCAATAAATCTGCTGTAGTCTCTTAAATGAATGAATGCCTTTTGAGTCGTTTTATGTGGAAAAAAGCTCAGACGCTCCTGTTTCAGGAAGTAGAGGATTGTTGGAATAGTGAGGGGTTAAAGATTAAGATTCAAGCCATCAGTTGTCACACACACTGGTGTGTGGTGAAAATTGTCCTCTGCATTTGACCCATCCCCGCGTGGAGCGGTGAGCTGCAGACACAGCCACGCTCAGGAACTATTTGGTGGTTTAACCCCCCAATCCAACCCCTTAATGCTGAGTGTCAAGCAGGGAGGCATTGGGTCCCATTTTTTCAATGTCTTTGGTATGACCCGACCGGGATTCGAACCCCGATCTTCCAGTCCCGTGGCGGACACTCATACCACTAGGCCACCCAGAATTATCTAACAGCAATGAGACTCTTCCACTGCCTTTGTTCGCTCTATTTTCTTGAAATTTTTTTGAGAAAATGCTACGTTGACTTTTTATCTCCACAAATAACTCAAGCTTGAACATGTTCCAGAAGTGTAGTGCTCCCTCCCGTAGGCGGTTCCAAGCCAAGGTGGGTGGGGCCAAGAATGCTAATTTTCGCTGTGACTTAAAGGTGTAGTGGACGTTCTTTACTTCCGGGTGGATCATCTAAACCGTTGGTTCGCATAACTGTCAATCATTCTGGTGAAGCCAATCCTGGGTTAGTTTTCACTTCCTGCGCATGGGCGCTCTGTGCACCCCCGCACTCTCACGGAAACCGGGAGGAGGCAAACGCGGTCCGGTTGGGCTCCCCACCGCTGTCACCAGTTTTCTGCTCGACAGGTAAGCTAAAGTTCGGCATGCTAGTTTTACGGCCTCACAATTACACATTACGGCTGGCAGCTACTTGTAAACAGGGGCTGGTAGAGTGTTGCGCAACGTGGAGAGGGCGGTTCTTTCCTGAAATTCAGAGACATGGTATGCATTACCTTTAAAAGAGACTGTTTTTCTCACTCAATCATTTTCCCATTTTTTTTCTTCCTGCGACTAATGCAGGTGACAGGGATTGACAAAAAAGTTCACATTCAGCATGTATATGCAGCATAAGAGTGACTGTATTTAAAAAAGAACAAAAAAATAAATTTCAGGCGTTCCATCTTGCCAAAAAGGTGTTGCTAGAACAGGGATCCCGTGTTGTAGTCTAGATGGATACTGAGTTAATGTGTACTGTGCTACTCAGTGGCCCTGCTGTGTTACCAGCAGAAACGAGTCCTGGTATGATTGATCCGATGTGTGGCTCCATTGCCGGGACAGCCTCTGTAACAAGGTGGTGGGCATGGAGTGTCATGTAAGCTCGCAGTCATTATCTCCCAGCCAGTACTGAGCACCTCGCTGTAACCCAAGCAGCTCTTTTGACCCGAGGCACTCAGCTTGCCAGTACCCCGCTCCCACTTTGAAATTAGTCACTCTCTGACAGGTGGGGGGGATGGATGCCTGTGATCCCGGCCAGATTCATACACTTTTTCACCCCCATCTATCATCACCCGCAGGTCCTTTTGTCTCACACTGTTTCCCTGCACCATTTTATTTCTTTTACGGTCTGTGGACACAATTTGATCGCTACCAATTTCAAAGTTTGACTTAATAAAACAGGAGAGTGGAATACTTTACATGCACTGATTTCTAAATCAGCAAATACTGTCATGGATATCAAACCGCTCCCAAGCATGATGCAGACTGTTTTGTTTGGTGGTCATCACTCTAAGCACACTTGTGGTTTGCACACGTGGGAGGACTTGTGTGCATCCCACTGAGAATGCAAGTGGGTGTAAAATGAATCAAAAGCAATCAGTCATTTTGCTTTTATTAATCAGATGTGTTTTTAAGTAGCTGAGATGGATCTATCGTGTTTTGGCTCAGCATTCTGCAGATGGTTCGGGGGGCATTTTCTCTCCCACCTATGGCAGCATTGCTCTTTTGAGAATCACAGAGCGTGGGATGATTGTGAAGGTTTTGCAGGCTCTGAAAAGAGTTTTCCTCTTAACATATTTGTTTTCAATTCACATGAAGTAATAATAAAAAAAGGCCAAAACAAGAGACTCTAGTGTTTGGTGCACCAACACCTTTAGACTAGAAGTAGTTTTCCCATACCCCATTCTCTCTTTAATTCATTCAACTTCAATATTCATCTGCCATTCAGCCCTTTGATAACCACTTCTCTTCCTAAAGCATTTATTAAAAATCTAAAGACCTCTCATTAACTAAATCACGCGTAATGTTAACAGTTTACTTGATAACAAGCAAGGAGAACAACAGTAGAATGCATCTAAAAAGGTTTGTGGTTTATTTTCTGTTCTTTTTACCTCGGCCACGGAAGTTTCACAGATAACAGGTTTTTTTTTCTTACTGGTTAATTAGTTCATTTTTACTGGAAATATGCATTTGTCTTTTATTTTGAAAATTACTGGATGTTTTACACTGCTCCCTGTTTGACTTCCTGTCTGGCCCGATCTGAACTGCCGAGCTTGATGTGTTTTGGAAGTGTAGCGAGTAAAAAACAGACCCAAAATATTCATTTAGCAGAGCGACAACACTACATATCCAGGAAGCGTCTAGGATGCGCTACAGCTACAGCTGGTGGTAACAAACCCGTCGTATATAACGTCGGCATTTAGCGGCATATTATGCTTTTTGGACATTGCCCAGCCTTTCTACTTGATGCGTAAGGGGGTTGTAACGTAATTGACGTGTTTACCCATGATCTGGTGAAATTTCTTCTTTGACCCATACCCTGGGGGAGCAGTGAGCTGCAGACACGGCCACGCTTGGGAACTATTTGGTGGTTTAACCCCCCAATCGAAGTCTTTAATGCTGAGTGTCAAGCGGCGAGGCATTGGGTTTTTATAATCTTTGGTGTGACCTGACCGTGGATTTGAACCCATGATCTCCCAGTCTCAGGTTGGACACTCATACCACTAGGCCACTGAGCTGAGTACTACGTAAGCAACTGGAAATCTGCACATGACTTTATTTTGAAAGTTTCTGGGTGTTTTACACTGCTTTCATGTTTGACTTCCTGTCTGACCTGATCTGATCTGCTGAGTTTGATGCGTTCTAGAAGCATAGAGCATAAAAAATAGACTCGAAAAGTAAGCAATGTGTCCCCATGCTTCTGGGACTGATACAAAACGTGCCGCTTCACAGCCGGTGGAAAGGCACCCGTCCAATATAACGGCAGCTAATTGCTGCAAAGTATTCTTTGCGGACATTACATGACGCTTATGTGTGGAAAGGATGGGGTTACGCAATACCTTACACATCTAGGGCAAAGCCTGGGTAAATAACCTGATTTCCTAATTTTTTGTTATTAATCAAGATGGGACGTTTTCTTTTATTTATCTTCCAGTATAAAAATTATATTCCATCCATATGATCATAATATGATGTAGAGAGTCTCTTCTCAGGTAAAACAACTCTGCTGCAGCATTTTTTTTTAAATCTGAGTTTTTAGGCACAACCCTTTGAAGCTTGTGAAATGATGCACATGTTGACTGGTTCATGTTCTGCGGACAACAGTTCAGCCGGTGAGCGTTTCATTCTCAGGAGATCTAGTTTGAGCATCACTTTAAGGCATACGGCACAAATATAGAACATCTGAAGCAGTGCACTCGTGCTCTGGGATATGACTGAAGAAGCTGAGCTCAAAATCACATGCTAATGAACTGTGGCACCATTAAACAGAACACATTGCCTTTCACCGCAGGGCAAGCAGAGGGGAAAAAAAGCACATTTTTTTCTCTTGCAGGTAGAAATTACTCAAATGTGCCTCAGAGTACAAAGAAAGCCACCTAAAATGTCTGACTTTTAATCACACCATCTAGTTAGGGAAATTTGTGGGAGAGAGAATATTAGAACTCTACTATTTGTGTAAAAAAAATCCTCAAATTCAAAATATTCCAACCCCCTTCAGTCCTTTCAGGGCTAGCTTCCCTGTATTCGACCAATATTAACTTGATCAAAAGGCAGAAGTTGGCCCCAGAGCAAACTAATACGCTCATTAGCATTGACGAGAGTTCCCGGGAGCAACTCGTGTGCATTAATGAAGTAAAGAACAGAGCCAAACAATTGGACCCAGCTAGCTTTGGAATGCGACGGCAGCCACACGCGGGGCTCCCTAATGACCCGAGGATCCGAACTTGGGCAGAATTCAACAGGGCATTGTAAAATGACTTTGTTCAACAGTTCTTATAGCTTATGGAGTGTTTGTAAATCCTGTGAATACTGTTCAACAGCTCCGAGTCAGATGTTATTTTTAAATACAAGCTAATAAAAATAGAACGGCCTCCTTTGACTTGTATTGCTGGAAGACAGAGAAAGGATGGGAAACATGTTTTCCATGCATATTTAGAGACGCTTCCCAAGGAATATCTTTTTTTCTATGAATGAATTGACCCCTCACACTCTCGTTTCCTAAAACTGACACACTGAAGCAAATGAGTTTTCACTCTTTTTCTGCAGGGATGATAGGTCATTCTATTGCATTTTCTACCAACACCACGGATCTGCAATGCTTTATATTCTGCACCTGAGATGATTTGAATTGATTGACCACTGACATTTTGAAGGTTTTTTTCTCCTCTGTGATGGAAATTTTTAACTCCAGGAGCTGGCAAAGGTTCTTATTTTCAAAGTCTTTCACACCTGCCTCCTCCAGTCCTGGGTGTAGACTGCAGAGCCACAGCTTGGCACGTGACCATTTCAAAGATGACATTTTATCGAGGCCATCTTCAGCTGTGAGTGTAGGTGAGTGCAGACAGTGCTCGGGTCAATTGTCCCCGGTGTCCAGATGGGCTGCTAGGTGTGTGCAGTGCCATACAAATGACACATTCCCTCCTCTTTTGATCTTTCATTCTTTTCTCATATCCTTCTACATATTGCTCTGTTAGAAGCGCACAGATGCTTGAAAAACAATGTAACGTTAGATAATGTACTAAATGCATTAAGCAGATCCAACCAAAGCAGTTATTAAAACTTACAGAATATCTTTGTTTATTCAACTGAAGAAAATAAAAAAAGCTTTAGTATTATACAATATTCTGAGCCTGAAAAACTTCTCTATTGTACCTGGAAAGCAATTTGAAAAATTCTTACATGTGAAGTAGTTATGAAGCTAAATAAGTGAGTGAAAATGTTTAGGCTTTAATTGAAGCAACAACAATCCACACAAAGCATCTTTTACCATAAAAACCAACCCATGAGGCTGCAATAGTCAGCAGTTAAACATCTATGCAACAGCATTCAACCTACAAACGTCAAACTAAATAGGCCCGTTTTCACGGAGCCTCCGGTAATTTTATCGGACCTTCACAGTACGAGCAATTCTCTATTACACTGGGTTTTACGTGTGTTTCGACTATGTCTGTCACGTAATTTGAGATTTATTACCTTTAAAAAATTTTTATTAAAATGACTACAAATCAGATGTCGCACATCACCGCAGAATCTCTTCTCCCACAGCGTAGCTGCTACCACATGGCCAGATGTGGTTTTCTCCAAGATTAATGCTCTTTCCTTCGTCCTGAAAGAATTTGAAGCTTGACAAACTCTCAGCCATTTTCTTCTCAGGTTCTAGTTCGATGACGTAAATTTGGTGAGACACATATATAGTCCGTTACGTCTTTTCACACAAAACCTAAAATAACTTTTGCCACCATTCGAAAATTAGCACTTTCTTGGCATCAAAATGTGTCTTTAAAATTCACAGACATTAAATTCATGGCACATATCAAACAGGATCAGAAATGTTATTCTCTCAAAGACACCCATTCATTTTTTGATGCTGTTGTGGACCCATGGTCCGGGAGTAGATGGGTGTGACTAGGCTCCCTATAGAGGTGTGAACTCGGAAATAGCTGGTTGGAACATGTGGGTAACTCATCCTGATTGGTCGTAACTCAGTGGGAAATTACACCGGCAGACATCTTCCAACAACAACCAACATTTGTAACACTGGAAAAGTTGCTGCTGAAGCAGAATGGAAGGAAAAGAAAATAAGCAGGATTCACGCTGCTTTAAAATCGCCATTTCTTAATGTCCAAAACTGCAAAATATGGAGGAAATCTACCCACAACACTGCAACTTTGTGGTCTCCTACAGAGCGTCATAAAAAGACACTTCTTTTGATAATTAAACTCCGCACTCCCCGTCTCCTGAACGGATTAAATTACAACGTACTTTGACAAAAATAAAACTTTTAAAGTAATTAACATGACCACCATTTGGCCCTGATCAGTGACATCACTCACTGCCGAAACGCTGACGTCATAGCAATGTCCTCAAAGGTCTGAATTTATATGGAGACACAACGGCTGAGAGGACGGAAGCATCATATTTTCCCTGTCATCTTCCCTCCCAGACATTTCCTGGAACTCCTAGTGGAAACGCGGCTTATGTGACTTCTTTTTATAACCAATGTTGCTTCAATTAACAAGTTGCATTTTAACCAGCCAGATAGAAACGATAGAGTCTGAACCAATTGATGGATTTTGTTTCCACTATGGTTGACCTTTGCCTGGGGTTTTCGAGCATTTGCACAACGTGTTGTTGGTCCAGACCATGGTCCAGACTGAAATGAGGGAACAGAATGGCGCTTCCCCGAGCATCTTGACCTTTGGCAGCCACTCCATCAGCTGCTCATCACCTCAGACTCATTTATCAGGGACAGCGCTCTCTGAGGAGACTCACAGGTGATGCTCTTGATGGGGTCACATGACGCGTCGGGTCATCTCACACAATCTTGGCTGCAGGCAATCAGCCAAGTCAGGAAACAAACTCCTCGCTGGTCAATTCTAAATAAAACAGATCTCTTGCAGCAATGCCAAATTGGTTTCTGCAAGCATCTGACTTGTTTTCACACCTAAAAGACTTTGAATTGTTCCAAACTAACAAGATAATCTTATTGTTCAGCTAAAAGTACAAACCAAACATATATTTGCAGAGTTTTATGTATTTTAACAAAAAAAAGTGATGTTGTCCCTACAGGTTTTGTAAACTGCAGACCATGCAAACACACAAAGGCATTAATTTGCATGTAAATGTAATATTAAACCATAACAAGATTTGCAAAGCCTTGAAAGTGTCATGCAACTAATCTAATTCTTTTAAATAAATCTGTACACCTTGAATTGTAATTAGATAATTAAGGGGAAGCTGGTAATTCATAATCTGTTTAAACAGCTTTAATCAAAACCAATCAGATTGGTACTAAATGTGAATAAAAGTTGTGAAAACAATTTTATCATGGTATTATAAGACAAAAGATCCCAAAGGTGTTTTTGACAGAGAGGGACGGCACTTAGCCTGAACCCTTCACGGTCTGAAACTAGGATGTAAAAGAGACAGGGACACTGCACTGGTTCTCCCATCTACAAATGCTGCTGGTGTTGCTACTTTAATTTTGAGAGCTCTGACATGCAGGCTTGTGCAGTCCAGGATTGTCATGATGACACTGTATATTTGCTGGATCACGTACCAGGAAAACTACTCTCAGAAGAGACACTTTCTGATGAGTGACCCACCGAATCTCAAAGCTGAACACCTTGTAAAATGTCTCAGTGCATGCACTTGCAAAATCAGGGAAAATATTGAGGTAAACAAAATTTGCAGAATTTTGCAGAAAAAAGTAACTGAGTTAAAATATTATAAAAGTAACTAATTACCAGAAAAAGTAACTATTGTGCTACTTCTTTCCTAAAAATATGCAAGAAAATTTGGATCCCTCTTAAAGTAATACTAGACAGTTTCCTGCTCCTCCACCCTACTGATTGAAAGTGGAATTACAACTATCTTAAACAGCCCTGCAGCAGCCTGCTGTAGCTAGCGCTAACAACGAGCTAACACTAACATGAGCTAACTAATACTAAAATAAACCACAAAGTAAAAAGATCCACACCGTTGGACAAAAATATTATTACTTACAAGTCCAGTAGCAACAAAGCCAGGTCACCATCAGTTCGTGAGTTTCTAGCCTCCTTTAGCTCCCTCACACTAGTGTAGTACGTGCCAAAGGTCATTTGGGTTTTAGCTCTTTGCTTCACCTCCAAAGACATTACTCTGTTACTTTTTATTGACAATCGGCAAACTGAAAATGCTAACCGCTAGCATTACAGCTAACAGCCGTAAGGCAGGTATAAGAGCGCCCCCTAGAACTCTACAAAACTATCTAGTGCAGTTTTTGGTCAGCAGAGGGCTGCAGAGTGGTGTCAAATATGAAACTGGTCACGTTTCTAGTCCAACAATCACTGAGATCAATAAAGCTCTAGCTTAAAGTTTAAAAAACTATCTGTTGTTACTTTAACTGCATCTATAAAAGAACAATGTTTTTATTTCTTTATTAGAAGTCAAACTCTATTAAAAAAAAAACATTTTAATTTTCAGCTTGGCATCTAAAAATGTCTGAGTCTTGGAGCTTTCAGTTTATTTCCATCTTCCCAGAGGCGTAATCAACTGCAAAAGACCAAGATGCATCAGCATGGCATTTGATAGACCTGCAGCCAAACAGAGCAACAAAATATCTGACTGCTAGTCATCTTGATTGTTTATGAGAGCCTCAGCAGAACCCATCTCCACAGAGCCGCCACACACTGTGTGAAATTAATAGTGTATGAGGCTTCACCTGGTGGCTGATCGGTCAAAAACATGTCTGAGTGCAAAGCAGCAACTCATTCTTAGTCTGAGGTGAGTGAAACAAGCCGCTGGGTAAGTTTTATGGAGGTGTTACAAGATTATGCAGATAGGAAGAAAACCATGGACAGATAATGAATTGTTTTAGGGAGGGTGTGGGAAACGGTGTGTGAAACCCCGTTTGGAGTTATGCAAACATTAAAGCGAAAAGCAAAGCCCCAAAAGAATAATTTGGTCTCTTTAAAAATGCTTTTTAAGCATAAGAAATAAAAAGAATACATTCTGTTATGAAGGCTGCTAAAAATGCCGTAGTCATAGTATCTGTTGTAAATTCTGTTAAATATTTATACTGAACAGCAGAGTTTCTGCAACGCATCTGTTTTTTTTAAAATGCACAGTGTGTCGACAGCGTGAGGCATCATAACCCATATGTTATGCTGTGACTCAAGTCAACCTCTGTAAAAGTAATGATGAGCTGTTCGTGACACGCATGAAGACTCCGTTTCGCACCGCGCTCATTTACAAGCGAGCAGCTCTGTGCCAGTCATAACTCAGCCTTTTAGTGAGGGACGGTGCACCGGATGAGGTCAGAACACGGACGCTGCTCGCTCGCTGATAATAGCCGAGGCTTCTGAGTGGCCTTCAGAGTGGGATCCTTGCAAAATGTTCTGATTGCATTCATATTCAAACCATCCACAATGAACTGATCAAGTGCTTTTATTTATTTTCTCTGCGGGTCTGAAATGAGGCAGAAGTCTGCTTGGAGATGGTCTCCTTCACTTGTTTTGATCATTTGTGAATGACTCAACAAGGTTGCGGCTCTCTCCTATAATTGAGGAAAATTGGACCAGCAAAAATGTATCATTGTTGAACTACTTACCCTTTATGATAATGCACTGTGTGTGAGAGCTCGCTCCTTTATGACTTTCTATAATATATTGCTAACAAAGCCTACTTAATAATTCATGAGCTGTGCTGCAGCCAACATATTTGCATGCATCCGTGCCGAAGCTCAAATAGCTCGCTCCTGGAGGTGTCTGTGTGAGCATGTTGCAGCTATTTTCTGCTTTGAGCCACATACTAATAATTGTCAGTTGGAGTCAGCTTAGAAGCAAAGACTTAATGCACTGCTGAATTGGTAAATTGACCCTAGACCCTGACACCACACTTCAGCTCATATTAGGACAACACGGTCGGGCCACTGCTGCTTGATTCTGACAGACGTGCAGTCCTTATCGCTGTTAGTCACCACTAATCATATGCCTCCAAAGAGCAGCGGCTCAGGAAGACAGCGAGGACAGGGTTTCAAGGGCAAAACTGGCCTCGTGTCTGTTTCAGATGAATAAGCCAGCTGGTGTGTTAGCCATCACATGTAGGACACTGTGACCACACAAACGCACGGCAACAATCGATTTTCTAGAAAGTAAAAAAGCCTTGTTTATAGACTTTTTATCTTGTTGTTTTGTCTGAAAAGAAAACGGTCTTATGTTACAACAACAGCACTACTTAAAATAAGTTACATATTCTTAAATATGATCAAAGTTTCGTGTTTTGAGTAAAAACAATATTGCAATGGAGTAAGCTAACGATGCTTGGCTAGAATTCTTAAAACTAGCAAATGAATCTAACTGCCTGCCCTGCTAGACACAATCATCCAAAATCTATTTATTTAGATTTTAGTTTGAAGGGTTAGGGTTCATTTTCTAAATTTAATATTTCTAGAAAAACAAATTTTGTTTATCTCTTTGGCACATTTTTTACTCAAAACAAGAAATTTTGAAGGTGTGTGAAGTAAGAAAGTGATCCTGTGGTCATATATATACAGTAGATGAAGTAGATAAATACATTTCACTGTATTAGAGTAGCCTGAATTTTTTTTTAGAGCCGATTGTTTCTAAATCACCGTTAGAATGTTAGCTCAACGTTAGCCTCTAGCCTTCTTTACCAGATATTACAGTAAAACAAAAAGATGCCTTGGCTTCTTAGGGGTACAAGAAATAACCTCTGGGTCGCTCCTGTTTACTGGCTTCAATTCATTCCACATTGTTGCTTCTTTTTGCTGGCTGGTGTCAAATTACTAACGCTGGCGCAGTGTTTGTGTTAACGATTTGGCGACCACCCTTGGCTCATATATGATTGGCTCTGGAACAAGGAAGTATGGAGGCGGGACAGACTGTAAACAAAGACTTTCTCCCTCTTTGGCCTTTTTAAAAAGAGAAAAACTGGCGACCCTCCAGCCAGCTGTTAAAAAAAATCTGTTTCAATGTAACCTTCCCTCCAACGTGAGACATTAAACTGTTTGGTGATTTTACCTTTAAGAATATTCACCTTATTTCAAATGGTGCAGAGTAAGACACTGTTTTCTTCTTAGACAAATAAGGCTTTTTTACTTTTGTAAAAAATCTATTTTTGCTGTAAAGCCTATTGTGGCTTTTATAAAGGCAGTAGTGGTGTTCTGATACAAGTAATATACCCCTCATCTATACTTGAAGGTGTTTAGTTTGTGCTAGGATCTCAGTAATTACTTTATGCAAATGAGAAGTTTGTTTAATGGAAAACCATCATGTTTAGATGCCAAAGCTTAATTTAGACATTTATTACAGATCTACCAGATGGATTTGGATATGAAACCTTTGCTTATAGAAGCGAAATTTAAAAAAAAATCAAAATATTCTAAAAATCCTGAAAAAAAACACATAAAAAACAAAATTAACATTTGTTAAAGCTCCTGCTAATTGGGTCTGTGTTGTTTAAAGTGAAAAAGATCAGACCTGTGCCATAAATGTATTTTTTTACCTCTTACCCAGCATCCTTATAAAATTCTTCCCATAGACCTTTGTGACACTTTGAGGACAAAGAATAGTCAGATTAGAAATGATTGCTTCCTTGTCCCAGTTGTCGTCTCTTCAAGAATTTCCCATTATTTCCATTCACTGCAGCGATTCTCACATCTGCATGGTGGCGGTCCCCTCACCAGCACAAGGACACGAAATTGGACCTCAGTGGGGAGCTAAATGTGCCTTCAATCTCAACAATCCTTTTAATCTTTCATCAATCATGTGGTAGCGGCTCGGGGCCCTGATCCTATTTCAGTTGGAGGGAAAAAGCTCCAAAACTGACAAGCAGGAGAACTTGCAGGAAAAGTTTGTTATGTAAGAAAGTTATGATGGAAGCCCGGCTTGGTATAGTTGGAGGAGAAAATCCTCAAACTGGTTTTGCTAAAATTGAAAGCAAACAAACTGGAAGTGGGAATTCACTTGCTGTCAACATGAAGATCTTGGGAGAACTTCAAAAAAAGAGCTGGAGGATCTGAAGATTGTTTTCTTGAGCAATGCTGAAAGTGGCAATCACACAGGCAACCAGTTGGACCCAATGAAATGCAGGTCAAGTTGTTCCAGTTTAGGAATCAGGATTTGTTGCAGTTTAGAGCTAATCACATGTAATCTCAAGTCAAAAGTAAAGAAATTGCACAAAACCTGCAATTTTCAAAAGTCCTCCAGAAAGCTGTGCAAGAAAAGTTTTGTAATATTTTTTGTCGTTTGTGCAGAGCTTTTAAGGATGCGCAAATGCAACTTGGGAAATTGTTCTGCAGGTTTAGAAAAAGCTCGATCACCTGTTGTTTTCGGCCTATTTTCGGTGCATCCTGGAGCAACTGGCCAAGTGATGACTTCAGCTCTCTGAAAGAAAGGAGTGTGAAAATGAACAAGTTCAGCAGGGATAGCACTCGTCTGTCGTTGGGTTTAAAAGGAGCAATAAAAAGCTAAAATCACTTATCTCACTAAGGCAAACCCAGTGGAGAGTCATACATGATTATGTTACTCATTGTGATGTAGAGGATCTAATCCATCCTTGTCTTGATTACTGTAATTCTTCTCTGTGGGTATAAATCGGTCACCCGTGCAATGACTAAAGCTAAAGTGGAAATATTGGGTTACACTTTGACAAAAATAATTAGTAAAAAGCCTGTATTTATTCATTTATATATATAAAAAAATCATAATAACAGACTTACAAAGCATGGAGAATTATTACCCATGACCACTTTAAAAGTGCAATAAGTAATACTTCTATAGTCGGGGTGTGTGTGTGTTTCAAAATACCGCGTAAAAACCATGCATTCTGTCCACAAGGACGCACATATTGACCGGCACAGGACGTGTGTCATAGGCAACTGTTCTTTTGTATTTAGGTGTGGTGGGATAGTGGATAGAGTAGGCCTTGCATTCTGTTTTGCCATGCTAGCAGATCAGCTCCATGACGGCCGGTGTTTGGGTGGTGTTCAAGCGCGGGGGGATGTCTCATGAAAGTCTTTTTTTTATAAGCCAAATTGGTTGGTGCCCCCCTGGTCTAGCCTGGCAAGCCATCCTATATATGTGTATATATAGTCTGGCCACGAACCATTGACGGCTCTCAGTCGTGAGGCGGGATCTACGGTTGTCTTTCAAAATGTCAGCACGCAATTGGATAGCGCTAGGACCAATCAGAGTGACGAACAACGTGACGTAATCACAGCGACGGAAAAGCGGGAGGCTTTAATGGCGTCTAACATCAATGATTTCTGTCGTTTTTGTATGAAAAACATGTGAATATCAGGTGTACTGGGACATTGCACTACTTTGTTTGATAAAAATAAGAAGCCGCTAAGTATAGCCGACAGACTTACGCACGTTGGAGTCTAAATAATCCAATGTTGATGACAAAGCCGTTTCAAACGAACGTGTTTCCCGAGTTGCCGCCATGTTGCTTGGGTTCGCGGCCGCAGCGCTGACGTCATCGGCTACTCCCGCTTTGTGATTGGCCCATGATATAGAGCGCTTTGATTGGCCCAACCAAAACTATAGCGAGCTGTGATTGGACAGCCACAGGCTGCGAGGGTTCCTATGAAGCGTGCCTAGACCAAACTCTGCAAAGCAAGAATTGGTCTAGTTCACTAGGCTACCCCTGGTCCTCTTGGTGCCCTACGTACAGTGCGTGATGCGCGTGGGTGGAGTGCTGGCGCTGGTCTCAATCATGGTGGAGGGAAGGTTACATTGAAGCAGATTTCCTGCTGAGCCGGCTGCAGGGTTGTCAGTTTTAGTAATTTTAAAAAGACCAAAGAGGGTTGAGTCCTTGTTTACAATTTTTATCGCCTCCAAACTTCCTTGTTCCAGAGCTGACCATATGTGAGTCCGCGTGGTTTCCAAGTCTTCAATACAAACAGAGCCGGCATTTGTAATTCGACACTGAGGAAAGATCCTAAGCCAGTAAACAGGAGCGACCCAGAAGTTATTTTTTGTACCCCTAAGAAGTCACGGCATCTTTTTGTTTTACTCTAATATCTGGTGAAGAAGGCTAGAGCCTAGCGTTGAGCTAACAATGCTAACGGTGAATTAGAAACAAATAGTCGACTCTAAAAATATCTCAAGCTACTTTTTCAATTACCAACAACTCAATATACAGTGACATGTATTTATTTACTTACCAACTTATGACTCGTCTTCTAGATTTTTCTAGCGCTGAGCCGTAGCTGGCAACAGTTACTCAGAGTAGACTTGTTTGTCTTGATACATGGACTGCAGTACCCAAATTTGACCACAGGATGTCATTCTCACTTCATGTACCTTTAAATAAGGGGAAAATATCTGTCTCTTTGGAAATGAAATGTAAAGAAATGGACGATTCAGGACTTTTGCACAGTAGTGAATGCAAATATATATATATATATGACCTTCCCTTCAGCTCATTACTCACATCTGCCCTGCATCTGTTAATCTGAAAATGCTGATCTCACTGTGTCATCACCATCGTCACCCATCCCTGTATGAATTATCCTCGATTTTGGCTCCTCCTGCTTTCTTTATCTGCTTTTATAGATTTGCATTTCTCTGTGTGCTTCTGTTATTATTTTTGCTAAATATCCTGTTGCTGTTTTTCCAGCTTTTTCCTTTTGAACTTTTCTCTCCACCTTCATTGTCTGCTCATTTTGGTCCACAAACATTCATGACAGTAGCTGTAATGATATATTCTGATTATAATGTTCTAATTAGTGTTCTTACTCACAAAAACTGCAATCAGTCGTGACAGCTTTGACACTGAAAAGACAAAAACATCCTGCAAACCATCACAATAAAAGGTTCATCAAACACCTGAGAACATTATTATTTGAATGCACGTTGCACAAGAGGGAATATGCACAATGATTTTGAATTTTCTTATCGGCTTTAATCCAAAAAAGAACTATTTATTAATAATTTTGGTCTCAATTAAGTGAAATAGACACAGAAACATTTATATTCTTCTAAATCTTCAGGGAGGTAAAACTGGAGCTAACCCTGTTGATAAATATTACTAAAATAAGGATGAATATGTAAAAATTGTCTGAGTCATGAGTCGTGTTCAGGTGGCATTTAATAACATTTCTCTTAATTGGTCTCAAAGGTATTTGTTGCACGGTTTTGTTTTGCTGTTGTTTCCCTCTCAGCGTGTGGTGAAAAATCTAGAATAAGAGCAGCCTTTCATCATCACCAATGCAATTAAAAACCTTTTTTTCATAAAGATTAAATTCTTGCTTTTCAATAAGTTATTTCCTTAAACGTATTCTGCAGAAGATGCAGTACAGCAAACATCACTGGTCCTGATGGGTTCAAAGAGAAAACGGGGGGCATGGAGGTGTGGTAAAGCATGGCCAAAGATTCACTAATTAGATGTTTTATGGAGCATTTAATTTAAGTCACAGCACCAAGCTTTACTACTAAAGTCAACATGTTTTTTATTTAAATGTTACAGGAATGTGCAGCTAGAGAGGAAAATCTGAAAGTCCAAACGGACCAGAATCCTCTATGAAAACACTAAAAAAAAAGTTGTTTTTTTTAATGGAACAAAATAATTTTAGTACATTCTGTCTCCTTCCATATGTTCAGCAAATAACGATGTGATTACGGAAGCAGACAACCGTGCACGTTACATGACTGTTGCTGCAGCGAACAGGTAATCTTATCTCCATCTGGAGTTCCTATCAAGTATAAAAGCTGCAGCAGTAATGGGAGGACATTTGTTCAGGATACTTCTGGGTTTTAGGCGTTTATCATTTAAAGCTCTTCTTTTAATGGGTTTCTGTGCAAAAATTAAAACAATTAGTAATTTACCTGCTTTAGATGGCTTTTTGAATGACCTCAGTATGGAGAAATAGAGATTAGTTTTGATGGAAGTGATGAGGTAATGGCTTTTTCAAAACAAAGTTTCAAAGCAGATAACTGATGTGTTTAGAAGAAAATGATTCACATTACCATTAAGCTTACATTTCACAGTAATGTACAGCCAGCAATAGGAACAACTGTCAAAAATGAGAGCGTTACTAACGGAATTAGACTTTTTTCAGTAACTTGTAATCAAATGAATGACTTTCTCCATCGTTATAACGCTGTTTCCGTTACCGATGTGAAAATGTGAGTGTTACTATAATAGAGCTTTCTGCAGTAGCTAAAAATAGATTGTCGCAAAGCACTCTGGGACGGAGGGTCATACAAGTAAGCTAGCAATTATAATGGATTCCTATGGGTCTGAGTTGCTCCAATCTGACTAAAGTTATTTTTTCGTCTCCTAAAGATTTTCAAACAGCAAGGAACTTAATGCTGCTGGGGGAGGTGCTAATCGGACTCTAGATGCCCAGATCGGATGTTGGAGAGGACTTTTTATCCCTTTTCCAAAGCCGGTAAAGTCAATAGTATAACGCTGCAGACCCGGAGACGCCAGTTTCAGGCCGACACCACGTGGAACAGCTGGAAAGCTACACGGGCTAAGCTAAAGACAGAAGAAGCAAAGCGGTGGTAGTTTTTAAGTTGGACGAGCGGATTTTAACTGTGTGGAGCAGATCAAGAAAAGCGCGTATATTTGTTACTTACATCTTCCTGGAGGGGAAAGTCCTACATCCGAGAATGACCAGCCGCCGGTCGTAACGACGCTCTCAGTCGTGGGGTTATCCAGGAGGAGCAGCGGAGGAGAATTAATGCAGGACGCAGCGTTGTTAACGAAGAGTGGAGGCAGCGGTGTTAACGGAGTAGAGTTAACAAGGAGGCAGCGGTCCAGCTGAACGTCTGGGCCAAACAGCATGTCCACCCAAACGTCCACGAAAAAGGCTTTTGACCAGAGGTGAGTGGAATATAAAAAGTAGGGACACAAATGATAACCTGACAGTTAAAAAACTACCTTGAGAAAATGTTACTTGAGCACTGTGAATAATGAACTTATTTTTATATTACACAAGAAGGAGCCGTGATGGAATAATGGCGTTTAAAACAACAGCGCTGCTAGTGAGGGTTAGTTTTTACTTTCACTTTCATTTGAGCTAGCGCTTCAGTTCTGGCGATCAATAATTAGCAGGGTCACCATCAAGAAAAGCTCTCTGGTATGTTTTTCTCCGTCAAAACAACTTCCTCCATTTTATGCCTTCATATCGATGTCAAAACGCTCTGAAAATGTATATTTTCTATTGTTAATGCGGCTTATGAGTATGACCCTACCCAGAAGCCTTTGCGTGGTGACGTCAACTGTAGAATACCCTATTCAGCAGTGAGGCCCTTTGTGGCCAGAATACCGCATTTGCAACTTCAGAGTAGCGGGCTGCTCCCTGCTGGACTACAAAGGAGCTGACATACCTGGCGCTGCAGTCTGCTTCCAGCATGTTTCCTGCATGTTTTAGATTGTGAACACAGGGGATTTGTTTGATTTAGTGATGACAATAATGAAGGCTGGGGAGACATTTCAGCAGTTAGATTAAGGTGTTAAAAATACGAACGCACAGCGAGGAGATAAGTTTTACTTTCGCTAACAAACACTAGAGGGTGTTAAAAACAAGCCAAAACTGCCAAGTGCTCCTTTAAAACAGTGATTTCTGTGACATTTGTGGTAAGTTTAAAATTGTCTCTCTGCAATGTTTATGAAAAGAAAAGAAAGGTATTCATCATATTTAGCTGTTGGTGAGATGAAAATCCCGTCTTTATCTTGAAGGTCACATTATAAGGGAGGTTTCCATACATAATGTACTGTTTGCTGTAAATTCTGATTGATGGCCGAACACGGACCACCACAGCGAGCCATCAATGTATTTTTCAAACATTGGGTGGCATGAAAATTGGTGTGTAGCCATTGAATTACAGCCCACCACCTGCAAACATGAGCCTGAATGCAGCTCCTCAAACTCAACTGGGCCCCTTTCCACTTGTTGCCTGGGTCAACGGCAGATCTCACATTCCCACAATGACACAACCGACAATACCGGGCCAGTCTCGGGTTTTACATTTGAAAGCATATTTAACTTTTCACTCAGCCAGTGAGCAGTGAGACTCCGAGCCTGGCCAAGATTAGCTTTTTGGCAGACAATGTGGTGAATTAAAGGCCACACATGGCCCCTCTCTTGTTCTCTGGGTAACCAAACACACTTCCAGGGCTGAGAACTCTTGACCGGCCTTTTTTAACCCAAGAAACTGGGAGTTTGAGACGAGTACATAGCAGTGGATTTAGGATCTGAATCTGACCTGACAAAAGACAGATGGTCTCCTCGTTAACCTAATGTGATCCGCACAAAGAATTCACAGGAACCAGTTTACAAAAATACAAGGGTAGTTGTTGTACTTTGAGACTGGAATCTAATTCCGTCTAAAAGCTTTGTTTGTGTCAGATTAAAAAAAGAAACCTCATCAAACATCACATTTGTTTACCTGTGGAGGTTGTTGATCCTTCATACATAATTTAAATAATTCACAAACAAAAGTTAATTGTATTTCCTCCTGGCATTTATTTATTGATTAATGTTGACAAAGATCATTTTAAACAATAATAATCACATAATCCTCATGCAGAGTCAATATTTTAGTAACGATTAAAGCATTTCAGGTCTAATCTCAGCAGATTAGTGCAACATGTAAACAATTTCATGCACAATTTAGAGGAAATACTATGATTTTTGTATAACAGGAAGTGAAAAGAGATTCAATTTGGATGGTTTTTGGGATTTGAAGAAGTAATCAGTTGGGAAATAGAGATAAAAGTAACAAAATGAAAGAGAAATTGGTAAAACTTTACATTAAGCATTAATAAACTATTAATGAAAGTATGAACAACTGCTTAATATTAATGTTAATGCATTACTAAGCAGACCCCCCCTGTCCTAACTTTAAGGACACTTAATATTTAACAATATCGTGAACGTTAATAAAGGGCCCTTTTTGTTTGTTAATGCTTAATAATGCACTAAATAACATTAATAAAGGGATAATTTGTTTATTAATGCTTACTAATGCACTAAGTATCGTTAATAAAGGGATAATTTGTTTATTAATGCTTACTAATTCACTAAGTAACATTAATAAAGGGACAATTTGTTTGTTAATGCTTAATAATGCACTAAGTAACATTAATAAAGGGACAATTTGTTTGTTAATGCTTAATAATGCACTAAGTAACGTTAATAAAGGGATTTTTGTTTATTAATGCTTAATAATGCACTAAGTAACGTTAATAAAGGGATAATTTCTTTATTAATGCTTAATAATGTAAGTAACGTTAATAAAGGGATACTTTGTTTATTAATGCTTACTAATGCACTAAGTAACGTTAATAAAGGAACCCTTACTGTAAAGTGTTACAGATAAATTGTGTATTTTACAGTTAAGGAATTTATCACCTTAATAACTGATAATTACTATTGATTGCTCAGATTTGAGTTTGACCCTTTAAAAGTAATGAGTTGATCTTCTATAGAATAAAATAATAAATTCCCTCTAAAGCCATTAAACAAAATGCGCTGAAGGTTAATAATAAAAGTCACCTCTTTGGACTTTTTAAAATCCCCTTTAGGATTATAACAGCTGAGCTATTGCAGAAGAGAGAGAGAAACTGCCGGGGCGGGTGTGTGGAAGCTTTAACCGAAGGGGGCGACCACGCACGGCCACGCACGGACGCGCACTCCTCCTCGATCGCTCCAAACTCGTAATTGTAAATCGTGAGGGAGACGCGGCTCAACCATTTCCCAGCATATCGGCCGGGCGCGTCACCTTTATCTCCCTTCTCCGTGCTGAGTCGAGGAGCTATCTCACAGAGAGGATTTTCCCGCTCACATTTATTTATATATATTATTATTATTATTGTTATTATTATTATTATTTCCAGGCAGGGCTGTGCCTGTTAATGGGCGTCTTGGACGGCTGCGTTTCTCATCCATGTGTGCCCGCGTGAGCGCAGCAGCAGCAGCACCTTGAGGAAGAGGAGTGGAGGATTTCTCTGCCGTAACCGTGTCGTGAACAGTGGAAATACTCTCTCCTGCTCTGGTTTACTACTCAGCCCACAGAGAAGGAAGAAGTAGAGGATAAAGCCTCTATTTGGGGGTGAATTATCAACGGGACGGGCCTGCTGAGATGCTCTCCAGAATGGTAAGCTTCGCTTTTACATTTATTTGTGCTTTTTTGTGTGGGAGAAGGAAAAAAGAAATAAAAAAACGGGGAAACGTAACGTAAAAGGAGAAAGACGCAGGGAGCAGTTTCTGTGCGCAGCGTTTGTTTTTGCGGGTTTTTGAAACGCGTTTGTCCGTGTTTCCGTCCGAGAAACGAAGCGGTGCTTCGTGAGGAAGCGCAGCGCGGTGCCTTACCTGCTCCGCGGCTCCAGAAAGGGGCTCGCAGCCCGCCTCGGCACCGCTGCTCTGCGCGGATTTGCTTGTAAAAAGGATCAAAATAAAAAGTCCAGAGGAATAGGAGCGGACGCACGGTGTGCTGGGTGATGTGGAACATCAAAGAGCTGATTTTAGGATTTCTAAAAAGATCCTGATGTTGGCTCTGCTCTGACTAACCTCGTCTTTCTGTGTGCAGGCTGCGACATTATATCACTGTACATTTCTGTTTGCATAAAGCATTAAATCATAAATGCACTGGATTGCATGCTCCCAAACTCTCTTGCACCTGGCTAGTCTTATTATTTTTCACAGGTGGGCTCTTTTATTCAACTTTGTTGTAGCATGATTGAATGTGGCAGCAGCTCCACCTCAGTGGATTGTTGCTGCTGCTTTTAAAAAAAGAGAACAGGGCCCAGAGAAAACTGCATAGCTGATAGTTTTACTGCAGCGTAATAATAATAACATGAATAAAATTCATGAACAAATCTGCTCCCAAGAAAACGCCACGGTTTTCAATAAATCAAAAGAAACTGCAGCCTGGTCGTATAATTAAAGTCGTATGAAATTCAGCGTTGAATTTATTATAATGCGATTGGACTTTTTCATTGTTAATTTATGAGGGGAAAGCCTTTAAAACTGCATTATCACAGGAGTCAAAGAAACTGGAGGGGAAAAAAAAGGACAATTCCTGCAGCTCACATGAGCTTGGAGGACTTGGAGGAATGGGAGGACGAGGTTGGACCCCTGGGAGCCATTTTTGGGGCCCTACACACGACATAAATCTGATTTTCACACAGATTGTGCACGTTGTTAGACGTATGCATGCTTGTGATCCTCCTAGCAGTTTTTGGTTTAATAATTAAAACATGAAGCAAATCCTAGCCGCTCACGTTGATTTTTAATTCCTCGCTTTGTAGATTAACTGAACATCCTTATTATTTTGGGGAAAAGTTGGGTTTTCCCAGGACATGCTGCAGACATCCAGACATAGATTCCCAGTCTGTGGGTTGGGGAGGGGGTGTTTGAACTCACAAGTGTCACTGGTCATAGAGTGTGTAGGAGGGGTGTGTGTGTGTTGGGGGTTTCATGACCTCAGATATTAGAGGTTAAAACCAGGGGAATCCAAAGGCCCTCAATCCTCTGTGGCAAGTGTTTGGTGGAAGCACCAAATGAGAAGTCTGAAGTTGTTAGGTCCCCTCGAGGTTAACCTTTGTAGAACAAGGCTGCATTCTCCCGCTTGTTCTTTGTGGTGCTGATGAGCTCTGAGAAGCCGCCTCATCGCTGGTTCTGTGCACGAGCAGAAGAGGAACTACCCACCCTTTTGTAGGCACAAATGAAAAATCTGTTGCTCGTCTTTTTTATTTTATTGTACCTTAGTCGTGGTTTCTGAGCTTAGTGCTTAGAAACACGCTGCTCATGGAAGGACGACATGCAAGCATGCAGTTGGACCTTGTTATGTTCCATAAACGATTGTTGCGTTTGAACTAATGTTGTGAATGTACGAGGGCAGAGAGATGACAGGGTATGAAACAATGAAATGCTTCTCTCTCCCTGGAGTTTCTCGAGGGATACTGTGTATTTGAAGTAATAATTGTTATGAGAACTGTACCGTCATCTGGGGAGCCACTGGCTGTGTGTGAAAGGAATGGATAGAGTGGATGATGAGAGAGGAGAAACTTATCCTTGATTAGTCGAAGAAGAAGAATGCTGGAGATGACAAACGCACAACAGATGAACCCTAAAGTTCAACGGATCAAATATGTCATTTGGGTGAAATATAATAGTTTTGGTTATTTTCATGTAAATTTTATATCAGGGTTTCACAGCATACCTGCAGGGGAGGTGGATTTTCAAGCCTGAAGCATTAGTTGGAGCTACAGTCTGTCATCTTGTGATTTATCTCACAAAAAAACTAATGGGTAGCTGTCACGATTATACCACTTTATTGGACATGAACGCCAGGCAGTTCCCTCTCTTTGCTTTTCACAGACACACTCACATGCACACACACACACACAAACACCTCATTTTTTAAAATGTTGACAGAACAACTCCAGTCTTTTATCGCACTTAGAGTACACCACAGAAATCAAAAGCACATGGTGTTACCCGGTGACTGGAGCAGAGTCGGGTTTTTAGCTTTGATTGACGTGGATTTCCTCAGTATAGTTAGCTCTGATTAGCCTGGTAGTGTTTTGCAAACTTGAAGCATTAAAGTAACAGCAGATAGGTTTTTTTTTTACTTTAAGCTAGAGCTTTAACATTGATCTCAGTGATTGTTGGGTTAGAAACTTGACCAGTTTCATATCTGACACCACCCTGCAGCCCTCTGCTGACCAAAAATCTGCACCTGATAGTTTTGTGGAGGGGTTAGGTGTTCTAGGGGGTGCTCTTCTACCTGCTTTATGGCTGTTAGCTGTAATGCTAGCGGTTAGCATTTTCAGTTCGCCGATCGTCAATAAAAAACACAAGAAGAAGAAAAAGAAATTAGCTTTATTCTTTTGGCATCATGGCGGAGCCTGGAAGTAAAAGTAACTGAGTAATGTCTTTGGAGGTGAAGCAAAGAGCTAAAACCGGAGTAAACCTCAGCGAGACCTAAACTAGTTTGAGGGAGCTAAAGGAGGCTACAAAATCACGGGCTGATGGTGACCTGGCTTTGTTGCTACTGGACTTGTAAGTAATAATATTTTTTGTCCAACAATGTGGATCTTTTTATTTTGTGGTTTATTTTAGTATTAGTTGGCTCATGTTGTTAGCTCGTTGTTAGCACTAGCTACAGCAGGGTTGTTTAATTCCACTTTCAACCAGTAGGGCGGAGGAGCAGGAAACTGCTCACTGTTAATTTAAAATTTAAACCAAAATCTAAAAAAACCCATAAATCTCATGTAAATAGTATGCAATCACAATATCAAAAAGTACGGGCAATGCTTGTTCATACAGAGTTTTAAGCTACTACTTTTAGCACGCTAACTAATGAATGCTAAATGCTGCAAAAGATGCTTTACTACATTTGCACATCAGGGCAACTAAGTGGGAATTTAAAAAAAATAACTTTAGACTGAACCTTTGCATTCTCACATCACTCATTTGGAATAAACAGAATATTTAAAGGCAGTGGTGGTTCTCTAGAAAAGGTTTTTAAGCTAGCAGTATGTGACTTAACCCTTTAATCAGCAGTTCATGCCACTTGGTTGAGCATATTTTAGCTCATACTATCATACTGAAGCATGCATTAAACTTAGATTCTAATCAACGTTCTATATGAGGATGTTGAATAAAAATGTAAACATTATGATCATAACTGATATTTTATTTCAGATTTCCCCTAAAAATCAACTTTTTATATTTTTTTGCAGGGGGGAGTAAAGAGTTAAGAAAGCTGCTTGAGTCTTAAAAGAAAGAGATAGAGAGAGAACACCATGTAGCTTTTATTTTCACCATAATGTTCCAAACTCTCACAAAAACACAGCTAAAGAGCTTAACTTAATCAAAATCTTTATGATATAAGTGGAAATGTATCAGGAATCAGCATCTTGCTAGAATCTTGCTATGACTCATACCAACCACACGTTTTGTTTCAGCAAATAATCAAACTTCCTTTTCTTTGTATTTTTTAACCTATAATTTTCCAGAGATTTGGAATGTTATACCTGTTTGGTGCTCCAAAAGTCAAACTCACTCAGAGTGCAGGAGGAGTAAGTTTGAAATTATGCACCTCAACCCCCAGACACAGGATAGCGTTTCTTTTCCAGGACACGAAGCAACAGACTCCTCTTTGTGTGCAGCGCCATGGTGGTGTGCATGTAGTGATTTTTAAGATGACTCTTATTTCTGCTGAAGAAAATGATAATTCACAGGTGTGGTATTCGTTATCCGTACATACTGTGCTTTGATATTTTCTTGTCTGCTCAGTGCAACAATGAAGCTTTAGTCTGTTCATGTTTCCCTAAATATCTGCCACCCTCTCTTATCTTTCTCTAACTGATAGCATTTTAGATAACAAAGCAGAAACATTGTCCTCCAGGCATGGAGGGGGGTTGTTTTCAGTTGTCATGGTGGGCACAGTTAATGCATTAAACCTGGATATTTTACAAAACAACAGGAAAGGTTGACAAATTTGTGCACTTTGATAGTGAAAACGCTGCAGCAGATGCATTTGGTTTACATAAACCAAGTATTATCAAGATAATTTATTTCCTAAAATTGAAGGATATTAAAAGTAATTAATACATTTGCAGTTAGTCGTACTCTAGGGAAAGAAAGCCCAGTAGTGCCTGTATCAGCACGGAGATTTCAGCCAGAGAAGAAAGTAGCTTCAGACGACAGGATTTGAACTCTTATTTCCTGATATTTGGACATCTCGATTCTGATTGGCTAACAGCAACGCGACTCAACCACTGAGTCCGTTTGATCTGCAACATTGATGTTTTATCTCCACAAGTAACACAAGCCTGGAGGAGTACTGCTGTGTTGTGGAGTTGCTAATGCTAACCGTTAGCATCTACTAGCCGAGATGTTCTCTGACCACCATTTCTCTGACCTAAAAGTTGCCCACATTACAGCTAAAGTTCAGAAGGCCGATTTTGGAGTCTTATTTCCTGATTTATGGACATCTCACCCCGGATTGGATAACAGCAACACAACTCTACCACTGACTTGCAACATGGATGTTTTATCTCCCCAAAATCCACAAGCCTGAAGGAGTTCTGTTGTGTGGTCGCGTTGCTAATGCTTACATTAGCTTCTACTAGCTGAGACGTTCTCTGCTGTTTCCTGGATGCTAAACCAACAACAGCCTTCCCCGTCGTGATTCAAGATGGGTGAGTCCATGAATGTTAAGTGACAGTGTGATGTAGATCTGTCAGGCTTTTCAAATCCTAGAGTTTCACTGTCTATTTTCTATCAGAAGCTAATTCAGGAGATAGGGGTAGGAGATAGTGATGTGTGAGTCATGAACAAATCATTCAATACTCGAGAATCACTTTACTGACTCACGAATCACGAGTCACAATCCCAACTGACTCATTTACTGACTCGTCCCTGTTACTGTTAGCAAACTAATTTCATTAGTAGAGATATATCTAGCTTATCATTAAAATTGTGGAAAAAAATAACAGTTTCTTAATAAAAGCATTTTCTTACCTGCTCTGGCCTGGAAGATCATTAGTTCCCAGTAGCATCGATCTGCTAACAGCACGTTCGAATCACTCACGACTCACCCCCTCCCTTCCTGAAAGCTAGCTTAAAATGTCCGGTACTAAATCGTAGCATGAACGAATCATTCAGTTCCTCCGTAGCGGGCCTCACTTAGAGTCACTCACCACCACCTCGCGGGTTTCAGCTCAAACGAGTCACTCATTGGAGTGGAGGCTCACAGTACCACTAACCTGGCTCAGCTCATGAGTCATGACTCATGCTGCTCGCGGTATAGATCACTCACTACTCCCACCTGACTTTCAGCTCATAGGAGTCCCCCAGTGGAAGCTCGTGTAATTACATACGAATCACTAACCCCTAACCTTGCTCAGTCAGCTCATGAGTCATGACTCACGCTGCTCGCGGTATGGATCACTCACTACTCCCACCTGACTTTCAGCTCATAGGAGTCCCCAAGTGGAAGCTCGTGTAATTACATACGAATCACTAACCCCTAACCTGGCTCAGCTCATGAATCATGACTCACGCTGCTCACGGTACAGATCACTCACTACTCCCACCCGGGTTTCAGCTCATAGGAGTCCCCCAATGGAAGCTCACGGTACTACAAGCTCACTCACCTCTCCCTCCTGGCTGTCAGCTGCAGAAACTCAGGCTGTTACAGGGGAAGAGTCGCTCCTTCACCTGAGCTCAACTTTGATAGTGTGACTGACGCCATATCAAGTCTACACCTTTTTCTTTTTGCAAAGATAATAAGCAGACTAAAGAAAAAATATAATATTTCAGTTCCACCACTATTTTAAAAAATGAATTTCAGTGTCTAAAATTGATAGTTTTTTTCAATCACTCATCTTAGCAGTAGGATTTACATAGAAAGAGGAGCAGATTAAGTTTGAGTGAAAATGTAGATTTTTTTTGCACTCTGGGCAACTGACTCAGTGACTCAAATGACTCGAAAACCCGATTCATTTTGGTGAGTGACTCATTCAAACTCGATTTAGTAAAAAGAATCGAGTTTACCATCAGTAGTAGGAGACGATTTTCATTTTCAGCCTGCATGAAAAACTCAGAGTGACCGATTGTAATCAGAAATAATCATTAAAAAAATGTTTTTCAGCAAACTACACCTTTAAAAATGTGAAAGGGACATTTTGTTTCTGCAGAATATTTATAATTGTCACAGAAAGTTGCATGAAGATATTTATTTGGAGAACTGCGAGGATGACCTAGCAGTTTTATTTTATTATTTCACTAAAGAACAGCCAAAAAGAAATTGAAAAACATATTACCTCTATAAAAATGACTAAATGGAAAATAAAATTGTTTTTTTTTTTTATAGTTTTGATGGAAATGTCAGCATGTGAGCTCTTGTAAGAAACATAAAAACTGGTCTAAATAAGTTTAATTGGTCACATGGAACTGAACCGTAGATGTCAAGGGAACTAAACTCATAGATCTGCTTTTATTGTGGTTATTAATATACAAGAAACAGAACATTGTCAATTATAAACCTGCACAGATTTGTATGCATAGCAACCAATATTACTTCAACTGACAGTATTTTTCCCTTTTTTGTAAATCAGAAAGGTAATGGGAGGAACGGTCATCTCAGTGGGGTCATTAGAGCTGATGGTTGCCTTGCGTGGTTGTTCACAGCCAAATAATATGAAGCAATTTTACAGGTGCACTTAGTGCAAATAGCTTATCTCCATATTCTTGGATGATAATGCTCCCAGCGCACAGAAGACTGTTTCCTTAACACTAGGACGTACCATTTTCATGATTTAGGACTTGGTTGTCCTTATTTAAGATTTTGCAGTGAACAAAGGACTTGAATGCAGAACGTTGTTGCACAGTTGCCTTGTAGACCTATTTTTTTAATTTAACTGATTAAATTGTTACTTGGAAATGAACTTAATTTTTATGTCAAGTTTTATTGTCAAGTTTTTGTCTGATTGATATTTTTTACTTGGAATTAGTGGTTTTGGAAGTGCATTTGTGACTTATGTGGATTGATGTCTATTTGCGTTAGCTGCTATGTCTCTGCTACAAAAGAATCACATAAAGTCGGTCAGACTTCCTCGTACACGCTATTGACAAAGGCCTAAATCAAAAGGTAGATCACCTTAAGCCGGGCGTACACTATGCGCCATCTCAAACTGTACAACGCAGGGCACAACTCATAAATCATGTTCTCACACTGTACGTATGGTAGCAACACGTCAAATGTTCGAATCCGGAAACTCGAAAGAGAGGAGACTCTTGGGCTGTTATTGAGGTTTGTTGTCCTTGAGGCTTGCCGTAGTTGTAGGAGGACACGAAGGGTTTATGGGGTTGGAGGGAGAAAAAGTGAATGGCATGTAGGAAGTAAACCCAGGTTTGGGGATTTGTTTTTATTTGATGTAAACAGCAAACACGGTTTCTTGACAATCATTGCCAGTGTATGAGGAGAAAAGTGTAAAAGAAACTATGTGTATGGACAAAGAAATGGCTCGGTAAACGTGTTAGTGCATGTGCTGTGTGAGCAGGTTTGGTACATTAGGGACGTAGGTAGATACCCTCATAAGGGACGAACAGAATTTCGAACGTGTTGGATTTTTATACAACCACGCGATTGCCGATTGGGAGCTAGTCGTGAGCTGTTAAACGCTTCTCGTAACCTCCTGTCTACACAACGCACACCACAAAATTAGGCCTGAACTCAAAGATTGTCACACGAGTGGAAAATCAATTCAAAGTGTACGCCTGGCTTACCTAGATCTACTTTACTTATGGTGCGTTCCAGTTGTTCTCGGAACTTGTTTTTCCAAGATAAGTTAACCGGAAATGATGCAATGAACTCGGAATTCCGAGCTGCGAGCTCGTACGTACAGAGGACCCCGAGATCACCATTTTAAAGATGGCTGTGCCCAGTGCTACCATAGTTGTTGTCGTCTTTATTTTTTCAATATTTACATGTTCTGCTTTCTTTTTGCTATTTAACAGCACCAAGTTGTTTATTCTTGTTATCAATAGTTACGTTGCTGAAAACGTCAGCATTGCCACCAAAATTGACTGGTGTTTATGGTTTTTAACTGTTCCTGGTTTGATTATTTTATTGTTTTTTTCTGGTTTTATGTGGTTTTTCCGAGTTGGAATGGAACGCAAAACGAGCTCGTTACATCATTTCGTGGTCGGAAATTCCGAGTTCCGAGGACAACTGGAACGCACCATTATTGTGACTAGTAAAAAATATCCGCATTTTTTTTTCCTCAAAGAAAAAGGTAAAGCTTTGCAAAAAAAAGAGACAAAACGGAGACAGCTGAAAACATTAAAATTCTTTAAAATTTAAATGTCAGCGTTGGCATCGTCCAACGGTTTGCCCTAATCAAGCAGGTTTGACAGTGCTGGCCTTGCAAACCTTTACGTGTGATTGCCCATCATGCACTAAAGAACTCAACACTGATGGAGAGAAATTGAGGCTGACCATTTCAAACTGCTCCCAAATACCGCTCGCAGTCTGACTAAGCCCAGCTGTCGGGTCAATGTGTTTTACACCACTTGAGTTAAATGCACTGCAGCAAATTGCCCCACTCATAATGTTGTGGGTATATACTGTGGCCTGCTACAGCCGTGCACAGCGGACGAAAAAGCTATCAGTCTTAACAGTATGTCCTCAGCTGGCGTTGGACCCCAAAAATAGTGACACGGAATAATAATAAGATGTCCTTGCAACATTTGAAAGTAACATTTTAAAGGGCAATTTAGCTGACAGCCATCACATTCCTTACAGCTATCAGGCTAACAAAGTGGCATCCTTTATTATCTGCACCTTCGAATCGTCCCATCAGAACAGTCTCCCAAGTGGCGTTTCATCATGACCACGACAATCTTATGCAAGACAGTGAAACAGCAGTCAATTTTCAGGTAATTAATCCCCAGTGGTTTACAGTTGAAAAGGCAGCATATACAGTAAGCAGTCAAAGGGGTAGCGTCACGTTTGGATTCATATTGGGCCTCTACAGCACCAGCGTCTAAGACAGTGGCTGGATGTTGCAGAAGACTGTTGATGTGTGGTCTGAATGTGGAATTTTCTCATTGCAGCTGTGAATGGCGGGTCTCATAAGCTGCTGTAACATCTTCATTAAAATAGTCGAAGGAGGAAGTGGAAGAATTGAGTTTTGGAAAATAAAATGAAAGGAGGATATTTCGTTGTAATAATTGGATGGCTGATATTCAGTGTGAACAGTCAAGTTTCAGCAGTGCATGAAATCTGATCTGTTTTTGGCTGAGGCTTTTTGTAATCAGTCAGATAAAGCAAATATGTTTGTTAGCAGTTTGGCAAAAGGAAGCACAAGTGTTATAGTAGTATAGTGTTATAGTCTCGAGCAGTTTATTCTAGCTTCGAATAAGAGGATACTTTATGAAAAACTCCAGAGTCAGGCCTGGTTTGTGAGATTTAGCTTCACAGTGCCTGACTTCTGCGCCGAATTCTCCCACAATCTTTAGCTCATTTGTAGCTTCGAGTTAAAGCTGTGATTGCCATGACAGAGGCTCCTTTTTTTAAGCGGATGCGAATTAAGACTAGATGAAAGCGGAGGCACAGGACGGGAAGCTTATCATACTCCTCACTTATTAAGCCTCCCTTTTAAGTAATTAAAACATTTTCACGTCTGAGTTTTCCTCTTTATTACGCTGGCGCCAGCTTTCTGTCAGTGTCTTTTAAACTTTGCCTTCTAGTTTGCACACAATATGCTTCAGTGAGAGTAACAACTCTTTCAGCTGCTGTAAGATGGATATTTTTAAAGCTTTTTGGGGGCTGATGGTGTTTTTCTTATTTTTTCAGCTCATACATGTACTAGTTTTTCACTATGGCATCCTGAGATGACTTTTGTTGTAAATTTATGGAAGAAATACAGTCTCAACAGAATATGACCTTTTTAGAGATTGCATTTATGACATTGAATTTTTACTCTGAAATTATGTATTTGAATTTTTTTTTACTTAAAATACACCAGTAAAGATGTCATTTGAAAAAAGTCAACTGCAGAATTTCAATACAAAAATTTGATTAGTAAACATTGAACAGTAGAATTTCAACTGCAAAAATTCAACTTTAGAAATTCAGCCGCAAAATTTCAACAACAAATGAGGTGACCTCCTGGCGACCCAAGCCAAAGCAATCGTCATTCGATTGAGTCAGCGCCTCACTGGTGTCACGTGATCAGCGAAGCGTAATCTGATTGGCTAAAAGCCACTCAACTTGATCGAGTGACGATTACCCCTACTTCACACTGGAAGCATCAGCGTCGCGGAATGTCAGCGGAACGTTTACTCGCAAGTTTTGCTGCGTTCCAGTACACCCTGGGAGAATCTCAGTCATGAAGCAACATCTTCGCCGTGCTCCTCACTGGACTCGCGAGATCATAAAATCCTTCCAGACTTCCGCCATCCTCCTGGATTGACTCACAAGATCCCTCGAGACTTCAAAGGTCGCGGTTTGTTTATGCCATCTACCATTAAACCAAAAAGAAGGAAGTCATGTTTGATATCGCTGTTTGATCACATATATAATGTTGTTCCTCTCCAATGCCAGGATTAAACCCATGCATAATGCACCGCTGCACTTCTCGAACAATGCAGGGAGTAAATAAGCCGTGAGGTCACACGTATAGACATAATCTACATAGATATGAAATCGCATTGCTGCAATAGACTTTTATTTTGAAAATTACCGGATGTTTTACACTGGATCCGCATGTGATTTCCTGTCTACCCCTATGTTAGCTGTGGAAATTGACACATCCCAGAAGCGGCTCACGGCAAAAATAGAACCCAATCCCATCTTTAGCGGTGCAACATGGCGTGCCGCTTCTGGGACGCGTCTGAAATTTGCCGCATCATGGCAGACTATAATGGATTATATTTGAAGCAGTGAAGTTCCGCGCAACAGATGCTTCCAGTGTGAAGTAGGGGTTATTTTGGCTTGGGTCAATAGGAGGTCATCTCAGTTGTTGAATTTTTGCTCTTTTCACAGAATTTCACTGACTAAAAATTTAATGTCATAAATTCAATGTCTAAAAGAAAAAAAGTCATTCTGGTGAGACTGTATTTCTTCCATATAAATTTAGGCTACAGAAGTTAACTGGTTTGAAGTAAATGCTGGGTAAACATACTGCCTTAAGTACGTCATAAGAAAGTACAGTCTGCCTGTAGCAGAACCAAGATGGTTCTGGAAATGGTTATCTTGGCAGAGCAGCAATGAGATTATCTTGCAGTGGTTTTCATGTGAGTTTTTCTAATCCATCCAATCAGATAGCATCTCAGTTAGGAAACATTTTCCTTTGATTATGTCCATATGTGTGTCAGGTCATGTCAAAATTCAGCTTTGCAACTGTTGAGGCACACAAGAAACCAGCTACATTAAAAATAAAAAAAAATAAAAATTTCTTGCATTGTAAAGGTCCCAGACCAGAATGTACTTGTACGTTGTAGGTGGCTGGTTTTACTCTGAGGCAATAGAGAACTGTCAGCTGGGCCTGTTTGTACATCCGGCCACAAATAAATATGACATCCATAAAATGATGTTACGATTGTGCCTGTTTCTTTTAATTCAGTAACATGAATTTTCAAAACCAGCCTTTCAAACAATTGGAAATAATTGAATCCAGCCTTTATGTTAAATGGGATCAGAAGTTTTTTTTATAATTTCATTTCTTTTTAAAGAAAGCTGGTGCATTTTTGAACCCTGCTGCACACAGAGGCTTCCAGAGAAACAGGAGTTGTGAAAAGGAGTTGTCAATATATTTTTGTACATGTTAGGCAGCAAAGTGGAGTGATAGCTCTCAAGGGGGCTGGCCTTAAGCTGTTATTGTATAAATATTAATAAAGCCCACAAGTCTGCCTGGAGGAAGCTAACAGTTTGCTCATGTCAGAAACATGGCTTCAGTGTGACACGTTGTGAGAAAAGTGATGAGGTAGCATGGAAGTGGTAGGATGACATTTGGTGACAACCCCTCTTTTTTTTTTGCTCACAAAACTGAAATGTCATCAGTGGAAGCAGAAGCTGAGCTGGCCAGCCTCTCCCTTAGAGCAAATAATACCTACTGTTAAGATGGATGTTTAATTTGTTTTCAATAAACGTACATTTGAAAATATCACGATGATGTCTTTGCTTTAATGTAAATCACATAAATTAGTCATTGGATGTACCAATTCAAGATGGCCACCATCACTAATTATACTTAACACACACAAAAAATGCTATAACTGTTATTCTTTTTGCATATTTCGAGCTACAAGTTCAGCAATGCATCCTTGTAGTGCTAACAGATCACAAATGCGTGCAATATTTTGAGTCTGTGTAAATTATATTGACGATTTAATCAACTTGGCTGTAACTAAATGAGTTCTAATTATAAAATACGCTTAAATTTATGATTTTAATTTATTTAGCAACACCGTCATTGCCATTTTTTTTACCTCAGTCATGCAAAAAGCTCTTTACCTGGAAGACTAATGGAACCAAGAATGTAGCTCAGAATAATTAACAGGTTTTGAGTTTTTGGCTGTTTATGATGCTGCTTTGCCAAGATGCGCTTGCCACCTTTAACAAAGACGATGCAGCAGCACAATGAACTGTCATACTAACAGAGGCAGAGCATTTCCCTTTGTTTGTACTTCTCACATGCAGACACACATTACAAAAAGATAATGTTTGAGCGTCGTGAGCCACTAATTCAACAACCCCCATGAAACCAATTTTTACAGTGAAAACAATAATTATAAAGAATTATTGGGTTGCACGCGTTCAGAAGACTTTATGATGTTTGGTTTCCAGTTGGACCACCCCCCGACGCCGGTGCTATATCCAACCTGTCGAAGTGTAAAAGTGAGCAAAGCACACAAGTTCTGCATTCAGCGGCACAGCAGTAGAGCTAAAGAGATAAAACTGAGAGGAAATGGGGTACTTTGCTTGCAGTGCCTCTGTGAACAGAATAAGAATTTTGTAGCCTAAAGTGTTGTTCCATCTTCTTCTACATCACTCGTCTCAAGAAACTGTGTGCAAAGTTTTTTTGTTGATTTTAAAAATTGTTACATTTTTTGGTATTATCCATGCTAGCCACGTATTTACGTCTGCAACCGTGCTCTCTAAGTCTAGTCCGAAATGTTCCAAATATCACGGTGAAGTCAATTTAAGTCTGGCAGAGGAGCAGAGTGACAGGCGGCCTTTTTGTGTCAGATGTTCTGCTTGCTCCTTTTTGGTTTTCTCTGGAGACTCTGGTGTTTTTTTTCTTCACTGTCCAGATATGTGGGTTATCAATACTGCTCATCCAGTGTGTTTCACGTTATAGTGAACGGGTTTCTTTCCACGTTTCAAGTCTATTTTTAACGTGCTGCGCTTCCAAAACACGTCAAACTCCACAGTTCAGATTTGGCTAGACAGGAAGTCAAACACAAAAGCAGTGTAAAACTTCTGGAAACTTTCAAAATAAAAGCCACATGCAGATTTTCAGTTGCTTAACTAGTAAAAAAAACGTCATTTTTTGTTTACTTCCGTAACTGAGGTAAACAGAACAGAAAACAAACTACAAACCTTTTTTGGATAAATGCAGCCGTCTTTCTACTTGCTTGTTATCGCGTGAACTTCCGAAATCACGTGTGGTGTTGTAATTCTCCCGTGATTTTGTCATCTCGCGGGACCAGCTGTGTGGAACGCTTTTGCTCCCGTTTCACATCTGAAACGCCCCCTGTTGGAAGGGAGCTCGCTTGTAAAACGCCTCTATTACGTTACACGTCGCTTTTGCGTCCAGTGGATGAGTCCTCTGTATTTCCTGATGTGAGTGCTACTTAATGCTTAACATCTTTGCTTAAAACTTTAGACATTATCAAACAGTCTATAACATTGTCTAATTTACAGATAATAACCTAAAATTTGGTGTAATAGTAGCTGGGAGGGATTCACAACATGTTATGGGTCAACAGATTATGACGTTTTCATGATTTTAATCATCAATTATCAACAATGATGTTGGTCTAAAACTGTTATGAAAAATGGAATTAAGGCAAATATTAACTCTTCAATTTAAACAAGACTATTTTTATGTAATCTTTTATTTCAAATCGCATTTCTCCAATACGATTTAACATTTTCGACCCCGCCTATTATTTAAATACAACCTAACCACAGTAAAACTTAAGTAGAAGCTATTATTTTCTTGTACAATTGCTGCTCTTTCCCATTTTTTTACATTTTCATGTCAGAATAATATCACCTGAGCAAATGATTGTGGCGTTAATGACTTGTAATGACCTGCTAGTACATTCTCCCAACCTTTGTCATCATGATTTAGATGGGGACATTATTCAGTCTCCCATTTTCAAACAATAAATGGCTGCATTAACAGGTCTTGACTTTAATATTAAGCAGAAAGCCTATTTTCTCTTCCATGATTTCCAGAGCGTTTTCGTGAACGGGATTGCTTGGCAATGAGAAGATAATTCCTATGTTTAAAACCGAGCAGCTTTGATGTCTAAGACTCAAGATGATGATGATGCCTAGTTTGGTTTTTCGAGGAATAGGGTGATGATGTTCTTGGTAATCTATTGTATACGCCTCTTAAGTAAAACACAGGGATAACTTCAGCCAGCCCAGGTGTTTTTCGTCCATTTGCAGATGACAAAAGAACACAAGTGACTCGTGACAGCTAAATGCATAGCAGGTCGGGTAGTGATATTTTAGAGCTCGGGGAATATTTACCTTGAAATGCTGTCAAGGCAGGCAACTCCAAACATAGGAGTGCATACCGTACTTGATTCCTAATGGTCCATTTAAGAACGCCAACACTGGTATTTAAAGTGAAAAGAAAGGATTGTATGTCAGTCCTGGAAACACATCTTCCACCTTCACTTATATACGCTCCATTCCAATATGTCAAGATGTTTTGTTTTTTTCCACAGTGTTTACCTTGTATTCTTGCAAAATGCATATAGAGTGCAAACACAGGTCATAAACCATGCAGCTAATAGGTGCTGTTGTGGTCTCATTAAATATGAAGCTGCACCGCACCGTCTTCTCCTTCTAAAAGTTCTTGTGGATCCTCTAATGACAGATATTCATAAAGCCGGGCTCCTGAATTGTGTCCGGCACTGAGCAACCAGACAAAGTGCATGCTTTTATTGTGCCCACAAAAAGGCAGTAAACAGTTACTTCAGTGGTGCCTTAGAAACTTTTCAAAGTCTTGTATTTTTTCTTGTAGAAGAGCTGTTTTATTCTGAAACTTCACAGCAGCTCAAACGGGTCAGAGAATAGTGTTGTTCTTGGCTCAATGGAGAAATCTAAATATACTGGATCATCTGACCACATGCAGCCGAACGTGGACCGACGCATTCATCTTGACGTTCGTGGAGCCGTTTTTGAACTGGCACCGCTCCCAAACCAGGACTGTTATGGTGCACATCTGTGCCATCACTCCCGCTTCAAGGACTTAGTGAAAATACAAGTTCGTTTGGCACGGAAGCATGCACTCTTGTGCCAGTGTAAGAAAAAAACAATTAAAATAGAGTTGGATATGGTCAGTTATTTCAAACTTAAGCTGCCAAGTCTTGATGTGGCTTGTTCGTGTGTGCAGAACGATTGCTGATGGGACGAATCGACTGAGCCGAGCGATCAAAGGCGACACCCCCCGCCCTTAAATGTGTCAGCTCTTTGCTACTGCTTTTTTTTTTGCATCTTATTGCTGTTGTGTGTGAATAAATCTTAAAATTTACATTTGCTGTTGATGCTAATAAAAGCTGTACTTGCTGTGGTTTGAATGCAACGGTGCAGACTTTAACTAAGGCGTTGCGTCATTAGCTGAGAAGTTTTAATTACGTTTTTTATGTTAATCAGCATATTGATGTTAAGGCTGCAGCGCTTGCTTCCGCTAGATACAGTTTCGTGTAATTATCTAAACACAAATTCATTTTCTTTTTTTGTGAATATAATGATAAATTCTGCTTGAAGTTACTTATTTTATAAAGAAGCAACTTCATAAAAATAACCATCTGCTAATTTAGTGCAGGAATCCTTGTGCTTGTGTGTGTGTGTGTATTTATGGGTGTGTGTCTTTGTGTAACTGAGGAAAGCTAAGTGATGAAGGAATCAGAGAAAGGGCAGCTTCTAAGCTATTTGTGTTTAATTTGTACCTCAGTGGCTTGAGGAAGACATGACAGAGTTAGTGCAGGAGGCAATTTACACAGGCCTTGGGCTCTCCAACAGCTTTTTTTTGCGTGTGTGTATTGGTGTGTAATTATTGTGTTCTGTGGATGAATGTAAAGTTTGTTAAAGCTCAGAAGGCTGGCACTGCTTTAATTCAATTATCAGCCTTTTTCTTAAACGCCAGACGGGTCCTTTTTGCACCCTAACATCAGCACAATTATACTTCCATTATTGGAAATTAATAAGCACAGCAGTGATTATTGCCCACTTAAGTAAACATTTAAGGCGTAAACTTGAATATGTGGTAAATGCAGTTGGGAGCTTGTTTAAATATTTCCTTCTGTTGTGAGCACTGAAACTGTTTTTTAATGTGTTGCATTATAAACATGCATGTGTTAGATTGTTTTATTAACTCACACATGGTGTGTTGTTCCCTGGTGGTTTTTCAAATGCACTTAAAAAGCGGCTTTACTTAAGAGCTTTGCTTCTTTTTATTTTTTTATAAACTGGACATTCCCATAAATAACCAGACTGGTTCCTTAAATGATAGGTTACCACAAGTTACTCATTAAATGAAATTTATTTGAAGTTTTTGGAGAGATGAGGCACCAGGTGAAACGTCCCTCCACCTGAAACCATTTAAGCGTCAAAATATTGTCTTGAAAGTGTGAAATATCACAGATTTCAACTTAATGAGTAACAGCAGTTGTCCTTAGCCGAGGTCCAAAGTCAACAAATGTTATTGCACAGTGTAACTTAAGCTGATTTCACACATGCACCGCCGCCTCTAGTTTTCAGACATTTTCCAGAGGAGCTCCATGCATGAACTCCTCACCAGACAGACTGCTATCGGTGTACAACGCTTCATCAGCAGGTATTAACAACACTCTTTGGTGCCAGGTGTGTGTGCCACCTTTTACTCTTTTGCTTATATTAGTCATGTTTCCACTATAGGAGTTCTGGGAAATTGACCGGAGCCTCCGGAAGATAGGATGGCGCGGTCCTCTTAGCCCTTGTGTCTCGACTTTCTGGACTTTTCTAACACGTCAGTATAACTCGACAGCTTCGGCAGTGACTGACGCCCATGGTCATCATTAAAAGTTTTATTCTGTCAAAGTATGTCATAAATAATCCACTTGAAGCTTCATTCAATGACCAGAAGATGTGCCGTTTTTTCTGAATCGCTCTGTGAGACCACGTAATTATGAAGTTGTGGGGGAATTTCCGCCACATTTTTCGGCTGCTTATTTTCCTTTCCTTCCATTTTGATTCACCAACAAATATTCCTGTTTTACAAATGTTTGTTTGGCGACGTCTGCCAATACTGAGTTACAACCAATCAGCATAAGTTAACAAAAAGTCCCGCCCAGGGACACTACTGGGCTTTTTCAAGTGCACTACCCAGTTCAGGTACTATATATTGGTTCCTGAAAATGGTCCTTTTGGGCTGGCCCAGTGAAATGGAGGCACACATGCTGCAAAGGTCCGGTAAAATTACCTGGAATTTCTATTGTGTTGTAGGGCCGTGCAACTGAAAGACTTTGCTTCATTTTGATTATGCTATAAAAGCCCACGAAAACAACAAATGTAACTGATGTAAGAAAATATCTTCTATTGTTCTCAAAAATGACGCAAACTTCCTCACCTTCTGACGGATACACTCACAAGTTAGTGCCGTTGAAGATGGTAGAATAAGAGAAAAACACTACTAAAACCTCTGTGATATTTACAAACAAACAACAAATGCTTCTAATATCATTTAAATTTTAATTTGGATACCCTGACTTTATTCCATGGGATTCCATTTCCAATTTTGCAGGATCCTAAAAAAAAACAAAAAAACAAACAAAATAAAAACACTTTGAAAAACACATAATCCCTGCTTGGATGTAGCAGCTCTTCTCTGCTTTTATAGCAGTCCTGTCTGCTCATGTAACTGATTGATCTTGTAGAATTTAATTTGCTGGTGTTTACGTGTATTCTACACAAATGCATGACTTTTTTGTGTCCTAAATAAGCTTTTGCATTTTTTTATGTTAGACTATAATATGATTTTAATCACCACTAAACAACTCAACCCTGCCAACCTGCTCATGAAAATTGTTGCTTGCAGTCTTGTTTAAATTTTAACCCAACAAGTAATCCTGTTAAATACTTGTGATTACAATTTTAATCAAAGTAATCCTGATCATGATTTTTTTTTCTATTACCATGCAGCCTTTCTGTCTTGCACATGAATGATTAACCTTGTAGTGTGGAGCCTCTTTCAGCCTTTACATGGAAAAGATTAATCACGTAACTTTCACCATTATGAGAAATAAATCTTATAAGATTTGTAAAAAAATGTGTTTCCATGTTTTATTTGTGGATACAATCCCCATGTTTTTTTAAGTACAACACTTTGTGATAACTTCTGTTTAAATCTATTTAAATTATGCTAACAGTGAACAAACCAAAGCAGAGTGTTACAGCTAAAGGAAAAGCAAAAACGGTCCCGTGTGTCGACACGTGACTTTTTACACAATGATGCAACCTATTCTTGGATCAGAGAGCATACTTTTAATTTCACAGCCAGCTTGCATTTTCAGATACCCACTGTAGGGCCTGAGTATTTAGCTGTCGTCTTGATATGTAGTACATGTGCTCTGTTCAATAAGTAATGGGCTGCCTCAGCACACATGCATTAACACTGTAGATCAACAGAGCTGCTCGATGCACTTCAAACCACCCGACTCTCCCAAGTGCCCGTGCAGCTTTTCCTAGTCACAAGCAGCAACTGCTTTAAAGCTGCATAAAAGTGTTTGTGTAAAAATACATGCAACATATCAGACCAAATTATCACTTGGCACTGCAAAAATGGGAGAATGCCCGATCGTTCAATTCATAGTCGTCATTTTAGGGACGTTTGTGTTATTTTTGATTATTGCAGCCTAAATCTGTGTAGTTTTGATGCTGTTCTGGATATTCTCTGCTGTAAGATGAAAGCGCTTCATGTCAGTTCCCTCTCATTTTGTTTGATTTTCTTCTGGATTATGCGTGTTAAAACTCATTTTGTATTCATGTTTCACTGGCTGCAGGAGTCTCCAAGCCACAGAAACGAGTTTCTAAAATATTTCATACAGGAGTCAAATTGAAAACCGTGTTGTCAGGATGTCGCATCGAAGGGAAGGATAGCAAAGACAAGTGGCTGTAGTTTATGCAGCTTTTGCTATATCATTTTGAGATTTGGGAAGTAATGAAAATCATGCATTGATTTGTTTCCCATGTTGTCTTTTGATCTTTAGAAATAAAGACCAAAAAATGTAATCAGGAGAGAAGGAAGCTCTGGCACATCTCTGCCTCTCCCTTTGCCCACTGAGCCACCCACGCGCTGCCTTGTGTCTCTATTGCTTAGTTTCCCTTTGTTCGATGCACTGTTGTGTAAAATGACAACTTGGTGGGAATGCTTTTGGGGAGCATTTTTACAAAGGAACACAGTGAATTTGCATTTCCTCTTGAGTGTTTTGTCTTTTTTTTCCACTGCACAGTAATGAAAAGTAAAAAGTGAAAAATCAGTGGGAATGAACAAACTGGTGGCATGGCAAATGCGCTATCCCATAAACATAGACCACTATTAGCTGAATAATCATGGTGATTGGTCAGATTTATGCATATGATCAAAATACTAATATTAATAGCTGCCATTATAGTCGATGGATGCGTTTTAAACACGTCAAGCTCACCAGTTCATAATGGGCCAGACAGGAAGTCAAACACAGGATTAGTGTGAAGCATCCAGCAAATTTCAAAATAAAAGACATATGAAGATTTCCCATTACTTAACTAGTAAAAACAAAATATGTGACGCCTCTGTGACCAAAGTCAACAGAACAAAAATAAATCACAGACCTTTTGGATACATGCCGATGTCTTTCTCTTTCCTTGTTATCGCGGGAAGTGACAAAATCACGCGTGATCTTGCAAAGATGATTTCGTGACCTAGCGGGACCCGATGCGTGGAATACCTTCACAGACGTTTCGTGTCTGAAATGCCCTCGGTGTGAAGAATCACATTACTGAGGTCACAAGGAAAATGTGTCTGTTACGTTTTGCGCTGCTTAAACCTTCTTTTCACTAGACGCGAAAGTGAAACGGGAGCGAAAGCGTTCCACAGCTGATCTCGTGAGGTCACAAAATCACGGGAGAATTGCGACACCACACGTGATTTCAGAAGTCTGTGACTTATTTTCTGTTCTGTTTACTTCGGCTACGGGGTATTTAACATGAAAAGACGTACGTTTATCTGCACGTCACTTGTATTTTGAACATTTCTGGATATTTTACGCTGCTTTTGTGTTTGACTTCCTGTCTGGCTCAATCTAAACTGTGAAGTTTGACATGTTTTGGAAGTGTAGCGCATCAAAAATAGACTCGAAATGTAATGATAGCGTCCCTTAGCTTTTGGAATGCGTCCAAAACATTACACTTTGCTGCTGGATGAAAGGAAATAGTCCACTGCAATGGTACGTTTCACGGCCGTTTGGTGACGCTTTCATGTCCAGTGGAAAGGAGGCATCTGTTGGAAAGCCTGGGTTGGAAAGGCTGACCAAAAATACGCTACAGATGCATCACCAATGAATTTTGTCATATAACTCATAATCGGTTTTATATAATTCATATTTGTTGCTTTGCTTGATCAACAACTTCAAGTTGTTATGTGTTTATTTACGTATTCATATTTTAAATGTAAAAACAGCTGCTCATCCTAACGGTGCATGTTCTCTGTGCATTCGATGGTTTTCTTTTTAATATTTCACCGTGGTCTAATTCTGGTGGCGTGAACACTCTCAGTCCCACACGTTCTCCAAACCAATACATCACACACTGACACTTGGTCAGGACCACTTGACCAGAAGGGCAACGCTTGACATTTTTCCGCAACAGCTGAAGTTGACTCCTGTAGGACTTGCCAGGGTTTCTCCTGTTTACGATATTACCTCTCAATGATAACAGCTGTGTAGAGATTACCTGGACACATGATATTATTTTGGCTTTTATTAGAGGAGCTCATTTCTGATTTTCATTAATCTCTGGATTTATGTTTTTCTTTTCAAAAACTGAATATTTTATACAACTCTTTAAACACGATGCCCTTTTGAAAAACAATAGGAAGCAGATGGTGCTAAAACATGTTAACTTGCCATTAAGAAGTGTTGTTCACAGCCCTATATGGATGCTGTTCCAACTACTGTATTGCAGAAATATTCACTAATGAATTCAAAAAAAAGTGAAAAGCTGTGTGAGATAGAGCAAGGCATTAACGCCGCCGGCTAAAACTGGGTTCTGTTCCGGCTGTAATCTCGCCGGTGTGACTGCAGCCATTAGTTACCTGAGTTTTCCTTAAAAAGCTTTTCCAGACCAGCCTCTTTTCAACCATACGTGGAGCCGTTAATGCGCCTGAATGTTTTTGTATGAACACGAGCAGAAACACAGAGGAAGCTTTTGAGATTTAGATCATGGCTGGAAAAGCTGCAGTTGTGCTGAGTTCGAACAAATTTATTGTAAAGGAAACGGCAGTTTTTCAGCGCACAGCTGGACCCGAAGCGGGAGTTATTTATTGCTGTCATCTGACAAGCTCATAACTCCTGTTTTAGTCATTTATTTTTATTTATTCGCATCGATTTTAGTACTCAGGTTGCGAGTTGCAAACAGCCGCCGTGTACAAGAGATTTTCACTTAATTGAAAAGCAAAACAAATGACAGAAACGTGCTGTAAAACAATCAAAATCATGTCATTTAACCCAACGTTAGTCATGGTAGTTTGCAGCTTTTTTTGAAAAGCTTATTCATTTGGGGCATGGTAATCTCAGAGAAAACATTTAGCTGATTAAAAACAAAAATAATTTGTTCACAGCCTCAAAAAAAAAGAGGAAACGCCATTAAAAGAATCAGAGAAAGATGAAAAAAACAACCTCAACAGCAAGTGACCTGACTCGTTTCTGCCAACATCATCAGATGTTTATTCTCTTCTGGGCTTTATTCTTTAATAAAGTGCAGCTTTATTTATAAGGAGTCTGATTATCTTCTGTCTAAAACAAAAAAAAAGATAATTTTAATTAGATGATAAATAATAATATGCATAATAAATCGTCTGTTGCCTAAAATGCCCACTAATTTGAAAAATACTGTTTGCTTTACCTCAGAACACATTAGTAAAATTAATTTGCATCACGTACACTGGATTTATCAACTCTTTGTGAGAAAATTATTTTTGCATGCAAACATAAAAAAATATAAAAAATACTTTAATAAGCACATTTGTCCTGCAGGGGATACTGCTTGGTAATGAAGATTTAAGGTTTCCCAACACTGATAATTTTCCTCAAATTATTTTCTGGGCATATTTAATAATTCAGAATAATTCAGTTTAATATCTGTATATAAAAAAACGTAATTTCAATGCTAAGCAATGTGGGGCGAAACCTCTGTGTGTAGGGCTTTTGTCAGCTGGTTAACATCTCCTTTCAAGCAGGTTATTGATCTACAAAGCCAATAAGTCTTCCTGGGGAAAGATCATGCTTCGGCTTTGACTTCACACCTTCAGAGTGTTTATTGCGTGTCACGAAGCTCGAGCTTTAGTTAGCTGGTTGTCAGATGTCCGCATGTGTTGACACAGCTGCTGGTTTAATAGAAAAGTGTCCAAAATCTGGACTGATGGACATTTTCTTTTGTTTTATGGCAAAACTTCAAGAACAAACGTCACTGACTAAACAAGAGAATAAATATAACTAACTTTGTTCAGCTTTGTTAGTGGAAGTACAAGATTACTTATTTCAAAGTTAAAGTTTAAACTTTGCTTTTCTTTTAACAGTCTTTGATTATAGTCAGCAGACTGGGGCCCTGCCACATGTAGTCGGGTATCTCCCAAAATGAAGATATTTTTCTACGATTTGGCCTAGATCCACACGAAAACGCAGATTTCCACAACAAAAACAAATCTTTTTTAAAACTCCAGCCAAAGTGAAGATTTGCCTTTTCTCTGTTTTAAGCATTTGTGTGGACAGAAATAACCGGTTTTAGGTTTCACAAGGTCACTGTCTGTGTTTAAACTACAACATGGACGCCTCAGAGCTGTGCTCGTGTTGTCAATCGTCCAAGCGCCTTTTGACGCTTGTTGACTTTATACTCCAAAACTACATTTAAGAGCACTTCTACCTCCTTATCGGTCCACACAAACGAGCTAGGCGCCATGTTTCATGTTTTGTTGAAGTTGAGCAGGAAGACGAAATGAATAGGATTTGGGGGAACTACTGCCGCCTACTAGCCTGGCAAGCCATCTTATATATGTGAATATATAGTCTGGCCACGAACCATTGACGGCTCTCAGTCGTGGGGCGGGATCTACGGTTGTCTTTCAAACTGTCTTCACGCAATTGGATAGCGCTAGGACCAATCAGAGTAACAAACAACGTGACGTAATCACAGCAACGGAAGAAGAGGGAGGCAGCAATGGCGTCTAACATCAATTTTGTATGAAAAAAATGCGAATATCAGGTGTACTGGGACATTGCACTACTGTGTTTGATAAAAATAAGAAGCTGCTAAGAATATCTGACAGACTTACGCACGTTGGAGTCTAAATAATCCAATGTTGATGATAAAGCCGTTTCAAACAAACGTGGTTCCTGCGCTGCCGCCATGTTGTTTGTGTTCGCGGTTGCAGCTCTGGCGTCATCGGCTACTCCCGCTCTGTGATTGGCCCAACCAAAACTATAGCGAGCTGTGAGTGGACAGCCTCAGCAGTGGATCGGGCTGCGAGGGTTCCAATGAAGCGTGCCTAGACCAAACTTTGCAAGGCAAGAATTTGGTCTAGTTCACTAGGCTAGCCGCCTACAGGTCTGGCATGCCTATGAATGTGCTTAACAATGCACTTAGGCAGTTACGTGTGGATGGAGCTTTTTCTAAAAACGAGGTGGTGTGGACGCTATTTTTGAGAGGGCGGATATTGGTTTTTTAAAAAACCGGCTACGTGTGGACAAGGCCTGGGATTCATTGCACAAGTTCGGTTTCCAGCAGTGGGGGTCTTCGGTTTGCCCATAGAACCTTGAAGCTGCAGGTTTGGAGCGGAAATAGCTGAAGCCTTAATTCACAAAAAGCACTTTTTATTATATTTGCTTTTTCACGTGTGTGCAAATTAGTACCACGTGTTGAAGCCGCGGTCCGCCTTTAAGGAAGAGTAACGGTTTAAATTATGCATTTAAATTAGAATCCGACTCAACTGGTTGGCTTAATTTAAGAAAACAACCCAAACTGGAGAAAAACCAGTCTAAACTTGGACAAGAACCAGAACTAATATTAAGGGGGTTCTCGGCAGTGGCGCCGGCTCTCAGATCTTAACACAACACAGAAAACACAGCCAACATCTAAAAAAGACGGTTTCAAAGGTATACCATTGATCCGTGAGTTTCTGCTTTCCCGAGGAATTGGCACTGAGACATATTGACATGCATTTTAGGCGTTTAAATGACAGATTGGATGTGTTTCTGTTAGCTAAGCCGAGACGGCGCTGGGGGAAATTAAAAGAAAAGTCAAAAATGGGGGATTCTCTCCTGCTGTCGAGGAGCGCGGAACACCAGCCGATGAGGATTTGACGGAAACCCCAGCTTGTCTCCAAACTTGTTAAACACATAGATGGTGTTAACATGCTTTGTTTCCCTTACACAGCCCCCACCTCCACACACAGCCACACACCCCTCCTCCACCTACTACATCCAAACACTCCCCTCCTTTTAAAGTTGAGTAAACCTGCAGAGAAGCAAGCGGGAGGAAGCTTGGCCCTGATTTCAGAGCGGTGGAGGAGCCAGGGGGCCCATGGGACACTCAGGTTACCAGCGTCGAATCCTGCAGTATTAGCAGGGCACATGGAAATAACAAGCTGCCATCTGGAACCTATGTTAAAGCCATCCTAGCCTCGCAGCGTTCAATCACACTGACCTCAATTAAGTGTTATTTGTTCAGTATTTTATTCTCTTCTTCCTTCGCCTCCAGAACTTTCTGTTCATTGTTGTGACGGATGTCCTAACACGCTGTGTCAGATCCTGAATTATAGTTTAGGTTTTGTTATCAGGTCTCTGTTTCTGGGCGAGCTTTCCTTTAAACATTTTAGAAACCTCACAGAGGACACCTTCGGTGTGTGGGATGAAGCCGGTATTGTTTTTAAAGATGGTTGCATACTTTGCTGTGTGCGAATGAGGTTTTCTTTTGATGAGCCCTTATATCCGTGACTCAACATGATCTTTCCTGACCCCACTTAAACAGGAGACAATGAGTGCACTTAAGTAGGTCGTCCTTATTCTGAACCCTGATGCTCCACAATTCTGGGAGAGGGAAGATTTTCACTTTGCATTCCATCATCTGGTTTTCTCCCAGAAGAGTAAATTACCGGTACGGAATGTGGCATCGGTGGACGTAATTAGATGTTTTTAGGATTATTCGTGTAAAACTCAACTTTTTTGATTGATGCCATGTGAGGGTTTTTATGAGTTTATTTAATCCCAGTAATCTGCCATGTTTTAGCTCCAGAAGTATTCAAAAACATGCCAGTGATTAGCGCTGATTTAAATCAAAATAAAATCCTGAGATAAAAAAATTCAACATTAAAGCTTTTTTAAAGACGACATATTATGCCCAACTCACATTTTGCTTCATTTTGTGCTGCCACGTGAGTCTCTACTGCCTCCAATTCGTTTTCTGTTAGTCTTTAGTTTAAGTAATTATTTGTCTGAAAGGAGCTGTTTAAAATAAAAACACTGAGCAAGCAGCGGCTCTACTCGGAGCTCCTCCTGGATATTTGAGCTCCTCACCTTATAGCATTGGAGGGCGTGGCCAACCCTTTTTTTCTTAACGTGACCCTGAAACGATTCATTCTGGAAAGTACTAACACTGTCAATAATGAAGCTACTGAAATCGCTTTGTTAGACTGATTTTGTGCAAAAAACTTCATGAAAATGATTTGTATTAAAGCTGCGTATTGGCAATAATCCGGTGATACGATATATATCACAATACAGGGCGGACGATACGATACATCGCGATACTAAAAGCCAGACAATAATTGCAACATTTAAGATTGAACCTGATTGGAAACTCAGGCCAGACGCATCCAAGACACATCCAGCGTTATTGCACGATCTCGTTGTTCCGTCAGAATGAAGGCGGTAAGAACCTACAGTCAGAGATTGGAATTGCACCACACAAAAGAAATACAGTACATGTTTGCATGTAAATTCTCAAAAAAACATGGAATGAAAGAATAAATGAAATAAAAAATATACTGCTTTTAAACATCGATTCAGTATCATAACTCAAAATATTGTGATATTTCAGTGTTGATCCCTATTTTGTTTAGACCAAAGACCCATTATAACATTAAAAATGTCATTTATCCCCTTTAATTGTCTGTAAACCTACATACTGGTGTTACAACATTTAATTACAAGATTAACATAACTGTAAACCATCACACTTACTGAAGAATATGTGAAGGAAAACTACAGACATTTATGGATGTTTCATTAACACAGTTTGAGCTACAACAAAACATTTTCTGATCAGGATTTTCTTGAGCCCCATGATGTCTACTTTCTCCTGCTGTGGTACAATTTAATTCAGACAAAGGCAGAAACACTTTTCCCTCCTAAATACACAGGAAAAGACGTCATATACGCTGCTTTCACACGTCGAACATACGCACATGAACTCTTCTCTCACACGACAATTTCTCAAGAGTATCTGTGTCATTTTCCCTTAAAGCCTCAGGCACATCGTGTAAGAAAAGCACACACACATACACACACACACACACACGAGTCACTGCCAGGTTTAAACATTTGCAAAAGGTTATAATTCATTCAAAATTTAGAAAGTATTTATAAAGTAATTATACGTAATCAGTTCCTTTACTTTGATAAAGTAATAAAATGCTATGTCAGGTTTTAAACTGAGTAACTTGTGATGACATTTTTGAATGACCACTAATCAAAAATGTAATTTAATAAAAGTTCAGTTCTGGTGTTTTTAACTTAACTCTGGAAAAGTTTGATGGCTGCATTCTCTGTGTGTTAATGTGCAAAAACAAAGTTCACTCAAACTACAAAACAGATGTGCCGTCTCTACATCGTGTTCTTTTAAAATGATTTTAAATGACCTTTTAATGTTTGTTTATTGTTGTAATGTTTAAATGCAGATGTGAGAATTTCTTTTAAACGATGTAAAAGTGAGCAGGAAACATTTATGAGGAATCTACATTTCCTCTGAGGTATTTTCATTATTTACGTTTTAAATCATGGCTAAACGTGACAGCTTGGGTATTTTAAACCGGGACAGCAGTAGCTCAGGAGGTAGAGCAAGTTGTCCAGTAATCGGAAGGCTGCAGGTTCAATCCCTGTTGTGTCCTTGGGCAAGACACTTAACCCGCCATGCCTGCTGCTGGTGGTTGGAGGGACCAGTGGCGCCAGTGTTTGGCAGGCCTCGCCTCTGTCAGTGCGCCCTCCCAGGGCAGCTGTGGCTACACTGTAGCTCATCATCATCAGTGTGAATGGGTGGATGACTGATTGTGTTGTAAAGCGCTTTGGGGGGTTGTAGAACCCTAAGAAGGACGCCATACAAATACAGGCCATTTTATGGCTGCGTGCAGCTAATTAGCTTAACCATTGCCAGTCTAATCAACATTAAAGGTGTGATTCACTAAAAAAACAAACATTTTTTAAAGATTTTTCTGATTGTAAGCAGTCACTTTGAGTTTCATGCAGGATGAACATGAAAATAGACGGTGAAAATCTAGGATTTGAAAAGCCTGACAGATCTACGTCACGCTGACACGTAACATTCATGAACTCGCCCATCTTGACTCGCGATGGGGAAGGCAGTTGTTGGTTTAGCGTCCAGGAAAAGCAGAGAACGTCCCAACTAGTAGATGCTAACCATTAGCATTAGCAACACCACCACATAGAAAAACTCCAGGCTTGTGTTATATGTGGAGATAAAACATCAACGTTGCAAGTCAGTGGTAGAGTCACATTGCTGTTATCCAATCAGAGGTGAGATGTCCAAATATGAAGAAATAAGACTCCAAATCCTGCCGTGTTGTGCCACTCTCTGCTGATCCAAGCATTTCTGGGCTTTTGTTGCCCCTAGTACGGCTTGCAAGACATTCATTCCTACCAGAGACCACTGCAAATGTATTGATTAAACAAGTAAACCACACCTTCAATAGAACTGTTTCGAACTATACTCATGTTTTCTGTTTCAAAAAGGACAAAGAAATCTGTTTTGAATTTAAAAATAGGTAACAAGACGCTACGTTAGACATGTCTTGACTTGCATACCTGCCATGGAGTCACAAAACCTCCCTTTTGCACTTTACCCAATTCTTTTGCAACTTCTCTAAAACAAGTCATCTGCACTCCTAATAATAAACTAATGAGTGTGGTGACAAGAGCGGCGACGGCAGGTCGGGGTGACCCTCAGTGAGTTGGAACAACATGACACTGCGCACGTCTGTCCTGCTGTTTCAGAATAATTACCCCTCTATTCATCAAATGCATCCACAGCTGAAAGACATAGGAAGTGTAAATTCCACGCCCGATGACATTTAGAAACAGTTTTTCTTCGGCTGGGAAAGAAACAAAGAATTCATAAACGTGACAAGAACCTTTGACTAAATATTAATTTTACTTTTGTATTTTGCATGAAATAAGAATTAAGTTGTTTCTTTGCAACAAAACGCATAACTTTCAGTTTTCCTGGTTTTACGCTTTTCAGGTTTGAGTCATTAAACATTTATTATGGCTCCAGAGGTATTTTTGTTTTCTTATGCAAGCAAAATGTGAAAAAAACAACTAAAAACGAATAAATGAAGCTTAGCAGGAAGGAATAAAATAGCAGAAATATCTGTGAAAATCTAACCCTTGAAACCGTTGGCGTTGTAAACAAATCTCACATTTGTCTCAGAGTTCTCGTTCCAGTTTTATTTATTCCTTTAGAAGGAGTGAGTTTTAATTTTAACGCTGTCTATCAGCCGTGCCACCGTCAACACATGTCAGCAGAGTCCTGGAGAAATGAAAAACTCTGAACCTTTTTCTCTAGCCTGTATTAACCTTTTGTGATAAAAGCGCGTTGGTCTAAAAAAATGTGTGTGTTTTGCTGTGTGCCACGGTATCAGTGTGTCACAGCTCTGGTTGCGTGCCGGAGATGCCAGATAGATAAAAGCACCGCAGCTGGGATTTATATCCCCTACTATCAGTGACAGACATCAACGGGAGAGTATGCTTTTAATGGCCGTGAAGAAACATGTCAGAGCTCCTCTTAAACCGGTGATAAAGAGAACGTTGCAGATTCCTTCTGTGCTTTGAGTTTTTTCTGTTTATATAGATTTGTTTATTCAGCATTAAACGCTACTGAAACAGGTTAGGGTTAAGGGTTAGGGTTAACTCATCCTTAACCCTAACCCTAAAAAACAACCAATAATCCAGCATGCATCACACAAGCTACTCTTCAGTACTTTTCCAGGAATTAAAGGAAACAGGATCAAATTTCGCTAAGCCTACGGTATTTTTTTTAGCATCTAAAAAAACATGAAATTTAACTCTGAAGCTGAGCCCCCCTGTCTCCATTTGGTTAATAGATCCATTAAGCCGCATGGCGTGAGCCGAGTGTGTCTGCTGGGTGCAGCACTGGATGATGTGTTAATTCTGGGTAATTTATTACCCTGGGTGTCGCCGGGCAAGGCGCCTCTGACAGATTCTGTCTCACTGGGATCACCCCAGCCAGGCTTCCATGGGCATTACCTGCTTAGCAGAGACTCTTGCATGTATGTGGCGCTCACATCCGCTGATGCAAGTATGATGTAAAAGCCCGAGTGCAGGAAAACAACAGTGAGGTTACACATGGTGAGCATTTTATCAGGCTGGCAGTCTTCGAAAGGCAGAAAGCTAAAAGCACACCTGTGGAAAGGAAGAAGATGATCAAATTTAGCCTCACTGTTATAGGCATTTGCTGGCGCTCATATGGTTTTTATTTATGGAAGTATCCTTTTCTGTCTAGGCCGAACTCTGATTAGATCATGGATGCTGATTGTGGCCTAGAGCAGGTGATCAATCCTAATTTACTGGGAGAATTAAATTTCTATATAGGAGGATGCAGCGCTCTGCCCTGGCAGATGAAAGGTCATTTCACTCTCAAGTCAGAAAAATAAGAAAAAACAAGTTTCTTTTTTTAATATGATCATACAACGATTTTTTAAAGAGCAGGATCACTGAGAAACCATTTTTTACATATTATTTTTGAAAATGATCCGTCACTCTGACTCTGGCTTCCCACCGGACGTGAAAGCGGCGTGCAACGTAATAGCGGTGTTTTACCCGCAAGCTCATTCCCAACCGGGAGCAATTCTGACACGAAACGGGAGTTCCACACAGCTGATCCCGTGAGGTCACAGAATCACAGGAGAATTGCAAAACCACGCGTGATTTCAGAAGTCTGCACAATAACAAGCATGGAGAAAGACGGCTGCATGTATCCAAAAAGGTCTGTGGTTTATTTTCTGTTGTGTTTACATCGGCTACGGGGGTTTCACAGGAAATGACGTACCTCACGTTTCCGGGTTGTTTTACACTGATTTCATACTTGATTTCCTGTCTGGCCCGATCTGAACTGCGGAGTTTGACGTGTTTTGGAAGCGTAGCACGTAAAAAAATAGACTCGAAACGTAATGATAGCATCCCTTCGCTTCTGGGACGCGTCCAAAATGTTACACTTTGCTGCCAGTGGACAGGAACTCGTCCACTATAACAGTGGCTAATTACCGTGTAGTACGTTTCCTTACGCTTTCACGTCCAGAGGAAAGAAGGGGTTAGTTTAACATGCAGGCTGAACATAAAAATAGACTTCTACCCCTATTTCCTGCGTTAGCTTCTGATAGAAAATGCACGGAAAAGTGCTTGGCTCAGAAAATCCTGACAGATCTACATCACACTGACCCATCTTGACTCGCGACGGGGAAGGCTGTTGTTGATTTTCTCGGCTAGTAGAAGCTAACGGTTAGCATTAGCAACTCCTATGATGGAAAATAGAAAACCCTGACAGCTCTACGTCACACTGTCCATTAACGTTCATGGACTCGCCCATCTTGACTCGCGACGGGGAAGGATGTTGTTGGTTTAGCATCAAGGTAAAAGCAGAGAACGTCTCGGCTAGTAGAAGCTAACTGTTAGCACTAGTAACTCTACCACATGGCAGAACTCCTTCAGGCTTGTATTATTTGTGGAGATAAAACATCAACGTTGTAGAGCAAACAGAGTCAGTGGTAGAGTTGCCAATCAGAAGCAAGATATCCAAATATCAGGACATAAGACTCCACATCCTGCCTTCTGAAGCTACTTTCTCCTCCAACTGACTTCTACGTCCTCAAACAGGATCATCTGAGCTTTTTTTCCTGAGAGTACAACTTACAAGGCATTCATTCCTACTAGACACCACTGCACATGTATTAAAATATGAGTAAAGTTGAGCTTTAACTGAATGCATTCCTCATTAAAACTTGTGTCTGAGCCAAGAAAATAAAACCTATAGGTGTTTGTGTGCAGGGCTTTCTGCATGCTTCAGCATTGTCTAATGTTTAGTCAATGAGATCAGATAGAGCAGACCCTCTGGTGCCTTCGAGTCAGAGGGATTGTGGAGGTCAACACAGGACTGGCGAGCTACCCGTCAGCCTTTTCTTATCATAATCAGTCAGGGGTAAATCAGCATAAACCAACTCTTAGTGCCCCGGGAAAATCCCCCGAGAACCTTTGTCTGAACTGTAAGGAAACCAAGAGAGTTATTTCCTCGTGCTTAGAGAGAAGACGTCTTCTTCTTTTTCTTTTTTGAATGCAGTGTTGTGATGTGCTGTGTTCAAGGCTAAGAAACAGGCACATTGTGTTTACAGCAGTCCACTGCAGCAGCCACGCCTGCTGTAAACAGTGGATCTTTATAGCTGGAGCTGTCATCTGGGCGATGATGAAGCTACGGAGTGATTAGCCACACCCAGAGGCTGTTGAGATGGGAGATGTGGGAGGTGTGTGGCTGTCAAAGCGGGGCTAGCAGGAATGACTCAGTCGAGCACTTAGAGTAAAACCATCTCCATGCAGGAATGCTTCGCCCAGCTTTGCTGTGTGTGCTGATTTTTTATTTTATGTTTTTTTTTTTTTACTGTTGATTTTGAACATCCGCTGGTTTTATCGTCTCAACGCGGCTGTGGCTGATGTTTGCTGTGCATCAGGTTATCACATGGTTTGCTTGTTCATATGTGCCAGAGCCTGGAATGATGGCTGATTCGCTTTTTCAAAGTGCAGCTGAGATCCATAATATTGCTGTTGTGAGGAAACCTAATTACCCCGGCTTATATAATTGATTGACACCCTCACCATATATTGCACTTTCTACTAAACAGTTGGAAGCCCTTTGATGGAGAAGGTGGAATATAATTGCTACGAATAAAGACATATGTATATAATTTATATGATGTAAGTGACTCCTACATTCTACTTGAGTTAATGCTGGATTACTTAAATGACAGCAGACTGACCACTGACGTATGGAAACACTAGACAAAGGAACATTAAAACTGAAGCTGGGAATGAATGAGCGCCCCCCAGTGGTTGCCTGCACTATATGTTTTAAAGCTGCAATGGCAAATCTGCAAAACAAGCTAGCTTTTAAACACAAACGCAGTCACGAAACTTTCACCCATCCTGTCGGCTATCATCTCTGGGCCACATCCGCCTGATACCTGAACCCGCGTTGTGTGAGTAAACAAGATAGCGCTAAACACCAAACGTCTTGTCCACGACTTCAAATGTTTTGTTTTATTTTTGGGACTCTGGTAGTTTGTCCTAAAGCTGAAGTGGTAGCAGCCGGCTGTTTCTTCTTATCTTATTGAGCGGAGAACCTCTCTCATTGGTGGTGTTCTGTTGCAAACAGCATGAGCGCGTAATGAGTGGAGGACCCAGGTAAATGCAGAAGTGCGTTGGTTCGGTGAGACCAACAACCGAATGGTCCTGTCGTTGGTTTTGGACCGAGCCGAGTTTTTGGCTGAGGTTTCTAGACAAATGCGAGAGAACCACTTCATTGATTTTTTTTCATTTTATTCTTAACGTAGCTTAATATATTTATAGCTATACTATGTTAGAACGTTAAGAGGCATGAAAAAATGTTTTAAGCTAGCTTGTTTTGCAGATTTACCATTGTAGCTTTTAGACCCCGCCCCCTTCATTGGAACAAATGAGACATTGGCCTGTCTAATAAATAAAGCTTATAAAACACTTTTAGCACAGACCAGTCCCATCCCAAGTGCTCAGACTTGTACAACTGAAATAGATGGAGACTCATCGTCTGTCTTCATATAAGTCAATAAGCCTGACCAGTTTTTCTCAGAAGCATCCCCATGGCATTTGACATTCAGTTAAGATACATACAGTTATATTCAATAAAGGTTTTAATGGGTATATTTTATTTTAAAGAGGACCTAGAATGTAAACCAACATTTTCCTTGTTGTTGTTGAATAAAGACAGCTTGGGTGGTCAAAAGTAGCATGGCAAAAAGTCAAAGCTGTGTGTGACCTACTTTTTATGTAAATTAGAAAGTTGAAAAAGGTGAGAGAAAACCTTCTGATCTGACGTCATAAGGGGGAGCTCTTCCTCCTCAAACCTGTATGTCTCCAGTGTCTGAGGCCTTCTGGGGAAACCAACCAATCAGCAAGCAGCTCATTATCATTCATGTCCTGGCCAAGTGGGTGGGGCTAACAGCTATTTTCACAGCAAGGCTGTTTTAGGGGTTTTAGAATGGCTTGTATCAGGGCTCCTGGGACAGATGGAAGACAAAAGAAAATTTCTTATGCTTTTTAGAGGCTCAAAGCTCTGTTTTACATACCTGCAAACTTGTCGCTTTTCGGCGAAAATCGCCGTTTTTGAAGCCAAATATAGCGTTCACGTGAATCGTATAGATCCGAAGAGTTTTTGTTTT